>CM077831.1:33792572-34108903 GCA_039720395.1 Liquidambar formosana
ACAAATCGCACCAACAGAATACGGGAGCCCTACAAATCTCCTCTCTTCTCGTCTCTGCCTCCTCTCTTCTCGTCTGTGTGTGTGTCTGATCGAAGCGCAAATGGAACCCTGTACGTACAGGGAGCCCTAGAATCGTCTCTTATCGCTTCTGCCTGATCGAGAAGCACAAATGGGCTCATACGCCTTTTTTGTGTTTTAATCCACTAAAACAATAAAACGACTATATTTTACTCTAAGGGTATCTTCATCATTTTGTATTTCCGTCCACTCCGTTAACATTGCCGTTTCTGACAGCAGAGGTCAGTGTAATTTCATAAAGTATAGGGGGATCAGTGTAATAGTCAGTAAATAGAGGGGGTCTAGATGTATTTTACCCTTCATGATATTCAGAGGGAAAATTTCCTCTATTGAATGCTACGAAAAGTTGCAGCTTTCCTTTTGCTGGTAATCGAAGAGTTTCCTTCCATCTGTCTTACAAAGAGACCAAGACAAGTCGTTTTCCTTCATTGACTTAGAATAGTCAGTCTACCTAGCGTCTCCAATCACTAAATGGGTGGATGCACTCAGAAAATGGGTGGCCCATTTTACCTGAAGGTCTAAAAGCTTTAAAATGTGGGTATGAGTCTGTGTCAGTGGTTACATGGAAGTATGAGGAAGCTGCCCTTACATTATTTTTGTTCAACACTTGATTCGAAAGGGTCTATAGATCTAAAGACTGAAAGAAAAATAGTCAGGTGGATCTACTTTAAAATTTTGCGCTATGGGGATCAGTTAGCAATACGCGTAACAACAAAGAAAAAGAAAATAATGGACCGCACAATTTACCTTGATTTTTATACTTGATCGATCAAATGAGACCCGTCCATACGTCGCATCATCAATTTCTTGCTGTAATGGTAAGATTACGGGGAATCTCATGAGCTGCAATGGATACAAGTCAAGGCGTCCATCACGGCAGAAATCAGCGTGTAAAATGGAGTGAATGCTACAGGTGACGAAGTAATTGAAGGTTTTCTTTGGGACTTCTAGTATTCGTCGATATTAATTAGTACGTGTTGACTGGGAATTGTAGCCTTCAATTAGTATTGATTTCAATTCACAAAGTTTCAAACTTGTTGGAGGTGCCAATATTATTGGACAAAGTTTTTGACAGCCCAAATTTGTTGTATACTTCAAGATATTCAGTCTCGAGTCTTGCAATTCGATTTAAATTTTTGAATTTATGTCTGATATTTAAAATAAAAAATAAAACGGCTAAAACTGTATAAAATTTTTCCATGATTTTTTGGGCTTGATTTCAAGAAATTCGAGAGAATCATCTGAAATTGAATAAAAAACTAGCCAACCAAACGAGATTTTGTGACATAACCTTGCCTGGCAACATCTCACAATGTGATGAGATCAACAGAACCTGAACGAGATAATACAAGTGGTCTCTTTGGACACGTCCTGGTAAAATTGGAATGATCCACCTAGTATGTAGTTGGCTTGGAGCTTCAAAAACAAGGAAACAAATATTACCAAGACACTAGTAGATGGGTTGTTAAGAGTTAATAGCAAAAAAAAAAAAAAAAAAAGAAAGATGGGTTGTTAAGAGTGATATATAAACAACAATTTAGCTTTTTAAAAATTGTTTAGGTTTGTCTCCGTGGGTTGGTTGAGCGGTTAGACCTTAAGTGTGCTCTCCAGAGGTTATTGCTTCAACTTTTCATAGAGATCGCTACTTGTGTGAGTATGAAACATCTCACACGAGCCATTAGGAAAATAGTTTGGGTTGAAATCTCGGCAGGAGTAAGACTTAGGATACCCCTAATTTTTAATTTTTTTTTTAAAATTATTTATGCTTTTGGGATGTGGTGTATCATCAGTCTTGTATGTTACTTGATCACTCCTATTCAATCATGTTGGACTTGTGATTTGTCTTCTTAGCTATCTCACTCTTCCTCACCCATAGCCCAAAAAAACAAAAAGAAATTCTTAGTGGTCAACATTTTTTTCTGAAGAAATTTGACAATTTTTTGCTTCTTCCTCCTCCTCATCTCTTCTTTTTTTTTTTTTTTTCCTCAAATATTTTAGCAACAGCTTAATTAAGGGTGGTAAAGGTGCATTTCATTTTGGACAAAAACATGACAATTTTACCTAATGTCCCACGTTGATTAAACATATGCTTAGCTGTGTGTATATCATCCTTCCATTGCAAATGTTCCTCAGGTTCATACTTCATATCAATTACTTCATATCAGTTACGTCAGCTGAAACCCCTTTGATGAACGGTTCTCTCTCTCTCAATACATTGCAAGCGTGTCCTGCTACCACTTTTCCCAGGTCCTTCTTGGTGAGAGGATTCTACTGTTCTAAATGAATGTGTTGGATTGGGGAGAGAATTCAGTGTTGAGTTGATAAAACTCAACACAGTGCCAAGGTGAAATGGAGCATTGGATTAGATTTCGGACGGCTTGGATTTAAAGATAAAAAAAATTGTCCACTAAGGTCATTTTGGTCATTTCAGTAGTAACTTTTGATCTTTAAATCCAAACCATCCAAAAGCTAATCCAAAGGTTCATTTCACCTCGGCATGGTGCTAAGTTTTATCAACTCAGTGGTGGGTTTTTGAAATAAAAGTTTAAAAATGGCATTTTACAGCAAGCAATTAAAGGCATGCAGAGCAGGACGTAAGTGATTTTTTTACAGCATGCTTTGGATGTTCTAAATAACTCATTTACAGCAGTGTAATTTATGTCTTTCAGCTTTTAACGGCCTAACACTAATTTGTTTAGAACTTATAAGAGTAGGAGGAAGTTCAGAAACACTACCTAACGATGTTGATTGATTATTATTCTTGGGTGTGAAGTAGAGTTGGCCGTCCTTACTTTAATCAAAGCTTTTCCACCAACACTGGGATCTGCCTTCCCATTTGAGAGAGGGATTCTCTTCTTCCAACAATCCCCACCTCTAAAAATAGCAACGGCGCAAAAACAATCATCCAAGCAAGCTACTCTGCACCAATCTTCAGTCACAGATTGAAAATGCCCATAATCTGAAAGTGGCCAAGTCAGTATTGGGCATCGCTTGAAAATCAAATCGATTCGTATCTTGCGATGCCTTATCGTAACTTTGCGAAACAAAGTCCTGTTTACATCCATTCATCTTATTATTGGGATCCAACAGGAAGTAACAAGGTGGGCATTGACAAATTGGTCTTTGATCATCTCCTAGTCTGCAATAGCTGTTGAGCCCACAAGCTCCACCGCCTGTATCTGTAATAATACCCATGCAAATATTTTCAGGCATATAGATGAATATGTACAGAATGTTCAGCTTGTGTATAGCATTTGTTATTGATGTATATGTACAGAATGTTCATCCCAACAATATTAATAATATAGAGTCAAGTGAACATTTTACAAAGTCTCTCTCTCTCTCTCTCTCTCTCTCTCTTCTTTTTTTTTTTTTCTTTTTTTTTTTTGGGAAATGCAGATAGCCCTACACTAATGCCGTACAAATCTTGCTCTAGTGAGAGAATAGATGCTGAAGTTGTGGGACCCATCGATATGGTTAAATCCTAAAAATTGAAACAAAACTAAATTCACATATAGTATGATAAGATTTGTAGGACAAAGTGTGGGGTTATCTAGCATTTCTGTGTTTTTTTTTTTTTTTAAGCTAGAGAACATTTTACAGAATCTCATTTCACTGTTCATGCTGTGAAGTTTAGTTTTTCTATTTTTATCATTATTATTTTCCCCAGTGTTGCTTAACTCAGAAAAGGGCTTTTTTCACAAGTGAAAGATCGCTAGGTATCTTGTTGAACTATGTAAATTTGGCAAAATCATGTAAATTTCGTGTTTTCGTGATTTACTTTTGCTGTGATGGTGCTTTCTGCATTACAGTTCTCTATGCTCAATTTAATTGCTCATTGCATATTCTTGTGGCCTGTCGGGATGAATCCATAATAATTTATATAATATTTAAGGTATAAATCCATCTTCTTGATGAAGTGGCCCTGACTTGGACTACATCAAATTCCTGCATACTGTCAAATATTTGCGCAAGCTTCTCGCTTACACTAGGGGAGGAGCATATGCATAAAGAATGTCCCCATATTGTGGATCGAACAGAGGTTAATGTGGAGCCGACCCCAAAAAGAAAAAATGAAAAAAAAAAAAAGAGGTTAATGTGGAGAGAAGCTTGCTTCAGTGATTTTGCCCTCACCATTTATAGAGATGGGGTCTGTTGTAAGAAGAAACGATCTCTCTCAAACGGGTGCATCAGACCCCAGAATTTCTGGAAAAGCCTAATTCAAAAAAGGAGAGATCCTTCCATGCAATCTGCAGGTACAAATTTGCTAGAAACATCACTCAATTTTAAACTGCAATGGATCACTGCTATTAGTTAGTTCAGTATTTTTTAATTTCATCTTACAGCTACAAACTCTTCTGATCAAATTCTAAATGCTACAAGGAGAGTCACAGATACTTCAATCTGCATTGGTATTGGCAGCTTCCAATATTGAGACCTTAGACAATAATTCTACCATTTCCTATCTCAATTCCTTGAAATGCTGGGTTATATATATGCAAGGTTTGAATATGATCAATGAAAACAAAAAAACTAGTACGGTGATGTTAGGATTGAATAAATACACAAAATTTCACTGATCAAAATGAAAAATATCAGTACCATAATACTATTCTCTGCACTTGAGGATGGTATGCAGGACAACATTATGCAGATAATTATTCTAAACCCTTAAGTTATTCAACACTACCCTTGAGCACACAATAGCTTGATATCCTGTAACACAAAAGTACTGCAACAAAAAATTAACATACAAAAAGCACAAACAACCAACACCACTTGCCCATGTTGAAGGGACTAATAAATTGAACTCATATATGAGGATGGATCTGGAGGTACAGATACTTCAACGGCTCCTTCCAGCATCTGCGTAACTTTCTTCATGGCAAGCCTTAGCGAGGGATCCTCCTGAATGTTCCAGATTGCAATCACCACAAACTTCTCCACCCTCTTTGTCTTCCATGGCCTCCTCATCATTCTCCACTAAAAGATCCACCTTCCTGTCAATATAGCAATCATAAGCCCAATCAGACAGTATCATCATATCGTCATCCTTCAGCTCTGGTTCCAAATTTTTCCTACAGCAAATGAGCTCTAGCAACAAAATGCCAAAGCTGTAAACATCCACCTCGACCGTAATTGGCACATTTTTGAACCATTCAGGGGCTACATAGCCTTTGGTTCCCCAGATGCTGGTTGTCCTTCGAGTCTGATCCGTCTTCAAAGGTTTAGCTAATCCAAAGTCAGAAATCCATGGGGTAAAAGAGTCATCCAACAGTATATTTTGAGGCCTCATATCGCAATGTATGATTTGGGTGCTGCACTCTTCGTGCAAGTAAAAGAGCCCCTTTGCAGTTCCAAAAGCAATTTGTATCCTCTTGTACCAGTTTGGCCTTGAATCTCCAAACAGGAAGCTCGCTAAAGATCCGTTCCTCATGAAATCGTATACAAGAAGCCGGTATTATCCCTAATTGCAGAATCCTAGCAGTTGGACTAGATTCTTGTGGTTTGTTCGGTCAATAGCACTCACTTCTCTCTGAAATTCCTTCTCCCCTTCTCCCTCCATCTTGTCTAACTTTTTTGCTGCCACAACGTTTCGATTTTCAAAAGCTCAAACTCCCTTATAAACCATTGAGAAAGCACCTGTATCCAAGTTTTTCCTTAAATCCATTAGTAGCTTCTTCAAGCTCTTTGTACGTGAAACTTCGCAAATCCATGCCTGGCAATACTTGGCATGGTTGAACCCATTTTTGCTTCCATTGATTCATGCTGAAAATAACCAGAAAAGTTGTTAACAGTAAGAGGAAGTTCAGAAACATTGAACTACCTAGTAACACTGATCCAGTGATGATCAAAAGTTCCCAAGTGCAATTTGGGTTCTTTGGTGCCTACTGGGTTTAAAATCTCCAAAAAGGAAACTTGCTAAAGTGCCATTGCTCAATCACTCATATACCAACAACCGGTGCTGACCCTGATCACAAAATCCAAGCAGTCAGACCAGATTTTTGTGATGGTTGTGGCCGATCACATTCACTTCAGTTTTTAATTCCTTGTCACCGTCTAGAACCACTCTGTCTTAACTTGCAACAAAATATCTTGACCTCGTTTCTATTACCCCTTTGTAAACGACACCAAATGGTCCCCTTCCCAGTTCTTCCTTGAACTTGTTTGTAGCTTCGTCGAGCCCTTTAGAGCCAAAATAACTCAAATTTGTTTCAATACCCTTTCAGCTTGGCAAATTTGTTAGTTTACTATTTGACCCCACAATCCCACTTTGCTTCCCTCCCATTGGCTTGTGATGCCACAGGGCCATGTCATAGTTACACTGAAGACTGAACTCGATTCCTAAATCTTACATACCTTCAAATGTTTGACAGCTTCTGGCATACGTTGGGGGAGGAGCATATGCAGAAAGAATGTCCCCATATTGTGGACCGAACAGAGGTTAATGTGGAGCTGGTCCCAACAAAAAAAATAGAAGATAAAAAATAAAAAATAAAGAGAGGAAAAGAGATAAGAGGCAAATGCGGGGTGAAGCTTGCTTCAGTGATTGTGCCCTCACGGCCTCACCATTTATAGAGATTGGGTCTGTTGTGATAAGAAACAATCTCTCTCAAACAGGTGGATCAGCCCCATATTTTCTGGAAAAGCCGTATTCAAAATTTACAGAGATCCTACTATAGTATGCCATCCCAATCTGCAGGTACAAATTTAGGCAAGAAACAAACTCAGTTTTAACCTGCATTGGATCACTGCTGCTAATTAGTTCAGTATTTCTGAATTTCATCTTACAGCTAGAAACTTTTCTGATCAATTTCTAAATGATACAAGAGATTGACAGATGCTTCAATCTGCATTGGTATTAGCAGCTTCAAATATTGAGACTTTAGATCATAATTCTAGTATTTCCTATCTGAATTCCTTGAACTGCTGGATTCTATATATGCTTGGTTTGAATATGATCAATCAAAGAATACTAGTACGGCGATGTTAGGATTGAATAAAAAACACAAAATTTCACTGATCAAAATGAAAAATATCAGTTTTTATAATATAAAAAAGAAAAAAAAAAGAAAAAGAAAAATATCAGTACAATAATACTATTCTCTGCACTTGAGGATGGTATGCAGGACAACATTATGCAGATAATTATTCTAAACCCTTAAGTTATTCAACACTACCCTTAAGCACACAATAGCTTGATATCCTGTAACACCCTTTACGGAAAACCAAAAGTACAGCAGCAACAAGTTTACATACAAAAAGCACAAACAACCAACACCACTTGCCTATGTTGAAGGGGTATAATAAATTGAACTCATATATGAGGATGGATCCGGAGGAGCAGATACTTCAATGGCTCCTTCCAGCATTTGCGTGACTTTCTTCATTGTAGGCCTCAGTGACGGATCCTCCTGGATGCACCGGATTGCGATCATCACAAACTTCTCCACCCTCTTCATGTCTCCCCCTGCCTCCTCATCATTCTCCACTAAAAGATCCAACTTCCCATATTTATAGCAACCATAAGCCCAATCAACCAGTACCACCATATTTTCATCTTCCACCTCGGGTTCATAACTCCTCCTACAGCAAATGAGTTCCAGTAACACAATGCCAAAGCTGTAGACATCCACCTTGACTGTAATTGGCATATTTTTGAACCATTCAGGGGCTACATAGCCTTTGGTTCCCCTGGCACCGGTTGTAGTTCGACTCTGATCTGTCTTCAAAAGCTTAGCTAATCCGAAGTCAGAAATCCTTGCCATGAAGGAGTCATCTAGAAGTACATTTTGAGGCTTGATGTTGCAATGGATGACTTGGGTAGTGCACTCTTCGTGCAAGTAACAGAGCCCCCTTGCAGTTCCAAAAGCAATGTGTATTCTTCTGTTCCAGTTTGGCCTTGAATCTCCAAAAAGAAAGCTTGCTAAAGAGCCATTGCCCATGAACTCATATACAAGAAGCCGGTGTTGCCCCTCGTTGCAGAATCCTAGCAGTTGGATTAGATTCTTGTGGTTTGTCCGGCCAATAGCACTCACTTCTGTTTTAAATTCCCCCTCCCCTTCTCTCACCATCCTATCCAATTTTTTAACCGCCACAAGGTTTTGATTTTCAAATGCCAGAACCCCCTTATAAACTACCGAGAAAGCACCCCTACCCAATTCTTCACTGAATCCATTTGTGGCTTCTTGTAGCTCTTCAAAGGTGAAACTTCGCAAATTTAAGCCGGGCATGACTGGTTTTGGTGCTTGAAGCGTTTTAGGTTTTCTTTGATTCGTGTGGAAAACAATCAGAAATGTTGCTAACAGTAATAGAAACACTGAACAACCTAAAAACACCGATCCAACGAGGACCAAAGTCGATTGATCTTTTTTCTTGGGACCTCCACCTGCAGGTAATAAACTAGAATTATCCATCCGTCCTTTAATTTTTTTTACACCATGGTTTGAATGCTCTAAATAACTCATTTGCAGCAGTGTAATTTATGTCTTTCAGCTTTTAACGGTCTAACAGTAATTTGTTTAGAACTTATAAGAGTAGGAGGAAGTTCAGAAACGCTACCTAACGAAGTTGATTGATCATTATTCTTGGGATGTGAAGTAGAGTTGGCCGTCCTTACTTTAATCAAAGCTTTTCCACCGACACTGGGATCTGACTTCCCATTTGAGAGAGGGATTCTCTTCTTCCAACAATCCCCACCTCTAAAAATGGCAACGGCGCAAAAACAATCATCCAAGCAAGCTACTCTGCACCTATCTTCAGTCACAGATTGAAAATGCCCATAATCGGAAAGTGGCCAGTCAATATTGGGCATCGCTTGAATATCAAATCGATTCGTATCTTGCGATGCCTCATCGCAACTTTGCGAAACAAAGTCCTGTTTACATCCATTCATCTTATTATTGGGATCCAACAGGGAGTAACCAGGTGGGCATTGACAAATTGGTCTTTGATCATCTCCTAGTCTGCAATAGCTGTTGAACCCACAAGCTCCACCGCCTGTATTTGTACGAATACCCGTGCAAATATTTTCAGGCATAAGGAAAGATGTAGTCCAGGCCATGGGCCATTTCCCGGTGCTTGAGCTTGTTGTGGTATGTGGAGTCTGATGATATTGGTCAGCAGGATTGACCGGTCGAAGACCCCCGCCGTGCCGAAGGCACGGCCCGCCGTATAACTTTTTCGTACTTTTTTATAGGGGTATTTTAGGTATTTTCCTATGGTTATATGTTAACCCTAATTAGTACGGGTGTTATTTAAGGGGGCTGGCCGTCAGAAGACTTTGTATCTTGTATTCTCTTTTTCGTCTCAGAGTATAGTGAAATTGTGTGTGTGCCGTGGACGTACCTCAACTAGAGGGAACCACGTAAATTTCTGTGTTCTTGCTTCTTCAATCCTCTCTTTCTTTTCTTGTTAATCGCTGTGTGTGTGGTAGAAAAGGTTAATTTCTCCCAACAGAGCTAGCATCCTTGGGATATACATATTGCCTGAAAACTCCATCATATTCAAGAATTGCTCTTTGGTAAAACTCTCTCGACGAAGCTGCGCTCGATATTTGATTAAGTATGGTTCTGTTCTCCGCCGTAAGGGAGATGTAGCCGGACTGATTGAAGATCACCTGGAAGCCGCTGCCTACTGTATCGCTTGACCGATAAGCAGAATCAGAAGTTGGAAGAGACTCCGTTGGATCTTCTATGATGTACATCACTAGATTTCCATCCCCTTGTAGTGTAAACAAAAATCTCCCTTCCGAGTAATTCGTTTCTGAAAATCGTGCTACTAGTTTGCTGCCTCGATGTAATGTCTGCGTGGGTAAAATTGTGTCCGTTGGTTCATCAAAACTCTGCCACAAATTGTTGAAATCGTTGCTTGCCAGCACGAAGTTTCCATTGTCGAGCATGGCGGCGTAGGAAACTTCGGCGCCGGCAGAATCAGCACTCCAAATCTAATTTCCTTTTGGGTCGTCAAGCACGAACCGACCGTCTGTGGTGAGTTGAATTGTGGATCCACTTGGGGCTAACTGGTTTCTGTTGGTTGACCATACAATGGTTTTTTCGGGTATTTTGTTGAACCAGATGGCTAGTAAGAAGCCTCCTTTAACTTGTTGGAACCCGAAAGCAAATTCTCCAGATTCCGATGGCCAAGAAGAGTTTTTATTGTTTATTGCAGTAAGGGATGAGCCCAAAGAGATGTTCCTGTAAGTTTGAGCAGTGGTGGAAAATGGAAGCAAAAGCAGCAGCAGCAGCAGAATCAAGAAGCACAGAGGGTAAGGTAGTGCAAGAACCATGGTAAAACTAGTCTTTTTTCTTGAAGAGTGTGTGAAGCTAAGAATAACTTGAATTACTCACATTATATTGAAATAAAATCTTGGAAGGGGTGGAGAAAATGTTGAATGTTTCATGATATTCAGAGGGAAAATTTCCTCCATTGAATGCTACGAAAAGTTGCAGCTTTCCTTTTTGCTGGTAATCGAAGAGTTTCCTTCCATGTCTTACAAAAAGAGAGCAAGACAAGTCGTTTTCCTTCATTAACTTAGAATAGTCAGTCTACCTGGCGTCTCCAATGACTAATGGGTGGATGCACTCAGAAAATGGGTGGCCCATTTTACCTGAAGGTCTAAAAGCTTTGAAATGTGGGTATGAGTCTGTGTCAGTGGTTACATGGAAGTATGAGGAAGCTGCCCCGACATTATTTTTGTTCGACACTTGATTCAAAAGGGTCTATAGATCTAAAGATTGAAAGAAAAATGGTCAGGTGGATCTACTTGAAAATTTTGCGCTATGGGGATCAATTAGCAATACGCGTAATGGTAACAACAAAGAAAAAGAAAATAATGGACCGCACAATTTACCTTGATTTTTATACTTGATCGATCAAATGAGACCCGTCCATACGTCGCATCATCAATTTCTTGCTGTAATGGTAAGATTACGGGGAATCTCATGAGCTGCAATGGATACAAGTCAAGGCGTCCATCACGGCAGAAATCAGCGTGTAAAATGGAGTGAATGCTACAAGTGATGAAGTAATTGAAGGTTTTCTTTGAGGCTTCTAGTATTCGCCGATATTAATTAGTACGTGTTGACTGGGAATTGTAGCCTTCAATTAGTATTGATTTCAACTCACAACGTTTCAAACTTGTTGGAGGTGTCAAAATTATTGGACAAAATTTTTGACAGCCCAAATTTGTTGTATACTTTAAAATATTCAGTCTCAAATCTTGAAATTCAATTTAAATTTTTGAATCTGTGTCTGATGTTTAAAATAAAAAATAAAACGGCTGAAAATGTATAAAATTTTCCCATGATTTTTTGAGCTTGATTTCAAGAAATTTGAGAGAATCATCTGAAATTGAATAAAATACTGGCCAACCAAACGAGATTTTGTTACATAACCTTGCCTGTCAGTATCTCACTATCTGATGAGATCTATAGAACCTGAACGAGATGATATAAGTGGTCTCTTTGGACACGTCCTGGTAAAATTGGAATGATCCACCTAGTATGTAGTTGGCTTAGAGCTTCAAAACCAAGGAAACAAATATTACCAAGACACTAGTAGATGGGGTGTTGAGAGTTAATAGCAAAAAAAAATAAAAAATAAAAAAAAATCGGGATGTTAAGAGTGATATATAAATAACAATTTAGCTTTTTAAAAATTGTTTATGTTTGTCTCTATGAGTTGGTTGAGCCGTTAGACCTTAGGTGCGCTCCTGAGAGGTTATTGCTTCAACTCTTCATAGAGATCGCTGTTTGTATGGATATAAAACATTTCACATGAGCCGTTAGGAAAATAGTTTGGGTTGAAATATTGGCGGGAATAAGACTTAAGATACCCGTAATTTTTTAATTTTTTTTTAAAAAAATTATTTTAGCTTTTGGGGTGTGGTGTATCACGAGTCTTATATGTTACTTGATCATTCCTATTCAATCATGTTGGATTCATGATTTTTCTTCTTAGCTATCTCACTCTTCCTCACCCATAGCCTAAAAAAAACCAAAAAACAAAAAGGAAAAAGAAAAAGAATTTCTTAGTGCTCAACATTTTTTTCTGAAGAAATTTGATAATTTGAGAAGCTAAGAATAACTTGAATTACTCACATTATATTGAACTAAAATCTTGAAGGGGTGGAGAAAATGTTGAATGTTTCATGATATTCAGAGGGAAAATTTCCTCCATTGAATGCTACAAAAAAGTTGCAGCTTTCCTTTTTGCTGGTAATCGAAGAGTTTCCTTCCATTTGTCTTACAAGTCGTTTTCCTTCATTGACTTAGAATAGTCAGTCTACCTAGCGTCTCCAATGACTAATGGGTGGATGCACTCAGAAAAGGAAAAAAAAAAAGAAAAAAAAGAAAGAAAGGGACGGTGCATAAAAAGATCAAGAAAATGCGTGGCCCGTTTTACCTGAAGGTCTAAAAGCTTTAAAAAGTGGGTACGAGTCTCTGTCAGTGGTTAAATGAAAGTATGAGGAAGCTGCCCCTACATTATTTTTGGTCAACACTCGATTCAAAAGGGTCTATAGATTTAAAGATTGAAAAAAATATGGTCAGGTGGATCTACTTGAAAATTTTGCGCTATTGGGATCAATTAGCAATACGTGTGACACAATTTACTTTGATTTTTACACTTGATCGATCAAATGAGACCCATCCATATGTGCATTATCAATTTCTTGCTATAATGGTAGGATTATGGGGTATCTCATGAGCTGCATTAGATACAAGTCAAGGCGTCCATCACGGCAAAAATCAGCTTGTAAAATGGAGTGAATGCTATTAGGTGATGAAATAATTGAAGGTTTTCTTTGAGACTTCAAGTATTCACCGATATTAGTACGTGTTGACTGGGAATTATAGCTTTCATCACAGGTAATTAGTATTGATTTCAATTCACAAAGTTTCAAACTTGTTGGAGGTGCCAAAATTATTGGACAAAGTTTTTGATAGCCAAATTTGTTGTATACTTCAAAATATTTAGTCTCAAATCTTGAAATTCAATTTAAATTTTTGAATTTATGTATGATATTTAAAATAAAAAATAAAACAACTGAAACTCTATAAAATTTTCCCATGATTTTTTGGGTTTGATTTCAAGAAATTCAAGAGAATCATCTAAAATTAAATAAAATACTGACCTACCAAACTAGGTTTTGTGACATAACCTTGCTTGGCAACATCTCACTATGTGATAAGATCTATAGAACCTGAACGCGACGATATAAGTGGTCTCTTTGGACACATCCCAGTAAAATTGGAATGACCCACCTAATATGTAGTTGCCTTAGAGCTTGAAAACCAATGAAACAAATATTACCAAGACACTAGTAGATGGGGGTGTTAAAGAGTTAATAGCAAAAAAAAATTTTAAAAAAAAAATATATATATATATATATATATATAAATATATAAAAAAGATGGAGTATTAAAAGTGATATATAAACATGGAGTATTAAAAGTGATATATAAACAATAATTTAGGTTTTTAAAAATTGTTTAGGTTTGAATTTGTGAGTTGATTGAACGGTTAGATCTTAGGTGTGTTCCCCAAAAGTTATTGTTTCAATTCTTCACAAAAGCCGCTACTTGCATGGGTATGAAACATGAGTCCAAATGGTCTATTACCACTTAGGCGTCTCCCTTCCCAGTCATGCTTAAAAATTGACACGTAGCAAATTGCAATCTCAAGTACTCGGAAAAAACGTTAGCCCCTCTCGTCCGTTAGTGCAAGTCATGGTCATAAAATTATTGTTTAAAAAAAAGAAAACTAAGGAAAAAAAAAATGAAAAACCAGGAAAAAGGAAAGGGTTTTTATTCTCTGTATCATCTCTTTGTGAGCAGCCCCTTCCTCTTCCGGCGAGTATCCGGCCACCCCTCCGACAACTGTCAAGCCACCCCACAGTAATTTCCTTTGGGTTGAATGATTAGGAGCTTAGGAGTTCTTCAAATTTTTTTTATCCGAAACCCTCATTTTACAGTTTGTATCATAGAGTTTTTCACTGAACTTAATTTGTTGCTTTTCTTTTTATTTTGAGGATTTTTCTTTGATCTATATTTAAGTTTGTCATATGCAATTGTTGTTGTCCACGAAGAGATGATATATATATATGGAGTGGTATTGGTAACAGGATGGAGATGATTGTTGACTGAGAATATAAAAAACTTTCCTTTTTCTTGGTTTTTTCTTTATTAAGAAATCATTTTATTTTCCTTAGTTTTCTTCCTTTTTAAACTGATATTTTTATTACCATAACTTGCACTCACGGAGGAAAGGGGCTAACGTTTTTAACGTTTGCTTGAACTTGAAATTTGCTTCGTGTCAATTTTTAAGCATAGTGACAAGGAAAAGGGACACTAAGTGGTAGCAGAGGATTTGGATCCCTAATTTTTAATTTAAAAAAAAATTTATTTAAGCTTTTGGGGTGTGCTGTATCATCAGCTTGTATGTTACTTGATTAATATTCCTATTCAATCATGTTGGACTTGTGATTTTCTTCTTAGCTATCTCACTCTTCCTCACCCATAGCCCAAAAAAAAAAAAAAAAAAAAAAAAAAGACAAAATATAGAAAACAAAAAAGAAAAAGAATTTCTTAGTGCTCAACATTTTTTTCTGAAGAAATTTGACAATTTTTTGCTTCTTCCTCCTCCTCTTCTCTTCTTTTTTTATTTATTTTTTGTTTCTTCAAATATTTTTAGCAACAGCTTAAGGGTGGTAAAAGTGCATTTTCATTTTGGACAAAACATGACAATTTTACCTAATGTCTCACGTTGATTAAACATATGCTTAGCTGTGCGTATATCATCCTTCCATTGCAAATCTTCCTAAGCTTCATACTTCATATCAGTTACGTCGGCTGAAACCCCTTTGACGAACGATTCTCTCTCTCAACACATTGCAAGCATGTCCGGCTACCACTTTTGCCAGGTCCTTCTTGCCTTCTATTTATTTATTTATTATTTATTTTGCTTTGGTTGGTCTGCTAATGGCTATAGGGTTGCTGTGCTCCCTTATTTTTATTTTTATTCTTATTTTTGTATCTTAGTTTTAACCTGCATTGGGTCACTGCTACTAATTAGTTCAGTATTTCTGAATTTCATCTTACAGCTAGATACTTTTCTGATCAATTTCTAAATGATACAAAGAGGTTGACAGATGCTTCAATCTGCATTTGTATTAGCAGCTTCAAATATTGAGACTTTAGATCATAATTCTAGTATTTCCTACCTCAATTCCTTGAACTGCTGGATTCTATATATGCTTGGTTTGAATATGATCAATCAAAGAATACTAGTACGGCAATGTTAGGATTGAATAAAAAACACAAAATTTCACCGATCAAAATGAAAAATATCAGTTTTTATAATAAAAAAGAAAAAGAAAAAGAAAAAGAAAAAGAAAAAGATCAGTACAATAATACTATTCTCTGCACTTGATGGTATGCAGGACAACATTATGCAGATAATTATTCTAAACCCTTAAGTTATTCAACACTACCCTTAAGCACACAATAGCTCTATATCCTGTAACATCTTTTACTGAAAACCAAAAGTACTGCAACAAAAAATTAACATACAAAAAGCACAAACAACCAACACCACTTGCCTATGTTGAAAGGACTAATAAATTGAACTCATATATGAGGATGGATCCGGAGGAGCAGATACTTCAACGGCTCCTTCCAGCATTTGCGTGACTTTCTTCATTGTAGGCCTCAGTGACGGATCCTCCTGAATGCACCAGATTGCGATCATCACAAACTTCTCCACCCTCTTCATGTCATCCCCTGCCTGCTCATCATTCCCCACTAAAAGATCCAACGTCCCATATTTATAGCAATCATAAGCCCAATCAACCAGTACCATCATATTTTCATCCTCCACCTCGGGTTCATAACTCCTCCTACAGCAAATGAGCTCCAGCAACAAAATGCCAAAACTGTAGACATCCACCTTGACTGTAATTGGCATATTTTTGAACCATTCAGGGGCTACATAGCCCTTGGTTCCCCTGGCACCAGTTGTAGTTCGACTCTGATCTGTCTTCAAAAGCTTAGCTAGTCCAAAGTCAGAAATCCTTGCCATGAAAGAGTCATCTAGAAGTACATTTTGAGGCTTGATGTCGCAATGCATAACTTGGGTGCTGCACTCTTCGTGCAAGTAACAGAGCCCCCTTGCAGTTCCTAAAGCAATGTGTATTCTTCTGTACCAGTTTGGCCTTGAATCTCCAAAAAGGAAGCTTGCCAAAGAGCCATTGCTCATAAACTCATATACAAGAAGCCGGTGTTGCCCCTCGTTGCAGAATCCTAGCAGTCGGACTAGATTCTTGTGGTTTGTTCGGCCAATAGCACCCACTTCTGTTTTAAATTCCTCCTCCCCTTCTCTCACTATCCCATCCAATTTTTTAACCGCCACGAGGTTTTGATTTTCAAATGACAGAACTCCCTTATAAACTATCGAGAAAGCACCCCTACCCAATTCTTCACTGAATCCATTTGTGGCTTCTTGTAGCTCTTCAAAGGTGAAACTTCGCAAATTCAAGCCGGGCATGACTGGGTTTGGTGCTTGAAGCGTTTTAGGTTTTCTTTGATTCGTGCGGAAAACAATCAGACGTGTTGCTAACAGTAAGAGGAAGTTTAGAAACACTGAACTACCTAACAACACCGATCCAACGAGGACCAAAGTTGATTGATCTTTTTTCTCGGGACCTCCACCTGCAGGAAATGAACTAGAATTATCCGTCCTTACTTTAATCAAAGCTTTTCCACCAACACTGGTATCCATGTTCCCATTTGAGAGAGGGATTCTCTTCATCCAACAATCCACACCTGTAAAAATGGCAACGGCGCAAAAACAATCACCCAAGCAAGCTGCTCTGCACCAATCTTCAGTCACAGATCTAAAATGCCCATAATCAGAAAGCGGCCAGTCGGTATTGGGCATCGCTTGAAAATGAAATCGATTCGTATCTTGCGATGCCTCATCGCAATTTTGCGAAACAAAGTCCTGTCTGCATCCACTCATCTTATCATTGGGATCCAACAGGGAGTAACCAGATGGGCATTGACAAATTGGTCTTTGATCATCTCCTAGTCTGCAATAGCTGTTGAACCCACAAGCTCCACCGCCTGTACGTGCTCGAATGCTCGTGCAAATATTTCCAGGCATAAAGAAAGATGTAGACCAGGCCATGGGCCATTTCCCGGTGCTTGAGCTAGCATCCTTCGGATATACATACTGCCTGAAAACTCCATCATATTCAAGAATTGCTCTTTGGTAAAAGTCTCTCGACGAAGCTGCGTTTGCTATTTGATTAAGTATGGTTCTGTTCTTCGCCGTAAGGGAGATGTAGCCGGACAGATTGAAGATCACCTGAAAGCCGCTGCCTACTGTGTCGCTTGACCAATAATAAGCAGCATTAGTAGATGGAACAGACTCCGTTGGAGATTCTAAGGTGTACATCACTAGATTTCCATCCGCTTGTAGTGTAAACACAAATCTTCCGTTCGAGTAATTCGTTTCTGAAAATCGCGCTAAAAGTTTTCTGCCTTGATTCAATGTCTGCGTGGGTAAAATTGTGTCCGTTGGTTCATCAAAACTCTGCCACAAAATGGTGGAATCGCTGCTTGCCAGCACGAAGTTGCCAGTGTCGAGCATGGCAGCGTAGGAAACTCCAGTGCCGGCCGAATCAGCGCTCCATATTCGATCTCCTTTTGGGTTGTCAAGCACGAACCGGCCGTCTGTGGTGAGTTGAATTTTGGACCCACTTTGGGCTAAATTGTTTCTGTTGGCCGACCATACAACGGTTTTTTCGGGTATTTTGTTGAACCAGATGGCTAGTAAGAAGCCTCCTTCAACTTGTTGGAACCCGAGAGCAAATTCTCCAGATCTCGATGGCCAAGAAGAGTTTTTATTGCTTATTGCAGTAAGGGATGAGCCCAAAGAGATGTTACTGTAAGTTTGAGCAGTGGTGGAAAATGGAAGCAAAACCAGCAGCAGCAGAATCAAGAAGCACAGAGGGTAAGGTAGTGCAAGAACCATGGTAAAAGTAGTCTGTTTTCTTGAAAAGTGTGTGAAGCTAAGAGTAACTTGAATTACTCACATTATATTGAAATAAAATCTTGGAAGGGGTGGAGAAAATGTTGAATGTTTCATTCAGTGTTATTAAACTTGGACCAGATCCGATTTTTTAATTGGATCGGAAATGCATGCCACTTGGATGAATCGGATTAAACCCGTTTAAACTACTAATTTTTTATGCGAACCAGGTGCAAATCGGTCCGATTGGACTGATACAATACTAAAAAATTCTAACATTTTGCGTGTTTGGGAGTAGAAATGTGGATGTACACCCTAAAAGAATTTTGAACCATTAGACCACCTAGTGCTTATGTGAAAAATTTCATAATACATTATTTAAGGTCTAAATATATATATTTTATTTTTTGATATTATTTTAATTATTTATTATTATTTTAATTTTATGACCGGTCTAACCGGTAATCCGACAATTGAACCAGTGACCCAATCTCTAGACCGGTCAATGACTGGCCGGATTTAATAACAACGGTTTCATAATATTGAAAGGGAAAATTTCCTCCATTGAATGCTACGAAAAGGGCAACTTCTCTTTTAGCTGGTAATCGAAGAGTTTCCTTCCAATTGTCTTACAAAGAGACCAAGACAAGTCGTTTTCCTTCATTGACCTAGAATAGTCAGTCTACCCAGCGTCTCCAATGACTAATGGGTGGATGCACTCAGCAAAAAATAAAAAATAAACAAAAGAACTTCGTAAAAAAATGAAAGGGACGGTGCATAAAAAGATCAAGAAAATGGGTGGCCCATTTTACCTGAAGGTATAAAAGCTTTAAAATGTGGGTACGAGTCTCTGTCAGTGGTTAAATGAAAGCACGAGGAAGCTGCCCCTACATTATTTTTGTTCAACACTTGATTCAGAAGGGTCTGCAGATCTAAAGATTGAAAGAAAAATGGTCCCGTATTTGATCATCTTGAAAATTTTGCGCTAGTGGGATCAATTAGCAATACGTGTGATACAATTTATCTTGATTTTTACACTTGATTAATCAAATGAGACCCATCCATATGTCGCATTATCAATTTCTTGCTATTATGGTAGGATTACGGGAGATCTCATGAGCTGCAATAGATACGAGTCAAGCGTCCATCACGGCAAAAATCAACGTGTAAAATGGAATGAATGCTGTCAGGTGATGAAATAATTGAAAGTCTTTTTTGAGACTTCGAGTATTTCCCGATATTAGGACGTGTTGACTGGGAATTGTAGCCTTCCTTGCAGGTAATTAGTATTGATTTCAATTCACAAAGTTTCAAACTTGTTGGAGATGCCAAAATTATTGGACAAAGATTTTGATAGCCCAAATTTGTTGTACACTTCAAAATATTCACTCTCAAATCTTGAAATTCAATTTAAATTTTTGAATTTATGTCTGATATTTAAAATAAAAAATAAAACGGCTAAAATTGTATAAAATTTTCCCACGATTTTTTGGATTTGATTTCAAGAAATTTGAGAGAATCATTTGAAATTGAATAAAATACTGGCCAACCAAACTAGATTTTGTGACATAACCTTGCTTGGCAACATCTCACTATGTGATGAGATCTATAACGAGACAGTACAAGTGGTCTCTTTGGACACGTCCCGGTAAAATTGGAATGATCCACCTAGTATGTAGTTGGCTTAGAGCTTCAAAACCAAGGAAACAAATATTACCAAAATACTAGTAGATGGGGTGTTAACAGTTAATAGCAAAAAAAATAAAAATAAAATGATGGGGTGTTAAAAGTGATATATAAACAACAATTTAAGTTTTTAAAAATTGTTTAGGTTTGATTCTGTAGGTTGGTTGAACGGTTAGATCTTAGGTGTGCTCCCCAGAAATTATTGTTTCAACTCTTCATAGAAATCGCTGCTATCATGGATATGAAACATAAGTTCAAATGGTCTATTACCACTTTGGTGTCTCCCTTCCCTATCACTATGCTTAAAAATTGATACGTAGCAAATTGCAATCTCAAGTAGTTGGAAAAAAACACCCTTGCAGGATTGGTTGAACAATCAGGTCTTCGGTGTGCTCCTTAGAGGTTATCGTTTCAATTCCTCGCAGAAATCGCTGCTTGTGTGGGTATAAGCCATCTCACACAGGCTGTTAGGAGAATAATTTGAGTCGAAATCTTAGCGGGAATAAGACCTGAGATACCCTAATAATTTAAAGGGGAATTAAGCGAAAAGTCTACTTTTATAGGACTTATAGAGGCATAAGTCTATGCAGCAAACTTATGAAACCATAAGTCCACTTTTAAGTAAAATGAATTTACTTTTGTAACCGTGGTAAATGCATAAAGTCAAGTTTACCCTTAAGTGTTATTTTTTGTTTTCAAATTTTAAAATGACATAACTTTTGATTTAGATATCAATTTCCAATAAAATTTATATATTTGAAATCTATTCGTCGAACTCTTCGAAACAAGACCCATGATGAAAATAAAATTATATATAAAAAAAAAATAGTTACATTGATACATATTTACATGTATTCGTTTTAAAATAAATAAACATGTAACTGTTTTAATGTGTGTTCAATTTTGTACAATTCCCCATACAAAATTATTAAATTTAATAGATGTAATTATTGAATTAGTTAAATTGATGTGTTTGAAACTAAAAATTTGTAAGATTTAAATATTTTGTGACTAAATTCTGTCACAATTGACTTAAAAATAATTTTTTTCATGTAACTATTTTTCTATGGGTTATGTACATACTTCAGTTACAAGTAGATGTTTGCTCAAATTTAATTATTTTTTTTTTCTTTTTGGAAAAATTAGGAAAAAGACTCATGATGAATATAAAATTATGTATAAAAAAATATTTAAAAAAACAATTACATTAATTATATGTAACTTTCTAAGAGGAACCTTTTACTACATAATATGAAGGGGTAATATCGTCTGAAAATATTTAAGAGAGACTTTTGACTATATAAGATTTTATGATAGACTTATGATTGAACAAATATAATTTTATGGACTTGTGGCTAAAATCTCTTAATTTAAATAATAATAATAATAATAAAATTTAAAAAAAAAAAGATAGCCGGAAAAAACGTTAGCCCCTTTCGTCCGTTAGTGCAAGTCATGGTCATAAAATTATTGTTTAAAAAAAAGAAAACTAAGGAAAATAAAATGAAAAGCCAAGAAAAAGGAAAGGTTTTTTATCTGTTTGTGAACAACCCCTTATTCTTCCGGCGAGTATCAGGCCACCCGTCCGACAACTGCCAAGCCACCCCACAGACGATTCTTTCTCTAATTTCTCCGGCGAGGGGATCACCCCTTTGATAATCGTCGGGCCGCTCCAACGACAATTACCAACAATCAGGGTATAAAAATATATACATAAAGGCTGTTCTTCAAATTCCTTTGTTTTGTTCTTCTTATTATATTATTTCTTCCATTCAATAATTTCTTTTTGGTTGAATGATTAGGAGCTTAGGAGTTCTTCAAAAAATTTTTATCCGAAACCCTCATTTTACAGTTTGTATCATAGAGTTTTTCACTGAACTTAATTTGTTGCTTTTCTTTTTATTTTGAGGGATTTTCTTTGATCTATATTTAAGTTTGTCATATGCAATTGTTGTTGTCCACGAAGAGATGATATATATATATGGAGTGGTATTGGTAACAGGATGGAGATGATTGTTGACTGAGAATATAAAAAACTTTCCTTTTTCTTGGTTTTTTCTTTATTAAGAAATCATTTTATTTTCCTTAGTTTTCTTCCTTTTTAAACTGATATTTTTATTACCATAACTTGCACTCACGGAGGAAAGGGGCTAACGTTTTTAACGTTTGCTTGAACTTGAAATTTGCTTCGTGTCAATTTTTAAGCATACTGACAGGGAAAAGGGACACTAAGTGGTAGCAGAGGATTTGGATCCCTAATTTTTAATTTAAAAAAAAAATTATTTAAGCTTTTGGGGTGTGGTGTATCATCAGTCTTGTATGTTACTTGATCACTCCTATTCAATCATGTTGGACTTGTGATTTTTCTTCTTAGCTATCTCACTCTTCCTCACCCATAGCCCCAAAAAAAAAAAAACAAAAAACAAAAAGAAAAAGAATTTCTTAGTGCTCAACATTTTTTTCTGAAGAAATTTGACAATTTTTTGCTTCTTCCTCCTCCACTTCTCTTCTCTTTTTATTTATTTTTTTTTTCTTCAAATTTTTTTAGCAACAGCTTAAGGGTGGTAAAAGGTGCATTTTCATTTTGGACAAAACATGACAATTTTACCTAATGTCTCACGTTGATTAAACATATGCTTAGCTGTGCGTATATCATCCTTCCATTGCAAATCTTCCTAAGCTTCATACTTCATATCAGTTACGTCGGCTGAAACCCCTTTGACGAACGATTCTCTCTCTCAACACATTGCAAGCCTGTCCGGTTACCACTTTTGCCAGGTCTTTCTTGCCTTCTATTTATTTATTTATTATTTATTTTGCTTTGGTTGGTCTGCTAATGGCTATAGGGTTGCTGTGCTCCCTTATTTTTATTTTTATTCTTATTCTTGTATCTTAGTTTAACCTGCATTGGGTCACTGCTACTAATTAGTTCAGTATTTCTGAATTTCATCTTACAGCTAGAAACTTTTCTGATCAATTTCTGAATGATACAAAGAGGTTGACAGATGCTTCAATCTGCATTTGTATTAGCAGCTTCAAATATTGAGACTTTAGATCATAATTCTAGTATTTCCTATCTCAATTCCTTGAACTGCTGGATTCTATATATGCTTGGTTTGAATATGATCAATCAAAGAATACTAGTACGGCAATGTTAGGATTGAATAAAAAACACAAAATTTCACTGATCAAAATGAAAAATATCAGTTTTTATAATAAAAAAGAAAAAGAAAAAGAAAAAGATCAGTACAATAATACTATTCTCTGCACTTGATGGTACGCAGGACAACATTATGCAGATAATTATTCTAAACCCTTAAGTTATTCAACACTACCCTTAAGCACACAATAGCTTGATATCCTGTAACATCTTTTACTGAAAACCCAAAGTACTGCAACAAAAAATTAACATACAAAAAGCACAAACAACCAACAGCACTTGCCTATGTTGAAAGGGTATAATAAATTGAACTCCTATATGAGGATGGATCCGGAGGAGCAGATACTTCAACGGCTCCTTCCAGCATTTGCGTGACTTTCTTCATTGTAGGCCTCAGTGACGGATCCTCCTGAATGCACCAGATTGCGATCATCACAAACTTCTCCACCCTCTTCATGTCTTCCCCTGCCTGCTCATCATTCCCCACTAAAAGATCCAACTTCCCATATTTATAGCAATCATAAGCCCAATACGCCAGTACCATCATATTTTCATCCTCCACCTCGGGTTCATAACTCATCCTACAGCAAATGAGCTCCAGCAACAAAATGCCAAAACTGTAGACATCCACCTTGACTGTAATTGGCATATTTTTGAACCATTCAGGGGCTACATAGCCTTTGGTTCCCCTGGCACAAGTTGTAGTTCGACTCTGATCTGTCTTCAAAAGCTTAGCTAGTCCAAAGTCAGAAATCCTTGCCATGAAAGAGTCATCTAGAAGTACATTTTGAGGCTTGATGTCGCAATGGATGACTTGGGTGCTGCACTCTTCGTGCAAGTAACAGAGCCCCCTTGCAGTTCCTAAAGCAATGTGTATTCTTCTGTACCAGTTTGGCCTTGAATCTGCAAAAAGGAAGCTTGCCAAAGAGCCATTGCTCATAAACTCGTATACAAGAAGCCGGTGTTGCCCCTCATTGCAGAATCCTAGCAGTCGGACTAGATTCTTGTGGTTTGTTCGGCCAATAGCACTCACTTCTGTTTTAAATTCCTCCTCCCCTTCTCTCACTATCCCATCCAATTTTTTAACCGCCATGAGGTTTTGATTTTCTAATGACAGAACTCCCTTATAAACTATCGAGAAAGCACCCCTACCCAATTCTTCACTGAATCCATTTGTGGCTTCTTGTAGCTCTTCAAAGGTGAAACTTCGCAAATTCAAGCCGGGCATGACTGGGTTTGGTGCTTGAAGCGTTTTAGGTTTTCTTTGATTCGTGCGGAAAACAATCAGACGTGTTGCTAACAGTAAGAGGAAGTTTAGAAACACTGAACTCCCTAACAACACCGATCCAACGAGGACCAAAGTTGATTGATCTTTTTTCTTGGGACCTCCACCTGCAGGAAATAAACTAGAATTATCCGTCCTTACTTTAATCAAAGCTTTTCCACCAACACTGGGATCCATGTTCCCATTTGAGAGAGGGATTCTCTTCTTCCAACAATCCACACCTGTAAAAATGGCAACGGCGCAAAAACAATCACCCAAGCAAGCTGCTCTGCACCAATCTTCAGTCACAGATTTAAAATGCTCATAATCAGAAAGCGGCCAGTCGGTATTGGGCATCGCTTGAAAATCAAATCGATTCGTATCTTGCGATGCCTTATCGCAACCTTGCGAAACAAAGTCCTGTTTGCATCCGCTCATCTTATCATTGGGATCCAACAGGGAGTAACCAGATGGGCATTGACAAATTGGTCTTTGATCATCTCCTAGTCTGCAATAGCTGTTGAACCCACAAGCTCCACCGCCTGTACCTGCTCGAATGCTCGTGCAAATATTTCCAGGCATAAAGAAAGATGTAGTCCAGGCCATGGGCCATTTCCCGGTGCTTGAGCTAGCATCCTTCGGATATACATACTGCCTGAAAACTCCATCATATTCAAGAATTGCTCTTTGGTAAAAGTCTCTCGACGAAGCTGCGTTTGATATTTGATTAAGTATGGTTCTGTTCTCCGCCGTAAGGGAGATGTAGCCGGACAGATTGAAGATCACCTGAAAGCCGCTGCCTACTGTGTCGCTTGACCAATAAGCAAAATTGTTAGAATCCAAAGGGAAATCTGTGGTGTAAAGCACTAGATTCCCATCAGTTTGTAGTGTAAACAAAAATCTTCCTTTCGAGTAATTCGTTTCTGAGAAACGCGCTAAAAGTATACTGCCTTGATTCAATGTCTGCGTAGGTAAAATTGTGTCCGTTGGTTGATCAAAACTCTGCCACAAATTGGTGGAATCGTTTCTTGCCAGCACGAAGTTTCCAGTGTCGAGCATGGCAGCGTAGGAAACTCCAGCGCCGGCCGAATCAGCGCTCCATATTCGATCTCCTTTTGGGTTGTCAAGCACGAACCGGCCGTCTGTGGTGAGTTGAATTTTGGACCCACTTTGGGCTAAATTGTTTCTGTTGGCCGACCATACAACGGTTTTTTCGGGTATTTTGTTGAACCAGATGGCTAGTAAGAAGCCTCCTTCAACTTGTTGGAACCCGAGAGCAAATTCTCCAGATCTCGATGGCCAAGAAGAGTTTTTATTGCTTATTGCAGTAAGGGATGAGCCCAAAGAGATGTTACTGTAAGTTTGAGCAGTGGTGGAAAATGGAAGCAAAACCGGCAGCAGCAGAATCAAGAAGCACAGAGGGTAAGGTAGTGCAAGAACCATGGTAAAAGTAGTCTGTTTTCTTGAAAAGTGTGTGAAGCTAAGAGTAACTTGAATTACTCACATTATATCGAAATAAAATCTTGGAAGGGGTGGAGAAAATGTTGAATGTTTCATTCAGTGTTATTAAACTTGGACCAGATCCGATTTTTTAATTGGATCGGAAATGCATGCCACTTAGATGAATCGGATTAAATCCGTTTAAACTACTAATTTTTTATGCGAACCAGATGCAAATCGGTCCGATTGGACTGATACAATACTAAAAAATTCTAACATTTTGCGTGTTTGGGAGTAGAAATGTGGATGTACACCCTAAAAGAATTTTGAACCATTAGACCACCTAATGCTTATGTGAAAAATTTCATAACACATTATTTAAGGTCTAAATATATATATTTTATTTTTTGATATTATTTTAATTATTTATTATTATTTTAATTTTATGACCGATCTAACCAGTAATCCGACAATTGAACCAGTGACCCAATCTCTGGACCGGTCAATGACCGGCCGGGTTTAATAATTATGGTTTCATAATATTCAGAGGGAAAATTTCCTCCATTGAATGCTACGAAAAGGGCAACTTCTCTTTTAGCTGGTAATCGAAGAGTTTCCTTCCAATTGTCTTACGAAGAGACCAAGACAAGTCGTTTTCCTTCATTAACTTAGAATAGTCAGTCTACCCAGCGTCTCCAATGACTAATGGGTGGATGCACTCAGCCAAAAATAAAAAATAAAAAAAAAAACTTCGTAAAAAAATAAAAGGGACGGTGCATAAAAAGATCAAGAAAATGGGTGGCCCATTTTACCTGAAGGTATAAAAGCTTTAAAATGTGGGTACGAATCTCTGTCAGTGGTTAAATGAAAGTAAGAGGAAGCTGCCCCTACATTATTTTTGTTCAACACTTGATTCAAAAGGGTCTGTAGATCTAAAGATTGAAAGAAAAATGGTCCCGTATTTGATCATCTTGAAAATTTTGCGTTAGTGGGATCAATTAGCAATACGTGTGATATAATTTATCTTGATTTTTACACTTGATTAATCAAATGAGATCCATCCATATGTCGCATTATCAATTTCTTGTTATTATGATAGGATTACGGGAGATCTCATGAGCTGCAATAGATACGAGTCAAGGCGTCCATCACGGACGGCAATTCTTCATAAAAAAAAACCACTAATTGCATGTGTATAAAACATTAGTCCAAATGGTCTATTACTACTTAGGCGTCCCCCTTCGCTGTCATTATGCTTAAAAATTGACTCGTAGCAAATTGCAATCTCAAGCACTCGGGAAAAACGTTAGCCCCTTTCGTCCGTTTGTGCAAGTCATGGTCATAAAATTATTGTTTAAAAAAAAGAAAACTAAGGAAAATAAAATGAAAAACCAGGAAAAAGGAAAGGTTTTTTATTCTCTGTATCATCTCTTGTGAACAGCCCCTTCCTCTTCTGGCGAGTGTCAGGCCACCCCTCCGACAACTGTCAAGCCACCCCACAGATGATTCTTTCTCTAATTCCTCCGGCGAGGGGATCACCCCTTTGATAATCGTCGAGCCGCTCCAACGACGATTGCCAACAATCAGGTATAAAAATATATATACATAAAGGCTGTTCTTCAAATTCCTCTGTTTTGTTCTTCTTATTATCTTATTTCTTCCATTCAATAATTTCTTTTGGGTTGAATGATTAGGAGCTTAGGAGTTCTTCAAATTTTTTTATCCGAAATCCTCATTTTACAGTTTGTATCATAGAGTTTTTCACTGAACTTAATTTGTTGCTTTTCTTTTTCTTTTGAGGATTTTTCTTTGATCTATATTTAAGTTTGTCATATGCAATTGTTGTTGTTCACGAAGAGATGATATATATATATATATATATATATATATATATATATATATATATATATATATGGAGTGGTATTGGTAAGAGGATGGAGTGATATATATATATATATATATATATATATATATATATATATATAGATGATTGTTGACTGAGAATATAAAAAACTTTCCTTTTTCTTGGTTTTTTCTTTATTAACAAATCATTTTATGGAGGATGCTACGGTCAGCCGCGGAGGGTGGACCGTCGCGCTCCCATTGGTGGGTGCATGACACGCATCATGGGTCTCACATGTGCGTGTCATGCACGCACCAATGAGAGTGCGACGGTCCGCCCTTCGCGGCTGACCGTAGCATCCCCCATCATTTTATTTTACTTAATTTTCTTCCTTTTTAAACTGATATTTTTATTACCATAACTTGCACTCACGGAGGAAAGGGGCTAACGTTTTTAACGTTTGCTTGAACTTGAAATTTGCTTCGTGTCAATTTTTAAGCATAGTGACAGGGAAAGGGGACACTAAGTGGTAGCAGAGGATTTGGATCCCTAATTTTTAATTTAAAAAAATTATTTAAGCTTTTGGGGTGTGCTGTATCATCAGTTTGTATGTTACTTGATTATTCCTATTCAATCATGTTGGACTTGTGATTTTTCTTCTTAGCTATCTCACTCTTCCTCACCCATAGCCCAAAACAAAAAACAAAAAGAAAAAGAAATTCTTAGTGCTCAACATTTTTTTCTGAAGAAATTTGACAATTTTTTGCTTCTTCTTCCTCCCCTTCTCTCTTTTTTTTTTTTTTTTCTTCAAATTTTTTTAGCAATAGCTTAAGGGTGGTAAAGGTGCATTTTCATTTTGGGCAAAACATGACAATTTTACCTAATGTCCCACGTTGATTAAACATATGCTTAGTTGTGTGTATATCATCCTTCCATTGCAAATCTTCCTAAGGTTCATACTTCATATCAGTTACGTCTACTGAAACCCTTTGACAAATGAATCTCTCTCTCAACACATTGCAAGCGTGTCCGGCTACCACTTTTGCCAGGTCCTTCTTGCCTTCTATTTATTTATTTATTATTCTGCTTTGGTTGGTCTACTAGGGTTGTTGTGCTCCCTTCTTTTTATTTTTATTTTCATTCTTATTCTTGTAGCTTAGTGATTTTTTTTCCTTTTTTGGGTATGCCGTCAAACACTGTATTTGTATTTAGATCTCTGTATCGTGCTAATGGCTAATGGCTATAGGGTTTGGTCTAAGTTTGTTGCGGAGATGCTGGGATTTTTTATTTTGCTTTGCTGTTTTTGATTTTCTGCATATTTCTTCTAATTTTGTGGGTTTTCTGGTTGAGTTATGTGTTGTTCTAGCAGTTGTGGAGTATGGTTTTACTTTTTTAGGCTGAATAAGATTGGTGGTGTTTGGTGCTTGGGATAGTTCTCAGTTTTGGGTCTTATCGCTTGCCTATGTAGATATATGAAAATTTAGTTATAAGCGGCTGAAACTCTTATTTCCCCTGTACATTTTGCTAATGGGTTTGCTAATTGTGATGTTTTTTTCTCTTTGTTTTGCGTAAATTGTGGTGAACTGCATGTTTTGAATACTATTGTGAAGTAGGTCACTATGGACATGATATGGGTGTGTAAGATTTTTTCTATTTTTTGGGACTAAGGCCTATTAGTTAATACTTGCAATCCTTTGAATCCAAGTAACGTAAAGATAGTGGGAAAACATTGATTGTTATTAGGTTTGTTAATCCCTTTTAAAGAGAAATGAACCTTCCAATTAATTAATTTGTTTAATTTTATATTATTACAATCACCTAGGTATAGAATTGTTTCATCCTACTAATTGTACTGACAATCGGTTTTCCAATGAGTAACAAATGAGATTATTAGAGAAAGTATAAGGAATGGTTTTGGAAAACAAAATGCCAGGAAAATAAATGGAAGATTCAATAATGAACTAGAACCCTGTGAAACTTTTAGACACTAAATTCCATAAAAGGCCTTGCAGGGGTTGCCGGTTGAACTTGTTGGATGGAATGGCTAGTATATTTAAGTAGGCAGTGGGGCATAAGGCCTGCTTTCCATCAAGGATGATGGTCTATTATCATTTCAATGTTAATTTTTAAGAAAGTGGGGCAAACATAGAAATCCAAGTTTCTCTGCCTTGTAATATTTTTTTTAAATGCAGAATTGGCTATACTAGGTGTGCTATGGGCTGTTAGTTATTTTGGCTGCTCTGTTTTGATGGTTGCTCTGTTTTGATGGTTCTTGATTCCTGTGGTTGTTTTTTAGGTTTATCTTGGAGGTTTTGCTTTCTTTCAAAGATTTTTTTTACCCTTGGTTTGTTTTCTGTTGGTCCTATTAGGTTGTTGGTGGTTTTTTTTGGCTGCTTTCAATTTGGGGTTTTGGTCTTTCCTAGGGCTGAGGCTGGGTGTGTTCTTTGAGGTATTGGTTAAGGCTGGTGTCATATTAGCCATTTGAGTTCTTTGGTTTTGGCTGGGTATATCTCTTTTGGTTCATTGTATCTGTGAGTTTGTGGGATTGGTTGTATATAGAGTTGTTCCGCTTTAATGCTGGAGGGATAGTTTATTTGTTTGATCTGTTTGTAATTGTTTACATTTTATCAATAAATTTGTCCTTTGCTGATAACAAAAAAACAAAAAACCAAATTGTTTTTTCTACATTTACATGCATAGCTTCATTTGATCTTGATCAGTACTTATATCTCTCTACCCATGGAAACTCATTTAGTCTTCTTACACAAAAATATATTATGAAGTGAGTGCAAATGAAGTTCAGGTTAGATGGTAAAAACATGCAGGAATCATACTCTATGTTTGGGTTGGATTCCCCATAAAGGCATTTGTCTTCAATCTGACCTAGTACCCAAGAAAGAAATAAGGAAAATTATAGTCTTACCATAGTATACCGATAGAAATGTCCAAAAGACAAAGAACAAACCTTGGTTAGAGCTTTGTAAGTAACATTGCAAAGGGAAATGGATAGTTGCTAGAGAGCCGGATTGAATATTTTTAGAAGACACCTGCGTGAGTTGAGCAAAGATCATAGCCTGGATATCTTGATTCTCAGGGAGACCAAGGCTAATTAGGAGAGGGTGAGCCATGTTTCAACCTCTCTGGTTTTCATGAGGTTCATAAAGTGGAATGTAGACGTATGCAAGCGATATATGGTTCCCTATGGAATCCCATTAACAGAAAATTGGGGTAGACAAGATCACTCTGCAGAGGCCTAATACGCTCTCTGTATCCAATTTTTCTATAATACCTCTATCTACTATTTTGTATATGTTTTTCAGTAATTAATTTAATTTAATATTAGCTCAATGTGTGAATAGATAATAATAGGGTTAAAATTTTCTTGGCACAAGAATTGCTTGGTTTGTGGCATAACCTAAACTAAGTTGATTACATCTGCTCTCTTATGGTCACTATCACGACTTGAAACCTGTGCATTCGTGCTTAGTAAACCAAGGGTTTTACCAATGCACCAGAAACTGGCCCCTAAATTATAAAGCAAAGTAGTAAGTCATACAATATATTAATGGAGAAAACCAAATCGCAAAACTTTAAGGTTTTAACTCATGCCTAATGCTCGAACAAGATTATATTGCAGACTGCGTGGATAAGTGATTCTATTAATTTTACAACTTATAAGTGACCTAGAATGAGAAATAAAAATACATGATACTTATAATAATCATGAAATTATCCATCATACAAATTTTGTTTTTTTACAATTTTTATATCAAAATTATTATTGCTACAACTATTATTTGTGTTACAATACAAGAACTTCTAATATAACCATCTACTGAAGGACTTGAACCCTGAATCTTTCCCCACTGAAGGAGCAGAAGTTCCACCATTGACGGATTTTAAATTATTAACCATGAAAGTTTCAGACTTCCATCACTACATACATATCCACTCTATTCAAAGTAATTTAAAGTTCACATCATTTGTGAGTTGACACAATTTAACTACTCAAAGTAGCGAAGAAAATGTAATTAACGTGCGTCAACTATAGAAATTGACAAACCATTGATTGAACAATCTTTTGACTTGCCTTCATGTGAATTAACCTCCATCGCACTGCGTCCAGTGAAAAATGCAGGTCGTTTTGGGTCAGACAAAGGCATAGTTTCATTACTTAACATAGAAATAACATCTGACATGGTGGGCCTATCTGTTGCCCTATCTTGTACACATAAAAGACCCAAGTGAATAATTCTCAACAATTGATGTGTCGGACACGAATCACCCATGGTTGGATCCATTAGCTCTAACGCAGCCCCTTCTTTCCACAGCTCCCATGCCTATAGTATCATTCATTTTCATGTACATAATTAATATTTAAACTTGAACTCATAAGATAATAAAGAGAACATATAATAAGATAAATATCATTTACAAACTTACATATCCAATCAGGTTAAGTGGACGATCAAGATGATAGGAGCTGTAATTCTTCTTACCCGTCATAATTTCCAAAATTATGACTCCAAAACTGAATACGTCCGACTTTATTGAAAAAGTCCCCTGTATGGCATACTCGGGAGACATGTAACCACTGGATCCAATCATTTCAAGAACTTTCTCATTAAATCAAGGAGAAAACTACACAAATTATAAAATCTTAAAGCCATCGACAAATATAGGAGGGGGGGGGGGGATTTTTTACTTACTATGTCCCAACAGGCCTATTAGTTTTTGCTTCTGTTTCATTTTGCCCAAAGATTCTTGCCAAACCAAAATCAGAAATTTTGGGATTCATGTTGTCGTCTAATAATATATTGCTGGCCTTTAAGTCTCTATGTATTATTCTCAATCTTGAGTATTTATGAAGGTATAACAATCCCTGAGCGACCCCTTCAATGATGTTAGAACGCTTCTTCCAATCTAGAAGCTTTCTTTTAGTTGGATCTGTCTCAGGGAAAAAAAAAAAAAAAAAAAACTAGTAACTTACAAAGAGCTAAATGAGTTAAGATATAAGTAATTTTAAATTTGTTGTAAACCAATGAAAGTAGATAAAGCTAGCAACATTGCGAACCAAAGAGGTAGTAATCCAAGCTTTTGTTGGACATGTACTCATAAATTAATATCTTTTCTTCTCCATGAATGCAACAGCCGAGAATCCGAACGAGATTCATATGTTGGAGTTTGGCAATGAGTATAAGTTCATTCTTGAACTCCACAAGTCCTTGCCCTGAAGTCCTTGAAAGTCTCTTTACAGCTATTTTCTGGCCCTCGGGTAATTGGCCCTATGGTAATTATCCATTAGTTATTAATCAATGTTAAATAATAACAAATAAATCTTTATTTAATATGGTCTCAAGGAAAAGGAGAAAAAGGCTTTTTATCATAGGTTTTGAAGATAATTTACCTTATAAACCGGTCCAAAACCACCTTGCCCGAGCTTATTTTCAGATGAAAAGTTATTTGTGGCCACCATAATACAAGCAAAGCTAAATATTTTCAAATCATGGCCTTCTCTCCCATTGGTTTCAACCTCATTTGCATTTTTAAATCTTTCTGAAGTTGTCAACTCATGTATAAGTGCTTCTTGCCTTTCTCTCTCCTCCCCTTCTTGCAATAACATAGTTATTCAAATTAATACTTGCATATTTAGTGACTATAAAGCATATTCATTCAGCTAATGTACTAACTCTAAGATAATTTACCTTCTAGCCTCAGCTTTCTCCTTCTTTTATAACACAAGAAGCCTAATAGAAGAAGAATTAGAGAAATAGATGTTGCAATAATTATCCATAATCCCCTATTTCCTGCATGGAACAACAAACAACATTTATTAAATTCAATCACTAATTCATACTTGTAGAACATTGCATCTGCAGACTTCTAAATTCTAATACAAGTGCTGATTTGTAGGATTTTTTTTTTCTTTTAATAGTTGAACATTGCATAACCATGGATTTATTGAATGTGTGTGCACTAATTCATACTTGTAGAACATTGCATCTGCAGACTTCTAAATTCTAATACAAGTGCTAATTTGTAGGATTTTTTTTTTCTTTTAATAGTTGAACATTGCATAACCATGGATTTATTGAGTGTGTGTGTGTGTGTGTGCACTAATTCATACTTGTAGAACATTGCATCTGCAGACTATGAATGTGTGTGCACTAATTCATACTTGTAGAACATTGCATCTGCAGACTTCTAAATTCTAATACAAGTGCTGATTTGTAGGATTTTTTTTTTCTTTTAATAGTTGAACATTGCATAACCATGGATTTATTGAGTGTGTGTGTGTGTGTGTGCACTAATTCATACTTGTAGAACATTGCATCTGCAGACTTCTAAATTCTAATACAAGTGCTGATTTGTAGGATTTTTTTTTTCTTTTAATAGTTGAACATTGCATAACCATGGATTTATTGAGTGTGTGTGTGTGTGTGTGTGTGTGTGTGTGTTGCCAGATGTTGCCAAAATTAGTATAGTGATTCATATGATTTAACTGGTTATATTTTCTTTTTCTAGCTCTTGTATGCTTTTGATGTTGCCAAAATTAGTATAGTGATTCATATGATTTAACTGGTTATATTTTCTTTTTCTAGCTCTTGTATGCTTTTAAGTTCTGAAAAATTCATTTTCATGTTAAAGGATGTGTGTCAAGAACATGTGATTCTTTTGGCAGATGTTGCCAAAATTAGTATAGTGATTCATATGATTTAACTGGTTATATTTTCTTTTTCTAGCTCTTGTATGCTTTTAAGTTCTGAAAAATTCATTTTCATGTTAAAGGATTAGACCTTGTTTTTTTGTAGTGGCAATTGTCTGCGTTACCTTAATCTTCAACATGCTAGTTGTACTCGTGGCATTTTGATGGGTCCCAGATGTAGGTACGGGATCCATATTGGATCCTTATATTGTTTCATGTTCTGGATTTATTAATTGCACTTTTTAAAACTAAATTTTTGTTTGTAAGTGCATTCAACAAGTTCACTATTGCTTTCTTTTAACTATATGAATATCAACAATAAAGTTCATTTAAATAATAGATTTATAGATTGTTTCCTTTCTTAGATCATACATATATAGCTTGTTTTCCTATAGATTATAGATGTAGTTACATGTCCAAGTGCTTATACTCTAGTAACACTTCTTAGCAGAATCTTCAAATCCTAAATATGAAGGTTGGATCAATACAACTTGTAAAGACCTACTTGTGCCCAACACTCATTCAAATCATTGTGATGTTGGATGCCAAAGTGCAGAGTTTATAACTCTAATTTCAAGTATATAATAAAGAAGCTTGAACCAACAATCAAATTTGAAAAGTTATGCTGCATGCAATAGTAGATATATATGTTAAGAGTTTACAAGTATGAACCCACAAATTAAGTTACTTATAGACAAAGAATAGTTGACTACACCAGTAACTGATGTTTGATGAGGCTGCAAAGGTTTATACAGGTCAATCTATGTTACATTATGTTGGATTCTACCACATCCCACATTGGTTAATTATAAAATTTGACATGACTTCAAGATACTTATTTGGGCCCTCCACCTAAGTAAAAGCTTAGGCTATTGGGTTGGAAACTTAACATGGTATAGTTTGATATGGCTTCATATACCTGTTTAGGCCCTTCATCTATAGCTTAGGATATTGGGTTGGAAACTTGACACATTATAATGTTGCAAAGGCTCTTTTGCATTAGTTATGCTATTTGATCTTGGTACAGTTGACTATTTCTATATGCTATGTTGATTGCCATTTCTGATTTGCTTGCAAATTATAAGCTTCCCCTGTATCACTTTCTTTAGCGGGTAAATATTTTGGTCAATGACATAAGTGTATTTTTTATTTCCCAACTCACACTTTGCTCAATACATATACAATTATCTTCCACAGCTGCAAACTAGTGCCCAACTTTTGTTTTGCAGATGGGAAGGAACTAGAAACTTAAGTTTCAAAGTGGCACTTTATTTGCACTTTGCCACATCAGTCATTCACAAAATCACAACAGCCCTGGGAATCTATAGCTGTAGGTGAGAATATGGCACTTTGCTCAAATTGTGCATGTTAGACCATCAAGCAATTTAAACTATTAGGTTTTTCTGCAGATTGTTTCTAAAGTAGAGGATCTTGTATGGAAGCTCGTGGTTTGTTCTGTTTCTGCTCTGATCTAGCTTTGATGTGGGAATTTTGGATGATTTGTATTTGATTTTTTGAGGGTTGTGGGTTCTATGGAAACTTGTGGTATATTTGGATAGATGATCTGGGACTGTTTATTTTTCTGTGTTATTATGTGATTTTCTGGTTGCTGCTAGCTGTTTGGTTCCTGCTTATGTACTGTTGTGGGGTTGCTGCTAGCTGTTTTAGTGCTGAGGTGGGGTTGGTGACGGATGTTTTTCCTTGCGTGTTCTCTTTCCTTTATTTGCACATTTTATACAATTGTGTTAAATATGTTGACAAACAACAGTCCAACTTTGTTGTATGCATGAATGTTTGTTGCATTGGATTCAAATCATTTAGATGGATGTGTAGAATCCTAAATTTTAATTTATTAATGATTCTAGATTATTGTTACTCATAAAAAAGGATTAAACAAATGTTGCTTTGAATGAATGAGATATTGTGAAGGGCATAAGTGGCGGCTTGAGCAATGATAGAGATGCATGATTATTGTTAATTAAATTTTCGATTGTATTTAAAAAGCATTAAACAGCTAAAACTGAGAAGGCTATTCCAGTGGTGGGTTTTTGAAATAAAAGTTTAAAAATGGCATTTTACAGCAAGCATTGAAAGGCATGCAGAGCAGGACGCAAGTGATTTTTTTACAGCATGCTTTGGATGCTCTAAATAACTCATTTACAGCAGTGTAATTTATGTCTTTCAGCTTTTAACGGCCTAACACTAATTTGTTTAGAACTTATAAGAGTAGGAGGAAGTTCAGAAACACTACCTAACGAAGTTGATTGATCATTATTCTTGGGTTGTGAAGTAGAGTTGGCCGTCCTTACTTTAATCAAAGCTTTTCCAGTAACACTGGGATCTGTCTTCCCATTTGAGAGAGGGATTTTCTTCTTCCAACAATCCCCACGCCTAAAAATAGCGACGGCGCAAAAACAATCATCCAAGCAAGCTACTCTGCACCAATCTTCAGTCACAGATTGAAAATGCCCATAATCGGAAAGTGGCCAGTCAGTATTGGGCATCGCTTGAAAATCAAATCGATTCGTATCTTGCGATGCCTCATCGCAACTTTGCGAAACAAAGTCCTGTTTACATCCACTCATCTTATCATTGGGATCCAACATGGAGTAACCAGGTGGGCATTGACAAGTTGGTCTTTGATCATCTCCTAGTCTGCAATAGCTGTTGAACCCACAAGCTCCACCGCCTGTATCTGTAATAATACCCATGCAAATATTTTCAGGCATAAAGAAAGATGTAGTCCAGGCCATGGGCCATTTCCCGGTGCTTGAGCTTGCATCCTTCGGATATACATATTGCCTGAAAACTCCATCGTATTCAAGAATTGCTCTTTGATAAAAGTCTCTCGACGAAGCTGCCTTCGATATGTGATTAAGTATGGTTCTGTTCTTCGCCGTGACGTAGATGTAGCCAGATTGATTGAAGATCACCTGAAAGCCGCCGTCTGCTGTTTCGCTTGACCAATAATAAGCAGCATTAGTAGATGGAACAGACTCCGTTGGATATTCTATGATGTACATCACTAGATTTCCATCCGCTTGTAGTGTAAACACAAATCTTCCGTTCGAGTAATTCGTTTCTGAAAATCGCGCTAAAAGTTTGCTGCCTTGATTCAATGTCTGCGTGGGTAAAATTGTGTCCGTTGGTTCATCAAAACTCTGCCACAAAATGGTGGAGTGGCTGCTCGCCAGCACGAAGTTTCCGGTGTCAAGCATGGCGGCGTAGGAAACTCTGGCGCCGGCCGAATCAGCGCTCCATATTTGATCTCCTTTTGGGTCGTCAAGCACGAACCGGCCGTCTGTGGTGAGTTGAATTTTGGACCCACTTTGGGCTAAATTGTTTCTGTTGGCTGACCATACAATGGTTAATTCGGGTATTTTGTTGAACCAGATGGCTAGTAAGAAGCCCCCTTGAACTTGTTGGAACCCGAAAGCAAATTCTCCAGATTCCGATGGCCAATAAGACTTTTTATTGTTTATTGCAGTAAGGGATGAGCCCAAAGAGATGTTACTGTAAGTTTGAGCAGTGGTGGAAAATGGAAGCAAAAGCAGCAGAAGTAAGAAGCAGAGAGGGTAATGCAGTGCAAGAACCATGGTAAAAGCAGTCTGTTTTCTTTAAAAAAACGTGAGAAGCTTATGTAAGGTCGTGTTTGTCAATTTCGTGCCGGCTCACTCTTATTATCTGGAAAGCAATTCCAAGTGGACAAATGTTTATTCATTAATTTTCTTTCATTGACTTAGAACAGTGGTCAGTGGTTTTACTCTCAATGAGGGTTTTTAAAGCACTTCAGCCCGTATGTTCAAACAAAAAATCAACTTCATTGGTTTGAAAATTCCACGAGATTGGGTCGAATAGCGACATGTATAACAAAAAAGTTAATATTGTATCAATTTACACTTATTTTTATACTTAACCTACCAAATAAGACCTTAAGATGATAAAAGCAGACAACAAAGGAAAAGGTTTAAAAACGTGAATGAATCACAAAGGTGCATGGACTGAATGTAACAGGTGAGGAACATTTGATGGTATATGGAAAAATCCAGTTTTTCTAACTATTAATTTTTATTCCTTTTTGGTTCACTCCTTGTTGACTTTGATTTGTAGTTATCATTAGGAGTGTTAATGGTTTAAGTTAAAACTGAGAACCAAACTGAACCAAATCAAACAGGCTGGTTTGGTTTGGTTTTTTTGTCATTAGGTTTGGTTTTGGTTCTAATTTTAGAAAACCGAATTAAATTTGATTTTGGTTTTCATGTTTAGAAAACCAAACCAAACCGAAAAAACCAAAAAATATATAATATATATATATATAATTTTATATATTATATATCAAACTTTAGTTTGTAAATTTTCTATTCTAATAAGGGTAGAATAGGTAATAGATTCAAAATGGTAGTACTGAACTTACTGGAATACAACACCTATTGAATAATGAGTACTGATTAAGTGATTAGTGATATTGGCATGTATCGATTGGAGATTTGAACTTGGATTAACATATGTCAATATGATTCCATTTTGATCAATACAATGTTTAATATGTTTTTTGGTTGCAAATGTAATGCTTTTATTAAAAATGTTTTTATTTGGAGTTTGGCATGTCAATTTTTTCATTTTTAATTATTTGCTGCTACTTGATAGGTTAAAACCGAAACTAAACTGAACTTAATAGAACCAAACCAAAATTTTTTGGTTTAGTTTGGTTTGGTATTTTTATAGTATGGTTCAGTTTTGGTTTCGTAAGAATAAAACCAAAGTATAATGATTTGGTTTGAAATCTATCATAAAATCGAACCAAATCGAAGCACTAACACCCCTAGCTATCATGACCAGTAACTAGTTTCATATCTTTTGTCCTCTCCAAAATAATAACCTAGAGTTTATTCTTTCCGGCCGGCTATGTTAGCAGATAATGAGTTTCCGTACAAGAAAACGCTGCGCGTTGTGTGTACTGGATTTGTAACACCGTTCTTCCATTAGGTTTTTTAACAAAAAAAAAAAAAAAAAAAAAAAAAAGAAAGACAAGCCAATGAGGATTTCTATTCAGCAGCTGTCAATGAGAATTTCTAATCTTCTTATTTTCAGCTGGAAAATGGTGGTTGTGGCAACAAACACAGCCCATTAAAGACTATATATAGCTACTGAAATAGTTTGGAAACATATTTGCTTCAAGACCTCTCTTCCTCGGAACAATAGAAAAAAAAAAAATTCAATTTCAAACAATATAAATTTAACTACATGAGTTGCCAGGATGAAGATTACCTAAACAAACGAAGACAAGTATTGACCGTTATCCCACCAAACAAGGAAAACTTACTTCAACTGATGAACTAAATGGGGATGGATGCAGAGGGTTGGGGGGAGACAGTCACTTGTGCCGAATAAGGGAAACTAGCTTCAACTAGCGGTACTGAATGGGGACGGACATTGGGGGACAGCCACTTGAACAATTCCTTCAAGCATTAGCATCACCTTCTTCATGGTAGGTCTTAGAGATGGGTCTTCTTGCATGCACCAAATGGCAACCATCACAAACCTACCCAACTTCCTCATGTCACTAATGACCTCTGCATCATTTTCAATCAGTGCAGCTAATGCGCCTTCCTTGTAGCAGTCATAAGCCCATCAGTTAGAATTGCTCCCTCTCCCCCCACCAATCTCCATATCTACACTTCTTCGACAGCAAATGATCTCTAGCAGCATGACACCAAAGCTATACACATCTACCTTCACAGTGATTGGCATGTTCCTGAACCATTCTGGTGCAACATACCCTTTTGTTCCTCGGATGGCAGTATTGGTTTGGCTCTGATTGATCAACAAAAGCTTTGCCAACCCAAAGTCAGAAATCCGAGCATTATAATAATCATCTAGGAGTATGTTCTGAGGTTTTATATCACAATGGATGATTTGGGTGCTGCATTCTTCATGCATGTACAGAAGTCCTCTAGCAATCCCAAGTGAAATTTGGGTTCTTTGGTGCCAACTGGGTTTAAGATCTCCAAAAAGGAAGCTTGCCATAGTACCATTGCTCAATAACTCATATACCAGATTCTTGTGATGGGTTTGGCCGATCACATTCACTTCAGTTTTGAATTCCTTGTCACCGTCTGGAACCATTCTGTCTAATTTCTTGGCTGCAACAAAATTTCTTGAACCCTTTCTATTACCCCTTGGTAAACAACACCAAATGATCCCTTTCCCAGTTCTTCCTTGAACTTGTTTGTAGCTTCTTCGAGCTCTTCGTAGGTAAAATAACGCAAATTTGTTTCAACAGCTCTTTGAGCTTGGCGAATTCCTGTGAGCCTGTTGTGGTAGATGAAGAAAAATCCCACACATATCACACCAACCAATATTATAAAGTTCACAAAAACAGAGCTGCCCAAGAGAACCGATACAACAAGAACTAAAGCGCCCTGGTTCTTCTTTGTTTCCGGAATAGGAAAAAGAGGGTTTTTTGGAGTTGAATTACCTTTCCTAAAGGAAAGCCTTCCCATTAACACTTCTCTGAGCAATGCTATATCGCTAAATTTTTTTTATTTTTTATTTTTTATTTTTTATTTTTTAAATCTATTTACTCAAATAAAATGACAACCTAATAAATCAATTTTAAATGGACAATGCTTGGTTTCTCATAGTGGAGGAGCAACTCCACCTCGCTCTCACTCATATTACACCACGTGTAATGGATATATGGATATAGATACGTAGACACAAGAATACAAATATATAGCTACATAATCATATTCATATATATATATATATAGACACATAGATGCATGTCTATAATAACATAACATATGGATACATATACATAATCAATTCTCATTTGTTTGTTATATATATGGCATAATATGAGTGGGAGGGAGGAGCAATTGCTCATCTACTGTGAAGAGCCAAGTAGTATCCATTTTAAATATTTCTTTTCAGCAAAATCAATTAAAAATTTACTGTCTTTGATGAGAAAATTTGACAACTACCTCATTAGTTGGACAAAAAATTTAAACTTTTTAACATTTTTCTTATATAAATATTGTTTATCAAAAAAAAAAAAAAAATACTGTTCTAAATGATGTGTTGGATTGGGGAAAGGATTCAGTGCTGAGTTGATAAACTCAGCACGGTGCCAAGGTGAAATGGAGTCTTGGATTAAATTTCGGACAGCTTGGATTTAAAGATAAAAAAATTGTCCACTAAGGTTATTTTGGTTATTTCAGTAGTAACTTTTGATATTTAAATCCAAGCGATCCAAAGTTAATCCAAATGTCCATTTTACCTTGGCACTGTGCTAAGTTTTATCAACTCAGCATTGAATGCTCTTACGTTGAATTGATAAGTTATATGCATTTAACATGAGAGTTTTCATTCAATAAGAATAGTTAGGATATTTTTAAAAAATCAAGCATGACATCACTTTTTTTTAACGGACCAGTGGATAGCCTAAGCCATTAGAGGGAAGGAGTCTCTTTGTAGTTTATTTTATAAAGTAAGGGTGTTCATGTCATTTCAAAAACATGAGGAGATCAATCTGTAATTGTTAGACACTAAAGGGGTCTTAATGTAATCTACCCCTAAATAAAAGATAAGGAAAAAATAGAATAATATTGAACTGACAGTGGAAAAAATACTAGCATTTCATGGTAAGACCAGCCTTCGAGTTTGAGCCACATGGAGCCTCTCGCCGGTTGGGGTCAGATCACGATACTTGGTTCGATCGACAGCATTTGAGCCAAACATCAAACCCATTCTATGGTAAGACCAGGCATTCTATTTCGGTTTTTGGAAAAGGAATTTCAATTTCCAGCAAGATTGAGGCGGCAAATTCAATATAAGGAAAAATCTTGATTCGGCAACCATGGATCATGGCACCGTCGCCGAGGCATCGATCTTTCAAGCGAACGGTTCTCTCTCTCAGCATATTGCAAGCGTGTCCGGTTACCACTTTTGCCAGGTCCTTCTTGCCTTTTATATATTTATTATTCTGCTTTGGTTGGTCTGCTAATGGCTATAGGGTTGCTGTGCTCCCTAATTTTTATTTTTATTCTTGTAGCTTAGTGATTTTTTTTTCCTTTTTTTGGGTATGCCGTCAGACATTGTATTTAGAGCTCTGTATTGTGCTAATGGCTATAGGGTTTGGTCTGAGTTTGTCGCGGAGATGCTGGGATTTTGTATTTTGCTTTTGCTGTTTTTGATTTTCTGCATATTTCTTCTATTTTTGTGGTTTTCTGGTTGAGTTACGTGTTGTCCTGGCAGCTGTGGAGTATGGTTTTACTTTTCTGGGCTGAATCTGATTGGTGGTGTTTGGTGCTTGGGATAGTTCTCAGTTTTGGAGCTCAGCACCTTGTAATAGTTCTGGGTCCTATTGTTTGCCTGTGTAGATATATGAAATTTTAGTTATAAGCGGCTGAAACTCTTATTACCCCTGTTCATTTTGCTAATGGGTTTGCTAATTGTGATGTTTTTTCTCTTTGTTTTGCGTAAACTGTGGTGAACTGCATGTTTTGAATACTATTGTGAAGTGGGTCACTATGGAGATGATATGGGTGTGTAAGATCTTTTCTATTTTTTGGGACTAACGCCTGTTAGTTAATACTTGCAATCCTTTGAATCCAACTAACATAAAGACAGTGGGAAAACATTGATTGTTATTAGGTTTGTCAATCCCTTTTAAAGAGAAATGCATCTTCCAATTTATTAATTTGTCTAATTTTATATTATTACAATCATCTAGGTATAGAATTGTTTCATCCTACTAATTGTACTGACAATTGATTTTCCAATGAGTTGCAAATCAGCAAATGAGATTATCAGATAAAGTATAGAGAATGGTTTTGAAAAAAAAAAATGCCAAGAATGGCTAGTATATTTAGGTAGGCAGTGGGGCATAAGGCCTGTTCTCTATCAAGGATGATGGTCTATTATCATTTGAATGTCAATTTTTAAGAAAGTGGGGCAAACATAGAAATGCAAGTTTCTCTGCCTTATATCTGCTCTATTCAAAGTAATTTAAAGTTCACATCATTTGAGAGTTGAGACAATTTTTAACTACTCAAAGTAGCAAAGAAAATATAATTATTGTGCGTCCATTGTAGATATTGACAAACCATTGACTGAACAATCTTTTGACTTGCCTTCATGTGAATTAACCTCCATCACACTGCGTCCAGTGAAAAATGAAGGTTGTTTTGGGTCAGACAATGGCATAGTTTCATTACTTAACATAGAAATAACATGTGACATGGTGGGCCTATCTATTGCCCTATCTTGTACACATAAAAGACCCAAGTGAATAATTCTCAACAATTGATGTGTCGGACTCGAATCACCCATGGTTGGATCCATTAGCTCTAACGCAGCCCCTTCTTTCCACAGCTCCCATGCCTGTATAGTATCATTCATTTTCATGTACATAATTAATATTTAAACTTGAACTCATAAGATAATAACGAGAACATATAATAAGATAAATATCATTTACAAACTTACATATCCAATCAGGTTAAGTGGGCGATCAAGATGATAGGAGCTGTAATTCTTCTTACCCGTCATAATTTCCAAAAGTATGACTCCAAAATTGAATACGTCAGACTTTATTGAAAAAGTTCCCTCTATGGCATACTCGGGAGACATGTAACCATTGGATCCAATCATTTCAAGAACTTTCTTATTAAATCAAGGAGCAAACTACACATAAATTATAAAATCTTAAAGCCATTGACAAATATAGGAGGGGGGGAATTTTTTTACTTACTATGTCCCAACAGGCCTATTAGTGTTTGCTTCTATTTCATTTTGCCCAAAAATTCTTACCAAACCAAAATCAGAAATTTTGGGATTCATGTTGTCATCTAATAGTATATTGCTGGCCTTTAAGTCTCTATGTATTATTCTCAATCTTGAGTATTTATGAAGGTATAACAATCCCTTAGCAACCCCTTCAATGATCTTAGAACGCTTCTTCCAATCTCATAGCTCTCTTTTAGTTGGATCTGTCTCAAGAAAAAAAAAAACTAGTAACTTACAAAGAGCTAAATGAGTTAAGATATAAGTAATTTTAAATTTGTTGCAAACTGATGAAAGTAGATAAGGCTAGCAACGTAGTGAACCAAAGAGGTAGTAATCCAAGCTTTTGTTGGACATGTACTCATAAATTAACATCTTTTCTTCTCCATGAATGCAACAACCAAGAATCCGAACGAGATTCATATGTTGGAGTTTGGCAATGAGTATAAGTTCATCCTTGAACTCCACAAGTCCTTGCCCTGAAGTCCTTGAAAGTCTCTTTACAGCTATTTTCTTCCCCTCGGGTAATTTGCCCTATGGTAATTATCCATTAGTTATTAATCAACGTTAAATAATAACAAATCAATCTTTATTTAATTTGGTCTCAAGGAAAAGGAGAAAAATGCTTTTTATCATAGGCTTTGAGGGTAATTTACCTTATAAACCAGTCCAAAACCACCTTGCCCAAGCTTATTTTCAGATGAAAAGTTATTTGTGGCTACCATAATACAAGCAAAGCTAAATATTTTCAAATTCTCCCCCACTGGTTTCAACCTCATTTGCATTTTTTAATCTTTCTGAAGTTGTCAACTCATGTATAAGAGCTTCTTGCCTTTCTCTCTCTCCTCCCCTTCTTGCAATAACATAGTTATTCAAATTAAAACTTGCATATTTAGCGACTACAAAGCATATTCATTCAGCTAATGTATTAACTCTAAGATAATTTACCTTCTAGCCTCAACTTTCTCTTTCTTTTATAACACAAGAAGCCTAATAGAAGAAGAATTAGAGAAATAGATATTGCAATGATTATCCATAATCCCTTGTTTCCTGCATGGAACAACAAACAACATTTATTAAATTCAATCACTAATTCATACTTGTAGAAAATTGCATCTGCAGACTCCTAAATTCTAATTCAAGTGTTGAAATGTTGAATGATAATATTGGGATCCTTCTAAAGAATCTACACTAACCTCTGTAATATTTTATTATATTCATAGAAATAATATTTGTCAGAAGTGTGTTTAGTTTATGTCTTTATTTCCTTTGGCAAGTCCTTCAATATGTAATCACTTCAGCCCTACAGGTATTTCACGAGCAGCAGCTAGCTTCTGGTTTCATTCAATATTTTTCAGATTTTTGCATTTCATTTTAAAGCTTAAAGCTGGTCACAATTCAAGTTCATTGTTTATTGTTTTAATTGGATTTGTAGGATTTTTTTTTTTTTTTCCTTTAATTGTTGAACATTGCATAACCCTGGATATATTGAATTTTTTTTTTTTTTTTTCCCTAGATGAATCTGTAATCCTTACGTGTGTGTGTGTGTGTGTGTCAAGAACATGCAATTCTTTTGGCAGGTGTTGCCAAAATTAGTCTAGTAATTCATAGGATTTAACTGGTTCTATTTTCTTTTTCTAGCTCTAGTATGCTTTTAAGTTCTGAAAAATTCATTTTTGTGTTAAAGGATAAGATCATGTTTTTTTGTAGTGGCAATTGTCCGTGTTACCTTAATCTTCAACATTCTAGTTGTACTTGTGGCATTTTGATGGGTCCCAGATGTAGGTTCGGATCCATATTGTATCCTTATATTGTTTCATGTTCTGGATTTATTAATTGCACTTTGTAAAACTAAATTTTTGTTTGTAAGTGCATTCAACAAGTTCACTATTGCTTTCTTTTAACTATATGAATATCAACTATAAATTTCATTTAAATAATAGATTTATAGATTGTTTCCTTTCTTAGATCTTACATATATAGCTTGTATTCTGATAGATTATAGATGGAGTTACGTGTCCAAGTGCTTATACTCTAGTAACACTTCTTAGCAGAATCTTCAAATCCTAAATATTAAGGTTGGATAAATACAACTTGTAAAGACCTACTTGTGCTCAACATTCTTATTCAAATCATTGTAACATTGGATGCCAAAGTGCAGAGTTTACAACTCTAATTTCAAGTATGTAATAAAGGAGCTTGAACCAACAATCAAATTTGAAAAAGTATCCTGCATGCAATAGTAGATATATATGTTAAGAGTTTACAAGTATGACAAATTAAGTAACTTACAGACAAAGAATAGTTGACTACACCAGTAACTTATGTTTGATGAGGCTGCAAAGGTTTATACAGGTCAATCTATGTTACATTATGTTGGATACTACCACATCCCACGTTGGTTAATTATAAAATTTGACATGACTTCATGATACCTATTTGAGCCCTCCACCTAACCAAAAGCTTAGGCTATTGGGTTGGAAACTTAACATGGTATAGTTTGATATGGCTTCATATACCTGTTTAGACCCTTCATCTATAGCTTAGGATATTGGGTTGGAAACTTGACACATTATAATGTTGCAAAGGCTCTTTTGCATTAGTTATGCTATTTGATCTAGGTACAGTTGACTATTTCTATATGCTATGTTGATTGCCATTTCTGATTTGCTTGCAAAGTATAAGCTTCCCCTGTATCACTTTCTTTAGCGGGTAAATATTTTGGTCAATGACATAAGTGTATTGTTTATTTGCCAACTCACACTTTGCTCAATTCATATACAATTATCTTCCACAGCTGCAAACTAGTGCCCAAATTTTGTTTTGCAGATGGGAAGGAACTAGAAACTTAAGTTTCGAAGTGGCACTTTATTTGCACTTGCCACATCAGCCATTCACGAAATCACAACAGCCCTGGGAATCTATAGCTGCAGGTGAGAATATGGCACTTTGCTCAAATTGTGCATGTTAGACCATCAAGCAATATAAACTATTAGGTTTTTCGGCAGACTGTTTCTAAAGTAGAGGATCTTGTATGGAAGCTCGTGGTTTGTTCTGTTTCTGCTCTGGTCTAGCTTTGATGCGGGAATTCTGGATGATTTGTCTTTGAGGTTTTGAGGTTTGTGGGTTCTATGGAAGCTTGTGGTATATTTGGATAGATGATCTGGGACTGTTCTGCTTTCTGTGTTATTTGTGATTTTCTGGTTGCTGCTAGTTGTTTGGTTCCTGCTTATGTACTGTTGTGGGTTGCTGTGATTTTCTTTGTTCCTTTTTCTTTTCCCTGTTGAGTTCCCAGTTTCTTTTCTTCCATCCCACTCATTAACAACAGATTGTTATTTTTTTATCTCAAGGACGTCAGTCTGGGCTTGTCACTTGGTCTTCCAGTTGCCCAGGTTAAAGGTTTTAGTGTCCAAATTCTGATTTCACTAACAAAGAGCTAGAAGAAGTATCAGATGGATTCAACGAAGAAATTGGCTTGTGGTGCTTCTGCAATAGTTTATAAAGGGGTCCTAGCAATGGGTAATCGAAAATTCAATCCTGTCAAGGATTAGCCAAGATTGTGAGAGAAGGCGAGCATGAATTTTTTTTACATGGATTGCTGCGGTACGAGGAAAAGGAATGGGTACTCATTCTGCCAGTTAACCCAGAACAGGTATGACAGGAATTAGGAATAGGCTTGTTTAGCTTTCACAGATTACATAATTAAAATTTTGAGTGTGAAAAGGTATAAAGCAAGAATAATTTTCTTTTCATTCAACAAAAGATTACAACTCAATCATTGTTACAATGTTTTGGCCAAAACTTTATATCCCATTAGCTAGGTTTATTCAAAAATTTTAAATATTGTCTAGCAAACCGGGAAACTAAGCAAGGAAATAAGAAGAATAACACCAGTTTCCAGATGCCTAAATCTTCACATAAAAGCCCGACAACTATGGGAGTCACGAAGAAAATAGCAGAATTACAACATGCAATTATACAGTAGAATGAAAAACAGAAAACTGATAAAGAGAAGGACTTTGATCCCCTACCCTAGTTGGTTCAGAATTCCCTACTGATGACTCCACTAGTGGTTTTCGAAGTAGAATTATTTTTCCTTACTTTAATCAAAGCTTTTCCACCAACACTGGGATCTATCCTCCCATTTGAGAGAGGGATTTTCTTTTTCCAACAATCTCCATCTCTAAATATGGCGACAGCGCAAAAACAATCACCCAAGCAAGCTTCTCTGCACCAATCTTCAGTTACAGGTTGAAAATGTTCATAATCAGACAGAGGCCAGTCAGTATTGGGCATCTCCCTAAATTCAAAAAGATCCATTTCTTGTGATGCCTTCTCACAACTTTGCGAAACAAAGTCCTGTTTGCATCCATTCATCATATTATTTGGATCCAATAGAGTGTATCCAGGTGGGCATTCACAAATTGGTCTTTGATCATCTCCTAGTCTGCAATAGCTGTTGAACCCACAAGCTCCACTTCCTGTACCTTCTGTAATTCTCGTGCAAATATTCGAAGGTATGAAGGACAATCTAGACCAAGCCATAGGCCACCTCCCAGTTCTTAAGTCATCATTCTTTGGGTAGACATATTTCCTGAAAACTCCATCATATTCAAGAATTGCTCTCTGGTAGAAGTCTTTCACTGAAGCTGGATTTGACAATATTTGCTCAAGAATGTTTCCATTCCTCATTGTAAGGTAGATGTAGCCAGACAAGTCGAAGATCAACTGAAAGCCACTGCCTACTGTGTCGCTTGACCAATAAGCAAAATTAGCAGAATCTAATGGGAAATTTGTGGTGTAAAGCACTAGATTTCCATCATCCTGTAGTGTAAATAAAAATCTTCCATTCGAGTAATTCATTTCTGCAAAACGCGCTACAAGTTTACTGCCTTGATTCAATATCTGCGTGGGCAGTATTGTATCCGTAGGTTGATCAAAACTCTCCCACAAATTTTCAGAGTCTGGGCTTGCCAGCACAAAGTTGCCGGTGTCCAGCATGGCCGCATAGGCAACTCCAGTGCCAGCAAAATCAGCACCCCATATCTGTTTGCCTTTTGGGTCATTGAGAACCAATCGACCATCTGTGGTAAGTTGAACTTTGGATCCTCCTTGCACTAAATTATTTCTGTTGGCTGACCATACAATGGTCTTTTCAGGAATTTTATTGAACCAGATGGCTAGTAAGAAGCCTCCTCCAATCTGTTGGAACCCAAAAGCAAATTCTCCAGACAACGATGCCCACAAAGAGTTATTATTGTTCAGTGCAGTAAGGGATGAGCCCAAAGAAATGTTACTGTAAGTTTGAGCAGAGGTGGAATAAGGAAGAAGAAGCAGAGGCAGGAAAAAGCAGAGAGGGTATGGTAGTGCAAAAGCCATGGCTTAAAGAGAAAAGAGAGGCTAAAGAATGACTCGAAATGCACACATTTAACTGAACTAAACTCTCGCAAGTGGTGGAGAAACTGTATTATCCTTTTGATACAGATGAAATGACTAGTGCATAGGCCACTTTATTGTTCATAATAATAGCTTTCCAGCTCAACCACTCACTTCAACAAGATAAATGGAAAGGAGTTACATGTGCAAAAAAAATGAATGGTCCATGTTAACTTTGAGAATGAAATTTTGAATGGTGGGTATGAATCCTTGTCATTACTATATGAGAACATCTGGCAGTTGGCCTACATTTGACTTACTCAAAACTGAGGTTGATAGAAACAAGGATATAAATCCCAAACTGTTGGTATCCCACCCACAATCTCAGCAATTACAGCTGTGACAATTTCAGCATTCCTGCAAACTGGATATTTCCAGAGAATGTTAAGATTTAGAGACGGATATTCTCCATTACCTTTTCGTTTGTAATATTTTTATTCATTGTTTGTCTTGAAATCCCACAATCGAAGGGATGGATTGTGAATTGAGACAGCACACATGTTAACCTTCTTTGTAACAAATACATCTATAAATACAAGGGGGTTTCCCTCTCTGCACTCACCTTGAGAATGAGATTCACATTATCTGATGTCAAAACAGTAATAAAGTTCACTTGCTGCTGCTTCATCATGGTGCCATCACCAAATGAAATGAATCCTTTTTTTTTTTTTTTTTTTTAAATTGCCAATAGGGAATCTAAACCTTCGGCTTGACTAATTCTCTAAACACAAATAAGGCCACTGCCCACTTTGCATTAGTGCCAAGATAAACGTAGCTAATGGCTAGACCCCAAAGGATGACAAAATTAGTTCAATAACAAAAGTGGTAGTGATTTTAGTCATCTTAAAATAAGCACAGGATTTAAAAAATAAAAATAAAAACCCACTGATTGAAAGGATAGATATTAGTACCATAATATCATTCTCTATACTCGAGGATGGATAGCAGTACTACAATATGCTGAGACATAATTGAGTGACGAACACAATTATTTTGAACCATGGATTATTCAATAATACCCTTATTTACAACATAGCTTCCTGCAACATCTATTACTGAAAGCCAAAAGTACAGCATCAACAACCTAACATACATAAAGCAGTAACAACTAACATTACATACTGAAGCTGCAGGGATTAAATTGAACTAATGAACGAGGACGGATTTGGAGGAACAGATACTTCAACGGCTCCTTCCAGCATCTGCGTGACTTTCTTCATGGTAGGCCTTAGCGAGGGATCTTCCTGAATGCACCAGATTGCAATCATCACAAACTTCTCCACCCTGTTTACGTCTTCCATGGCCTCCTCATCATTCTCCACTAAAAGATCCACCTTCCTGTCAATATAGCAATCATAAGCCCAATCAGCCAGTATCATCATATCGTCATCCTTCAGCTCTGGTTCGAAATTCTTCCTACAGCAAATGAGCTCTAGCAACAAAATGCCAAAGCTGTAAACATCCACTTTGACCGTAATTGGCATATTTTTGAACCATTCAGGGGCTACATAGCCTTTGGTTCCCCTGATGCCAGTTGTCGTTTGAGTCTGATCTGTCTTCAAAAGTTTAGCTAATCCAAAGTCAGAAATCCTTGCGGTAAAAGAGTCATCCAAAAGTATATTTTGAGGCTTAATATCGCAATGTATGATTTGGGTGCTGCACTCTTCGTGCAAGTAAAAGAGCCCCCTTGCAGTTCCAAAAGCAATTTGTATCCTCTTGTACCAGTTTGGCCTTGAATCTCCAAACAGGAAGCTCGCCAAAGAGCCGTTGGTCATGAACTCATATACAAGAAGCCGGTGTTGTCCCTCATTGCAGAATCCTAGCAGTTGGACTAGATTCTTGTGGTTTGTTCGGTCAATAGCACTCACTTCTCTCTGAAATTCCTCCTCCCCTTCTCTCTCCATCCTGTCTAATTTTTTAACTGCCACAAGGTTTTGATTTTCAAAAGCTAAAACTCCCTTATAAACTGTCGAGAAAGCACCCGTCCCCAGTTCTACCTTAAATCCATTTGTACCTTCTTCAAGCTCTTTGTATGTGAATCTTCGCAAATTCCTGCCTGGCATGACTTGGTATGGCTGAACCCTTTTTTGCTTTCGTTGATTCATGCGGAAAATAACCAGAATAGTTGTTAACAGTAAGAGGAAGTTCAGAAACATTGAACTACCTAATAACACTGATCCAGTGACAATCAATATCTTTTTTGGACCTCCCCTCGTGGATTTCAAGGTAGAATTATCCTTCCTTCCTTTAATCAAAGCTTTTCCACCAACACTGGGATCGATCCTCCCATTTGAGAGAGGAATTTTTTTCTTCCAACAATTCCCATTTCTAAAAATGGCGACGGCACAAAAGCAGTCACCCAAGCAAGCTTCTCTGCACCAATCTTCAGTTACAGGTTGAAAAGATTCATAATTGGACAACGGCCAGTCAGTATTGATCAACTCTACGAAATCAAAAAATTGCATTTCCTGCGTTGCTTCATCACAACTATGTGGTACAAAGTTCTGTTTGCAGCCACTCATCTTATTATTTGGATCCAACAGGGTGTAACCAGGTGGGCATTCGCAATTTGGTCGTTGATCATTTCCTAAACTGCAATAGCTGTTGAACCCGCAAGCTCCACTGCCTGTATCTGCTGTAATTCTCATGCAAATATTTGAAGGTATGAAGGAAGATGTAGACCAGGCCATGGGCCACCTCCCTGTGCTTGATCCATCGCTCTTTGGGTAAACATATTTCCTGAAAACTCCATCATATTCAATAATTGCTCTCTGGTAGAAGTCTCCAGTGGAAGCTTCATTAGATGATATTTGATTGAGTATGCTTCCATTCCCTGCTGCAAGATAGATGTAGCCAGACTGGTTGAAGATCAGCTGAAAGCCACTACCAAATATTTGGCTTGACCAATAAGCAAAATTTGCAGAATCCAATGGGAAATCTGTGGTGTAAAGGACGAGATTTCCATCGGGTTGTAGCCAAAACTGGAATCTTCCGCTTGAGTAATTCGTTTCTGAGAAACGCGCTACAAGTTTGCTGCCTTGATTCACCGTCTGTGTGGGTAATATTGTGTCCGTTGGTTGATCAAAACTCTGCCACAAATTGCTGGAGCTTTGGCTCACCAGCACAAAGTTTCCAGTGTCAAGCATGGCAGCGTAGGCAACCCCTGTGCCGAAAGAATTAGAACTCCATATCTGTTCTCCATTTGGGTCGTTGAGCACAAGCAGGCCCCCTGTGGTAAGTTGAACTATGGATCCTCTTTGCACTAAATTATTTCCATTGGCTGACCATACAATGGTTTTTTCAGGTATTTTGTTGAACCAAATGGCCAGTAAGAAGCCTCCATCAACCTGTTGGAACCCAAAAGCAAATTCTCCAGACGGCGATGCCCAGGAAGAGATATTATTGTTCAGTGCACTGAGGGATGAGCCCAAAGATATGTTACTGTAGGTTTGAGCAGTGGTGGAATATGGAAGCAAAAGAAGCAGCAGCAAGTAGAAAGGGTAGGGTAGTGCAAAAGCCATGGTGAGATGCAGAATCTGTTTTCTTGAAAAATGGAGAAGCTAAAGAGCAAGTTTAAGTATACACATTTAAAGAAACTAACCCACTGTAAATAGTACACAAAATGATGAATTTTCCGTGATATGTTCTACCATAAAAAAAGCATATAAATATTCTTATATTTTATCCTATCCAAAATAATAATAATTTTTTCTACAAAGAAATAACTATATTTTATCCTCTTGGCCGGCATTGTTTGCTTATAATGAGTTTCCTTACATATACTACAAAAATGTTTATTCATTAACTTTCCTTTATTGACTTAGAACAGTGGTTTTACCCTCAATGAGTGTTTTTAAACCTCTTCAGCCCGTATGTTCTAGGAAAAAATCAACTTCATTGGTTTGAAAATTCCATAAGATTAGGTGGATTAGCAACATGTATAACAAAAAAGTTAATATTGTATCAGTTTACACTTGTTTTTATACTTAACCTACCAAATAAAACCCACCTAATGTGCCATAGGCGTTGTAAATTTCTATTCCCCCTATTACAATTAAGATGACAAAAGCACACAACAAAAGAAAAGGTTTAAAAACTTGAATGAATCACAAAGGTGCATGGCCTGAATGTAACAGGTGGGGAACATTTGAAGGTATATGGAAAAATCCAGTTTTTCTAACTTTTAATTTTTATTCCTTTTTGGTTCGCTCCTTGTTGACTTTGACTTGTAGCTATCATGACCAGTAATTAGTTTCATATCTTTTGTCCTCTCCAAAATAATAACTTATATTTTATTCTCTCCGGCCGGCTATGTTAGCAGATAATGAGTTTCCATACAAGAAGATGCTGCACGTTCTGTGTACTGGATTTGTAACACTGTTCTTCCATAAGTTTTTTTAACCAAAAAAAAAAAAAAAAAAGACAAGCCAATGAGGATTTCAATTCAGCAGCTGTCAATGAGAATTTCTAATCTTCTTATTTTCAACTGGAAAATGGTGGTTGTGCCAACAAACACAGCCCATTAAAGACTATATATAGCTACTGAAATAGTTTGGAAACATATTTGCTTCAAGAGCTCTCTTCCTTGAGACAATAGAAAACTGAAAAAAAATTAAAAATTAAAAAAAATTCAATTTCAAACAATATAAATTTAACTACATGAGTTGCCAGGATGAAGATTACCTAAACAAACAAAGACAAGTATTGACTGTAAGCCCACCAAACAAGGAAAACTTATTTCAACTGATGGAACTAAATGGGAATGGAGGCAGAGGGTTGGGGGGAGACAGTCACTTGTGCCGAATAAGGGAAACTAGCTTCAACTAGCGATACTAAATGGGGATGGACATGGGGGGACGGTCACTTGAACAATTCCTTCAAGCATTAGCATCACCTTCTTCATGGTAGGTCTAAGAGATGGGTCTTCTTGGATGCACCAAATGGCAACCATCACAAACCTCTCCAACCTCCTCATGTCACTAATGACCTCTGCATCATTTTCAATCAGTGCAGCTAATGCGCCTTCCTTGTAGCAGTCATAAGCCCAATCAGTTAGAATTGCTCCCTCTGCCCAACCAGTCTCCATATCTACACTTCTTCGACAGCAAATGATCTCTAGCAGCATGACACCAAAGCTATACACATCTACCTTCACAGTGATTGGCATGTTCCTGAACCATTCTGGTGCAACATACCCTTTTGTTCCTCGGATGGCAGTATTGGTTTGGCTCTGATTGATCAACAATAGCTTTGCCAGCCCAAAGTCAGAAATCCGAGCATTATAATAATCATCTAGGAGTATGTTCTGAGGTTTTATATCACAATGGATGATTTGGGTGCTGCATTCTTCATGCATGTACAGAAGTCCTCTAGCAATCCCAAGTGCAATTTGGGTTCTTTGGTGCCAACTGGGTTTAAGATCTCCAAAAAGGAAGCTTGCCAAAGTACCATTGCTTAATAACTCATAGACCAACAACCGGTGCTGACCCTCATCGCAAAATCCAAGAAGTCGTACCAGATTCTTGTGATGGGTTTGGCCGATCACATTCACTTCAGTTTTGAATTCCTTGTCACCGTCTGGAACCACTCTGTCTAATTTCTTGACTGCAACAAAATTTCTCGAACCCTTTTCTATTACCCCTCTGTAAACAACACCAAATGATCCCCTTCCCAGTTCTTCCTTGAACTTGTCTGTAGCTTCTTCGAGCTCTTTGTAGGTAAAATAACGCAAATTTGTTTCAACAGCACTTTCAGCTTGGCGAATTCCTGTGAGCCTGTTGTGGTAGATGAGGAAAAATCCCACACATACACCAACCAATATAAAGTTCACAAAAACGGAGCTGCCTAAGAGAACCGAATACAACAAGAACTAAAGCGTCCTGGTTCTTCTTTGTATCTGGAATTGGAAAAAGAGGGTTTTTTCGAGTTGAATTACCTTTCCTTACCTTAAAGAAAGCCTTCCCATTAACACTTCTATCTTCTCTCCCATTTGAAAGGGGTAGCTTCTTCTTCCAACAGCTGGCAACTCTGAATACAGCTACAGCACAGAGACAATCCTCCAAGCAAGATTTTTTGCATTCTTCTTCATTGTAAGGCTCAAACCTCTCATAATCAGATGTTGGCCAATCTGTATTTCTTAGCTCTACAAAATCATATAGATTTGCTTCGGGACTCAGCACTTCTTCATTACAGCCTTGACTGAAATCTGGTTTGCAGCTGCCATACTCATCATTTGGATCAAGTAAAGAAAACTCTGGTGGGCATTTGCAGCTTGGCCTTTCTTCTATATTGAGTCCGCAGATACTGTTATACCCACATGCCCCACTACCCAATTCTCCATCGATTGCAACGCAAATATTATCTGGTACACTCCAAACGATAGACCAGCTATCATTGCGAGTGGAAGTCTTGGGGTGAGAATATTGGGTGAAAACTCCATCGAAATTGAGAGTTGCTGTGTGATAGAAGTCTGTAGATGGGACTACTACTCCTTGTGTGAGAACGACTCTCTGATTATTCTCTCTCAAAACATACATGTAGCCTGACTCGTTGAAGATCACTTGGTAGCCGGAATTTGAAGTATTAGTATCGAAAGTGTCACTCCAATAATAAGCATCATAAGTATAGTCGGTCGGCAAGTTTATGGTATTCAGCACTAGATTTCCATCAGGTAGCAAACGAAGTTGGAACCTTCCCCAGGAGAAGTTGGTCAACGATCGTCGAGAAGAAAGCACCCCTCCCCTTTCCATTGCCTGCGTAGGCAATATTGTATCTGTAGGATTGTCGAAGCTCTGCCACAACTTATCAGAATTCCGATTTTCAAGCACAAAATTGCCTGTATCATTCATAAAACCATAGGCGACTACTCCAATAGAGATAGGAGATGTCCATATCTCTTCGCCTTGAGGGTCTTTAAGCACTAGCCCACGGTCAGCTGTTAGCTCTACTTTCGACCCTCTTGGCACAGACATATTTCCTCCATACCAAACTATGGTTTCGTCAGGTATCTTCGCGTACCATATGGAAAGCAAGAAGAGACCCTTGTTGTCAAGTGGGTGAAATCCAAATGCGAAATCTCTAGTTGGGGAAAGCCATGAAGAGGCCTCATCGCCTGCAGTGATAGATTTGCCAACACTTACATTACCATTAGTTTGAGCAAGGGCAATAGATGGAAACAGAAGCAAGAAGATCAAACAAGGAAGAATAGAAGCCATTGCTGAAACCACTTGGATTCATACAATTTGTTGATAAAAATTTAACAATTCAAGGATGTAATTTATAGCAAAAGAGAGGAAAGTGCTTTTTGTGAAGTCAAATACGAAGAATCGAACAACGGAACAAGAATTTTTCAAATAACCATGAGTGTTTTCTTCCTTGAAGTTTCAAGAGGCGAAGGCTTATACACGGATACCATATGAAAAGTAGAATGGGTCTTCAAAGGTAAGTAATTGAACAGTGTGGTGCTGAAGTCCTGTCCACTCAATTAATCAAAGGTTAAGTGAATTGTAAGGGTTGGAGAAAATGTTGAATGTTTCATGATAATTCGGAGGGAAAATTTCCTCCATCGAATGCTACGAAAAGTTGCAGCTTTCCTATTTGCTGGTGAAGAGTTTCCTTCCATTTGTCTTACAATAAGAGAGACCAAGACAAGTCGTTTTCCTTCATTGACTTAGAATAGTCAGTCTACCCAGCGTCTCCAATGACTAAAGGGTGGATGCACTCATCCAAAAAGAAGATCAAGAAAGTGGGTGGCCCATTTTAGCTGAAGGTCTAAAAGCTTTAAAATGTGGGTACAAGTCTCTGTCAGTGGTTAAACGAAAGTATGAGGAAGCTGCCCCTACATTATTTTGTTCAACACTTGATTCAAAAGGATCTATAGATCTAAGGATTGCAAGGAGAATGGTCCCCTATTAGATCTTCTTGAAAATTTTGCACTAACAGAGCAGTCGATATGGATCCCACGTGGCATCAAACAAATAGGTTAATTACTTTTTTGTACCATCAACTTTGGGGTAGTCTTAATTTAGTTTACGAACTTGACATTGACCTAATTTTGAGACGATTTTTAATTTTGTGTTTCAATGTGAGATAAAGGTGACGGACGTTAGGATTTTTATCGAAGCAATCAACTGATTATTCGAACAATTATTTCAAAATTTGATGCATTTTTTTTTTAAAAAATTAAAAATTAGGAAAATTATTATTGGAACAATTATTTCCCAAAAGTCGATTTTTAAAATCAAATTCAAAATTTTAATAATTTTCTGGATTTTTTTAAAATAAAAATTATTCAAATGATTATTTGAAAAATTATTTCCAAATTTTAAAAATTTTCTGCATTTTTAAAAAAAAATATAAAAAATAAAGAAAATGATTCTTCGACCAATTATTTCCCTAATTTTGGCAATTTACTGAATTTTTTGGATTTTTTAAAATATTATTTAGCATTTATTTGGAATTTTTAAAAATTAAAAACCCAAAATTATGTGTATGTGACACATGGCAAGAGAGCATCATCTCTTTCATTGGAACGGGTTGCAAATATACCTGAATTCTGCATGGGTCTTTTCTTCTTTTTTATTTTTATTTTTATTTTATTTATTATTATTATTATTATTTTTTTTATCAAATCTTCAACTTTGAACCCTTATATTTTTTTCAATTCTTGCTTCGTTAAAAATCTTAACGTCCGTCACCTCTGTCCCACATTAAAACATAAAGTTAAAAACTGTCCCAAAATTGAGTCAATGTTAAGTTCGTGGACTAAATTGAGACTACCCCCAAAGTTGATGGTTTTAAAAAAGTAATTAACCCTTTGTTTGATGCCACATGAGATCCACATCAACAGCAATTGCGGGGCACGTGACTGTTCTGTTAAAAACCCTAACGTCCGTCACTCCTGTCCTACATTGAAACACAAAGTTGAAAATTATCTTAAAATTGAGTCAATGTCAAGTTTGTGGATTAAATTGAGATTACCCAAAGTTGATGGTACAAAAAAATAATTAACCCTTAAATAAAAGATAAGAAAGAAGATTGAACTAACAGTGGGAAAAATAGTAGCATGGTAAGGCCGGCCTTAGAATTTGAGGCCACATAGAGCCTCTCACCAGTTGGGGTCGACACTGGGTTCGATCCGCAGATAGCCTTCAGCATTTGAGCCAAACATCAAACCCATTCCATACTAAGACCAGCCGTTCTATTCCGGGTTTTGGAAAAGGAATTCCAATATCCAGAAAGAATGAGACTTCGAAGTCAATATAAGGAGAAATCTTGATTCGGCCACCGTCCCCAAGGCATCGATATTTCAAGAACCATCAAGAGGATCTGCAACCACCATTGGCCATCGTCAGTCATCCAACTGGAGCATCAACCCCTCTCTCACCCAACATACTCCGTGTGTTTAGTAATAGGGATTTGAGTAGAATAAAAAGCGTTGTTAATAGCGCTTTCAATATAGACTCTATAAAACAGAAAGCGCTGTTAGTACTAGCACTTTCAATACAAAATTCACAAAAGAGAAAGCGCTTTTATTAAAATAAGGAGCGCAATTAATAATAGCGCTTTCAATGTAAAATGTATAAAACAGGAAGTGCCGTTAGTAATAGCGTTTTTAGTAAAAGAGAGAGAAGCCCGGTCACAAAACTTAAACAATCTATGCAATGACGTTTTATACCCATTATCAATTAACCTTTCCATCCCCATAACTCTCTCTTCACTCACTTCTCACCGCTGATCCCATCAATCCTCGGAAAGAAGGCTTCCTTCGCCCTTCCTAGTTTATTGCATATGATGACATTTATACCCCCTATCTCCTCCGTCACTCCATTGACCATCTTTGATCATGCAAAACACAAGTCTTCGACCGTATCCAAGATCTAGGCCTTGCACAGGGCTGCCTATAAACAGAGGAGTAGAAAAAACAGAGAGAAAGGAAAAGCACATAACTGATTCCTGTCCATTGTTCAACAAAAATTTCCTTCTGCGAGCAATGGCCGCCTGGACATTATATGCAAAAAATTTACCAAAAAAGTGGAATCTATGTGGCAAGCTAAACTCTTTAGAATTGAACTTTCAGCAAAGAAATGATAATTGATAGCAACAATTAGAGACCAATTATCAAACTCTAGCACATTTGAAAAATATTGGGAATTTGCTTCTGCTATTTCTGTATAGATAGCTCTTCCATGAATGCACATAAAACTGATAATAACAAACAATTTGATCTTACTGTGTGAATACAAACTTATTTATAGATGAGTTACCCGAGGGAAGATTGGAAACAAGCAGAGACGGGTCTTCTTGAATGGAGAACCCATCTGAGTAACCTTCCTCATGGTTGGCAGACCATACAATGGTTTTTTCGGGTATTTTGTTAAACCAGATGGCTAGTAAGAAGCCTCTTCTAATCTGTTGGAACCCGAATGCAAATTCTCCAGACAATGATGCCCACAAAGAGTTATTATTGTTCAGTGCAGTAAGGGATGAACCCAAAGAAATGTTATTGTAAGTTTGAGCAAAGGTGGAATATCCGAATATGGAAGCAGAAGCAGCAAAAAGCAGAGAGGGTATGGTAGTGCAAAAGCCATGGCTTAAAGACAAAAGAGAAGCAAAAGAATGACTTGAAATGCACACATTTAACTGAACTAATATCTTGTAAGTGGTGGAGAAACTGTTTTATCCTTATGATATAGATGAAATGATCAGTGCTTAGGCCAATTTATTGTTCAAAATAATAGCTCTCCAGCTCAACCACTCGCATCAACAAGATAAATGGACAGTAGTTACATGGGCAAAAAAAAAAATGATAGGTCCATGTTAACTTTGAGGATGAAAGTTTGAATTGTGGGTATGAATGTTTGTCATTTACTATATGAGAATGTCTGGAAGTTGGCCTACATTTGACTTACTAAAAACTGAGTTTGACAGATGCAAGGATTTAAATCCCAAATAATTAGTATCCCAGCCACAATCTCAGCAATAACAGCAGTCACAATTGAGACAGCACATGATTACCTTCTTCGTAACATATAAATCTATAAATACAAGGGGGTTTCTCTCTCTATATTCACCTTGAAAATGAGATTCACAGTATCTGAGGTCAAAACAGCAATAGAGTTTCACTTGCTGCTGCTCCATCATGGTGCCATCATCAAATGCAATGTAACTTTTCTTTTTTATTATTTTTTTAATTGCCAATAGGGAATCTAGACCTTTGGCCTGTCTATTCCTCTTAACATGGGTAAGGCCACAGCCCACCCTACATTAGTTAATGCCCTGGAATATAAACCTAGCTAGTGGCTAGACCCCAGAGGATGAAAAAATTAATTCAATAACAAAAGTGGTAGTGATTTTAGCCACTCATAGGCACAGGATTTAAAAAATAAAATAAAAATCCATTGATTAAAAGAATAAATATTAGTACCATAGTATTATTCTCTTTACTTGAGGATGGATAGCAGTACAACATTAGGCTGAGACAGTTGAGAGACAAACACAGATAATTATTCTGAACCACGGATAGTTCGACAATACCCTTATTTACAACACAGTTTGATATCCTACAACATCTATTACTGAAAGCCAAAAGTACAGCACCAACAACTTAACATTCATAAAGCAGAACAACTTACAATACATACCTATGTTGAAGGCTAGGGATTAAATTGAACTAATAAACAAGGATGGATCTGGAGGCTCCTTCCAGCATCTGCGTAACTTTCTTCATGGCAAGCCTTAGCGAGGGATCCTCCTGAATGTTCCAGATTGCAATCACCACAAACTTCTCCACCCTCTTTGTCTTCCATGGCCTCCTCATCATTCTCCACTAAAAGATCCACCTTCCTGTCAATATAGCAATCATAAGCCCATTTAGACAGTATCATCATGTCATCATCCTTCAGCTCTGGTTCCAAATTCTTCCTACAGCAAATGAGCTCTATCAACAAAATGCCAAAGCTGTTAACATCCACCTCGACCGTAATTAGCACATTTTTGAACCATTCAGGGGCTACATAGCCTTTGGTTCCCCGGATGCTGGTTGTCGTTTGAGTCTGATCCATCTTCAAACGTTTAGCTAATCCAAATTCAGAAATCCTTGTGGTAGAAGAGTCATCCAACAGTATATCTTGAGGCTTCATATCGCAATGTATGATTTCGGTACTGCACTCTTCGTGCAAGTAAAAGAGCCCCCTTGCAGTTCCAAAAGCAATTTGTATCCTCTTGTACCAGTTTGGCCTTGAATCTCCAAACAGGAAGCTCGCTAAAGATCCGTTCCTCATGAAATTGTATACAAGAAGCTGGTGTTATCCCTCATTGCAGAATCCTAGCAGTTGGATTAGATTCTTGTGGTTTGTTCAGTCAATAGCACTCACTTCTCTCTGAAATTCCTTCTCCCCTTCTCCCTCCATCTTGTCTAACTTTTTTACTGCCACAAGGTTTCAATTTTCAAAAGCTCAAACTCCCTTATAAACCGTTGAAAAAGCACCCATATCCAGTTTTTCCTTAAATCCATTAGTAGCTTCTTCTAGCTCTTTGTACTTGAAACTTTGCAAATCATCCATGCCTGGCAAGACTTGGTATGGTTGAACCCGTTTTTGCTTTCTTTGCTTCATGCGGAAAATAACAAGAAAAGTTGTTAACAGTAAGAGGAAGTTCAGAAACATTGAACTACCTAGTAACACTGATCCAGTGATGATCAAAAGTTCCCAAGTGCAATTTGGGTTCTTTGGTGCCAACTGGGATTAAAATCTCCAAAAAGGAAGCTTGCTAAAGTGTCATTGCTCAATCACTCATATACCAACAACCGGTGCTAATCCTCATCACAAAATCCAGGCAGTCAGACCAGATTTTTGTGATGGTTTTGGCCGATCACATTCACTTCGATTTTGAATTCCTTGTCACGGTCTAGAACCACTCTGTCTAACTTCTTTACTGCAACAAAATATGTTGATCCCTGTTACTGTATACCTTACCTTGTACTGTATAGCGTAGTTTTCCTCCTGTATTGTACAGCTATACCTAGGATTATTCCTAGCCTAAACTCTATATATAGGTCCCTCATGTACATGAAAGTGACACATTCAATATAAGGGTTTTACCCTCATTTTTCCCTTTCTCCCTTTCTGTGTTCAACTGCAATATGGTATCAGAGCGAGGTTCCTTCTTCCACAGCCGCTGTTCATCGCGCCGCTGATCACCGCCCACTGCCTTCCATTTCCGGCGAAGACAATCAACGCCATCGTCGTCCTCCACCTAAAACATCTCTGTCCACACAGTTGAAAGCCTTCCACAAACCTCCATCGTCGTCCTCTACCTAAAACATCTCTGTCCACACAGTTGAAAGCCTTCCGCAAACCTCCACCTCCTAAAACACCTCCAAAAACCTTCGCCTCACCACGACACACAGAACGGCGAAAGCCGCGTCTCCAGAAACATCCGCACGCGCCCTCACGCGCCGCCTGAAGAAGCGCGAGTGAGATCTACTCGCACTGTAGATCTCACGCGCCTACACGCGCCGGCGAAGATTTCCCACTCCGGCGACCCTCCGTCAGCACTCGCCGCCTAAAACACGGCCAACAACCTTCGTCTCACCGCGATCTGCCGAACGGTGAAAACCACGTCACCAGAGACCTCCACACGCGCTCTCACGCGCCACCTGAAGAAGCGCGAGTGAGATCTACTCGCACTGTAGATCTCACGCGCCTTCACGCGCCGGAGAAGATTCCCACTCCGTCATCGCCACGTCAGCACCTAGTCAGCGCCCAGTCAGCGCTGCATCAGCGCCGCGTCAGCGCCCAGCCAGCGCCACGTCAGCGCCACGTCAGCGCCACCTCAGCGCCACGTCACTGCCACGTCAGCGTCACGTCACTGCCACGTCAGCACACTGCCACGTCAGCTCACTGCCACGTCATCTGCCACGTCAGCACTGACACGTCAGCACTGCCACGTTAGCACTGCCACGTCATCTGCCACGTCAGCACTGCAACTGCCACGTCATCTGCCACGTCAGCACTGCAACTGCCACGTCAGCACTGCTGTGTAGCGCTGCCACGTCAGCCCTACTGCATCCGTTTGCTGTTTTTCCTTCATTTTCTCCATTTCTGGGCTATTTTCAGCAAACAGACAGTCATTCTTAAGTATTTTCAGCCCTCTGATCTCATTTTTGAGCTCCTTTTTGGCTAATTCTGCTCCCAGTGTGCAGTTATGAGTAACCCAGAGCTTGCTATCAACATCCCTCTGGTCTTAAATGGTCAGAATTATGTTCTCTGGGCTCAAGCCATGTCTGGCTACCTTCGTGGTCACAAATTCTGGCGAATTGTCACTGGTGATATCACTGAACCAAAGAAAGGGACAGAAGAACTTGAAGAAAAATTTGTGGATCGTCTTGAAGAATGGGACAGTAAGAATCAGAAGATTATCTCTGCTTTTCGCAGTACCTCTATTCCATCCATTGGTATGCAGTTTGGCCGTTTTGAAACCGCCAAAGCTGCTTGGGATTTTCTTGCTGACCGCTACACCACTGCTGGTCTCTCTCATCAGTATCAACTTTTAGATCAACTTCACCGCATGCATCAAGAACCTGGAGAAGCAATCGACAGTTTCCACTCCCGCATGCAGGCCTTTTGGGATCAATTGGCCGCTTCAGAACCTACTTGGACCTGTTCTCAGGATGCGGCGAAGTTTCTCAATTACCGAAATCAGCAGCGTCTAATTCATTTTCTGATGGCCTTGGATGATGTATTCGAACCTACATGTGCCATTCTGCTTCATCGCACTCCATTACCGACCTTGGAAAGTGCTGTTTCTGAACTTGTTGCATATGAGACTCGACGCTGTACTCGCCTTCCTCCTTCTACTGAATCTGCTCTTGCAACTCCCTTCTCAGCACCGGCCCACACTGCTATGGCTACTCCTCCCTCTGGGCGTCCATCTCTATCAGGGTGCAAGTTTTGTCATGCGCCGAATCATACCTTGCTTCACTGTCCTATTCGAGTCTGCAAGCACTGTCACAAGCGCGGTCCAGGTCATTTCTTGAATGACTGTCCACGCAATCCAAACCCACAACCTCGACATGATCATTCCAGAGGAAATTCATCCAGGTCTAACAGGTTCAAGCCTCACCATCGTTCCACTACTGCTGCTGCTACTGAGGACATTTCTCCACCTACCTCTCCCACATCATCTCTCTCTAATGCCGATCTCACTGCTCTTCTCAAACAGGTCCTCTCTACTTCTGGTAACCCTCCTCCTACTGCTCTCTCTGCTACACCAGGTACTTCCTCTTGGTATTTTGACTCCGCCTGTTGTAATCATATGACCTCTAATCACTCTTTTTTCACTACTCAAGTTCATACCTCCCATCTTCCTACTATTCATACTGCTGATGGCTCTCACATGCATGTTAATCACATTGGACAAGTCTCTAACTCAAAAGTGACTCTCCCTGATACTTATTTCATTCCTCAACTCACTTTAAATCTTATTTCTGTGGGCCAACTTTGTGAACTTGGTCTTAATGTTATCTTTTCTTCTACTGGTTGTATTGTACAGGATCCAAAGACGGGACAGACACTTGGGACCGGCCGTAAAGTTGGACGTTTATTTGAACTGGTCAACTTCCACACTCCATCCCACATTACCACTCCCGCTCACTTCGCTGCTGCCTCAACTCCTCTCTCTTTAACTCTTTGGCATGCTCGCTTAGGACATGTTTCTTTCAGTCGTTTACAAAAATTGGCTTCTAGTGGTATTTTGGGCCCTGTAATAAATAAACATGATGATTGTTTACCCTGTCAGCTCGGTAAACAACCTGCTTTACCTTTTTCAAGTAGTGATTCTGTTTCTGATGCTCCATTTGATTTAGTTCATTCTGATATTTGGGGTCCCTCTCCTACCACCACCATGGGTGGATCCAAGTATTTTGTTATCTTCATTGATGATTATTCTCGCTTTACTTGGATTTTTCTTATGCAGCATCGCTCTGAACTAAAACAGATTTACTATAACTTTGCCCGCATGATTACCACTCAGTTTTCGCGTCCTATTAAAATCTTTCGTGCAGATAATGCTATGGAGTACCGCGACACTGACTTCCTCCAATTTCTTCAACAACAAGGCACCCTTCCTCATCGTTCTTGCCCAGGTACCTCTCAGCAAAATGGTCGCGCCGAACGCAAACATCGTCACATTTTGGACACTGTTCGTTCTCTTCTTCTCTCATCCTCCTGTCCTGAGCATTTTTGGGGAGAAGCTGCTCTCACCGCCGTTTACACCATCAACCACATTCCCTCTCCTATCATTAATCATCAATCTCCCCATGAACGGCTTTATGGTACACCTCCTAACTACAGTACTCTCCGTGTTTTTGGCTGTGCCTGTTTTGTGTTACTTCAACCACATGAACGTACCAAGCTTCAACCTCGTGCCCGTCTCTGCTGCTTCTTGGGTTATGGGATAGAACACAAAGGCTATAGGTGTTGGGATCCTATTTCCAAACGTCTTCGTATTTCCCGTCATGTGGTCTTTTGGGAACACAAACTGTTCTCCTCTCTCTCCAAATTTCATCTCCCTCCCTCATCTACCCTTTCTCTATTCACTAACCCCTCTATTTCCTTATTTTCTGATGATGTTGACACAGGATCAGACACACCAACTACGGCCCCTCCTGAAGTGCCCGTCCCGCCTGACGATCCTGACGATCCCGTTCCCACTCCTCCGCCATCTCTTCGCCGTTCTACTCGGGTAAGAGAATTGCCAGCCCATCTTCGCGACTTTCATTGTTTCTCCACTATTCTTTCTCAACATGAGCCTCAATCTTATCGCGAGGCTTGTACTAACCCTCTTTGGCAGCAAGCAATGAATGATGAATTACAGGCTTTACACAAAACTCATACTTGGGACTTGGTTGATCTTCCCTTGGGCAAACATGCCATTGGATGTAAATGGGTTTACAAGATCAAGACTCGCTCTGATGGAGTTATTGAACGCTATAAGGCTCGCCTCGTTGCCAAAGGCTTTACTCAGGAGTATGGGATTGACTATGAAGAGACCTTTGCTCCTGTCGCTCGTCTTACTTCTGTCCGGAGTCTCCTAGCTGTGGCCGCTGTCCGCCAATGGGGATTATTTCAGATGGATGTTAAGAATGCATTTCTTAACGGAGATCTTCATGAAGAAGTCTACATGCAACCACCTCCTGGGTATGATCATTTGCCTAACCAGGTCTGTCACCTCCGTCGCGCTTTGTATGGACTCAAGCAAGCTCCTCGAGCCTGGTTTGCCAAATTCAGTTCTGTTATTGGAGATTTCGGCTTTACATCTAGTCCCTATGACTCTGCTCTTTTTGTTCGTCAGACTGATCATGGCACCATTCTTTTGCTTCTCTATGTTGATGATATGATTATCACTGGTGATGATTCTACTGGCATTTCTACTCTGAAACAGTTTCTTAGCCAGCACTTTGAGATGAAGGATCTTGGCTCCCTTAGCTATTTTTTGGGTCTTGAGATTTCTTCTGATTCTCGGGGATACTATCTTTCTCAGGCCAAGTATGTTTCTGATCTCCTCACCCGTGCTGGTCTTACGGATAGCAAGACTGCTTCAACTCCTCTCGAGCCTAATGTCCGCCTCACTCCTCTAGATGGTACACCTCTCCATGATGCTACCTTGTACCGACAGTTGGTTGGCAGCCTTGTTTATCTCACTGTTACTCGGCCCGATCTTGCCTATGCAGTACATCTTGTCAGTCAGTTTATGTCTGCTCCTCGCTCTTCTCATTATGCAGCTGTTCTCCGGATCCTTCGATATATTAAAGGTACCCTTTATCATGGTCTTCATTTTTCTGCCGCCTCTTCCCTTGACTTGCGTGCCTACTCCGACGCTGATTGGGCCGGTGATCCGACTGACTGACGTTCTACCACTGGCTACTGTTTCTTTCTTGGCACCTCCCTTATTTCCTGGCGTAGCAAGAAGCAAACCGTCACCGCCCGCTCCAGCACTGAGGCTGAATATCGTGCTCTCGCCGATACTACCCAAGAACTTCTTTGGCTTCGTTGGCTTCTTACTACTATGGGGGTTCCTCTTCCGACAGCTACTGTTCTTTACTGTGACAATCGTAGTGCTCTTCAGATTGCTCATAATGATGTATTCCATGAACGCACTAAACATATCGAAATTGATTGTCATTTCATTCGTCAGCACATTACCAGTGGCACTGTGCGTCTCCTCTCCGTCTCTTCCACAGATCAACCTGCAGACATCTTCACCAAAGCTCATCCCCCAGGACGCCATCTCAATTTAGTTTCCAAACTCAAGTTGGTCTCTACAAACCCTACTTGAGTTTGAGGGGGGGTGTTACTGTATACCTTACCTTGTACTGTATAGCGTAGTTTTCCTCCTATATTGTACAGCTATACCTAGGATTATTCCTAGCCTAAACTCTATATATAGGTCCCTCATGTACATGAAAGTGACACATTCAATATAAGGGTTTTACCCTCATTTTTCCCTTTCTCCCTTTCTGTGTTCAACTGCAATAATCCCGTTTCTATTATCCCTTTGTAAACAACACCAAATGATCCCCTTCCCAGTTGTTCCTTGAACTTGTTTGTTTGTAGCTTCGTCAAGCTCTTTAGAGCCAAAATAACGCAAATTTGTTTCAATACCACTTTCAGCTTGGCAAATTTGTCAGTTTACTAGTTGACCCCACAATCCCACTTTGCTTCCCTCCCATTGGCTTGTGGCCATGTCATAGTTACACTGAAGACTTAACTCGATTCCTAAATCTTACATACCTTCAAATGTTTGCCAGCTTCGGGCATACGTTGGGGGAGGAGCATATGCAGAAAGAATGTCCCCATATTGTGGACCGAACAGAGGTTAATGGGGAGCTGGTCCCAACAAAAAAAAAAAAGAAAGAGGAAAAAAGATAAGAGGCAAATGCGGAGAGAAGCTTGCTTCAGTGATTGTGCCCTCACGGCCTCACCATTTATAGAGATTGGGTCTGTTGTAAGAAGAAGCAATCTCTCTCAAACAGGTGGAACAGCCCCAGATTCTCTGGAAAAGCCCTATTCAAAATTTACAGAGATCCTACTATAGTACGCCATCGCAATCTGCACGTACAATTTTGGGCAAGAAACACACTCAGCTTTAACCTGCATTGGATCACTGCTACTAATTAGTTTAGTATTTCTGAATTTCATCTTACAGCTAGAAACTTTTCTGATCAATTTCTAAATGATACAAAGAGAGTGACAGATGCTTCAATCTGCATTGGTATTAGCAGCTTCAAATATTGAGACTTTAGATCATAATTCTAGCATTTCCTATCTCAATTCCTTGAACTGCTGGGTTCTATATATGCTTGGTTTGAATATGATCAATCAAAGAATACTAGTACGGCGATATTAGGATTGAATAAAAAACACAAAATTTCACTGATCAAAATGAAAAAATCAGTTTTTATAATATTAAAAAAAAAATGAAAAAGAAAAAGAAAGATATCAGTACAATAATACTATTCTCTGCACTTGATGGTATGCAGGACAACATTATGCAGATAATTATTCTGAACCCTTAAGTTATTCAACACTACCCTTAAGCACACAATAGGTTGATATCCTGTAACATCTTTTACGGAAAACCAAAAGTACAGCAGCAACAAATTTACATACAAAAAGCACAAACGACCAACAACACATACCTATGTTGAAGGGATTCATAAATTGAACTAATATATGAGGATGGATCCGGAGGAGCAGATACGTCAACAGCTCCTTCCAGCATTTGCGTGACTTTCTTCATGGTAGGCCTCAGTGATGGATCCTCCTGAATGCACCAGATTGCGATCATCACAAACTTCTCCACCCTCTTCATGTCTTCCCCTGCTTCCTCATCATTCTCCACTAAAAGATCCAACTTCCCATATTTATAGCAATCAGAAGCCCAATCAACCAGTACCATCATATTTTCATGCGACACCTCTGGTTCGTAACTCCTCCTACAGCAAATGAGCTCTAGCAACAAAATGCCAAAGCTGTAGACATCCTCCTTGACTGTAATTGGCATATTTTTGAACCATTCAGGGGCTACATAGCCTTTGGTTCCCCTGGCACCGGTTGTAGTTCGACTCTGATCCGTCTTCAAAAGCTTAGCTAATCCAAAGTCAGAAATCCTTGCCATGAAAGAGTCATCTAGAAGTACATTTTGAGGCTTGATGTCACAATGGATGACTTGGGTGCTGCACTCTTCGTGCAAGTAACAGAGTCCCCTTGCAGTTCCAAAAGCAATGTGTATTCTATTGTACCAGTTTGGCCTTGAATCTCCAAAAAGGAAGCTTGCTAAAGAGCCATTGCTCATAAACTCATATACAAGAAGCCGGTGTTGCCCCTCGTTGCAGAATCCTAGCAGTTGGACTAGATTCTTGTGGTTTGTCCGGCCAATAGCACTCACTTCTGTTTTAAATTCCTCCTCCCCTTCTCTCACTATCCTATCCAATCTTTTAACCACCACGAGGTTTCGATTTTCAAATGCCAGAACCCCCTAATAAACTATCGAAAAAGCTCCCCTACCCAATTCTTCACTGAATCCATTTGTAGCTTCTTGTAGCTCTTCAAAGGTGAAACTTCGCAAATTCAAGCCGGGAATGACTGGTTTTGGTGCTTGCAGCGTTTTAGGTTTTCTTTGATTCGTGCGGAAAACAATCAGAAATGTTGCTAACAGTAAGAGGAAGTTTAGAAACACTGAACTACCCAATAACACCGATCCAACGAGGACCAAAGTTGATTGATCTTTTTTCTTGGGCCCTCCACCTGCAGGAAATAAACTAGAATTATCCGTCCTCACTTTAATCAAAGCTTTTCCACCAACACTGGGATCTATCTTCCCATTTGAGAGGGATTCTCTTCTTCCAACAATCCACACCTCTAAAAATGGCAACGGCGCAAAAACAATCACCCAAGCAAGCTGCTCTACACCAATCTTCAGTCACAGATTGAAAATGCCCATAATCGGAAAGCGGCCAGTCAGTATTGGGCATCGCTTGAAAATCAAATCGATTCATATCTTGGGATGCCTCATCGCAACTTTGAAAAACAAAGTCCTGTTTACATCCACTCATCTTAACATTGGGATCCAACAGGGAGTAACCAGGTGGGCATTGACAAATTGGTCTTTGATCATCTCCTAGCCTGCAATAGCGGTTGAACCCACAAGCTCCACCGCCTGTATCTGCTCGAATTCTCGTGCAAATATTTTCAGGCATAAAGAAAGAAGTAGTCCAGGCCATGGGCCATTTCCCGGTGCTTGAGCTAGCATCCTTCGGATATACATACTGCCTGAAAACTCCATCATATTCAAGAATTGCTCTTTGGTAAGAGTCTCTCGACGAAGCTGCGTTCGATATTTGATTAAGTACGGAATTGGAATGATCCACGTAGTATGTAGTACGGAATTGGCTTAGAGCTTCAAAACCAAGGAAACAAATATTACCAAGACACTAGTAGATGGGGTGTTGAGAGTTAGTAACAAAGGCAAAAAAAAAAAAAAAAAAAAAAAAAAAAAAAAGGATGAGGTGTTAAGAGTGATATATAAACAACAATTTAGCGTTTTAAAAATTGTTTAGGTTTGTCTTTGTGGGTTGGTTGAGCATTTAGACCTTAGGTGTGCTTCCAGAGGTTATTGATTCAACTCTTCATAGAGATCGCTGCTTGTGTGGGTATGAAACATTTCACACAAGCCGTTAGGAAAATAGTTTGAGTTGAAACCTTTTTTGGGTTTGATTTCAAGAAATTCGATAGAATCATCTAAAATTGAATAAAAATACTGGCCGACCAAACGAGATTTTGTGACATAACCTTGCCTGGCAACATCTCACTATGTGATGAGATCTATAGAACCTGAACGAGATGATACAAGTGGTCTCTTTGGACACATCCTGGTAAAATTGGAATGATCCGCCTAGTATGTAGTTGGCTTAGAGCTTCAAAACCAAGGAAACAAATATTCCAAGACACTAGTAGATGGGGTGTTAAGAGTTAATAGCAAAAAAAAAAAGAAAAAAAAAGATGGGGTGTTAAGAGTGATATATAAACAACAATTTAGCTTTTTAAAAATTGTTTACGTTTGTCTCTGTAGGTTGGTTGAGCGGTTAAACCTTAGTTGTGCTCCACAGAGGTTATTGCTTCAACTCTTAATAGAGATCGCGGCTTGTGTGGGTATGAAACATCTCACACAAGCCGTTAGCAAAATAGTTTGAGTTGAAACCTCAGTAGGAGTAAGGCTTAGGATACCCCTAATTTTTAATTTTTTTTAAAAAAAATATTTAAGCTTTTGGGTGTGGTGTATCATCACTCTTGTATGTTACTTAATCACTCCTATTCGATCATGTTGGACTTGTGATTTTTCTTCTTAGCTAGCTCAATCTTCCTCACCCATAGCACCCCCCCCCCCCCCAAAAAAAAAACAAAAACAAAAACAAAATACAAAAGACAAAAATGAAAAAGAAAAAGAATTTCTTAGTGCTCAACATTTTTTTGTGGAGAAACTTGACAATTTTTTGCTTATTCCTCCTCCTCTTCTCTTCTTTTTTTTTTTTTTTCCTCAAATTTTTTTAGCAACAGCTTAAGGGTTGTAAAGGTGCATTTTCATTTTGGACAAAAACATGACAATTTTATATACCTAATGTCCCACGTTGATTAAACATATGCTTTGCTGTGTGTATATCATCCTTCCATTGCAAATCTTCCTAAGGTTCATACTTCATATCAGTTACGTCGGTTGAAACCCTTTGACAAACGGTTCTCTCTCTCAACACATTGCAAGCGTGTCCGGCTACCACTTTTGCCAGGTCCTTCTTGCCTTTTATTTATTTATTTATTTATTATTCTGTTTTGGTTGGTCTGCTAATGGTTATAGGGATGCTATGCTCCCTTCTTCTTATTTTTATTCTTATTCTTGTAGCTTAATGATTTTTTTCTTTTTTTGGGTATGCCATCAAACACTGTATTTAGATCTCTGTATCGTGCTAATGGCTATAGGGTTTGGTTTGAGTTTGTCGCAGAGATGCTAGGATATTTTATTTTGCTTGGCTATTTTTGATTTTCTGCATATTTCTTCTATTTTGTGGGTTTTCTAGTTGAGTTATATGTTATTCTGGCAACTGTGGAATATGGCTTTACTTTTCTGGGCTGAATCCGATTGGTGGTGTTTGGTGCTTGGGATAGTTCTCAGTTTTGGATCTCAGCACCTTGTAATAGTCAGTTCTAGGTCCTATCATTTGCCTGCGTAAATATATGAAAATTTAGTTATAAGCGACTAAAACTCTTATTATCCCTGTACATTTTGCTAATGGGTTTGCCAATTGTGATGTTTTTTTTCTCTTTGTTTTGTGTAAACTGTGGTGAATTGCACGTTTTGAATTCTATTGTGAAGTGGGTCACTATGGACATGATATGGGTGTGTAAGATCTTTTCTATATTTTAGGACTAAGGCCTATTAGTTAATACTTGCAATCCTTTGAATCCAACTAACATAAAGATAGTGGGGAAACATTGATTGTTATTAGGTTTGTTAATCCTTTTTAAAGAGAAATGAACCTTCCAATTAATTAATTTGTCTAATTTTATATTATTACAATCACCTAGGTATAGAATTGTTTCATCCTACTAATTGTACTCACAATCGGTTTTCCAATGAGTGGCAAATGAGATTATCAAAGAAAGTATAGAGAATGGTTTTGGAAAACAAAATGCCAGGAAAATAAAATCGAAGATTCGGTAATGAACTAGAACCTGTGAATCTTTTAGACACTAAATTCCTTAAAAGGCCTGGCAGGGGTTGCCAGTTGAACTTGTTGGATGGAATGGCTACTATATTTAAGTAGGCAATGGGGCATAAGGCCTGCTCTCCATCAAGGATGATGGTCTACTATCCTTTGAATGTTGATTTTTAAGAAAGTGGGGCAAACATAGAAATACAAGTTTCTCTGCCTTACAATATATATATATATATATATATATATATATATATATATATATATATATATATATATATATATATATTTAAATTCAGAACTGGCTATATTAGGTGTGCTATGGGCTGTTAGTTATTTTAGCTGCTCTATTTTGATGGTTCTTGGTTCCTATGGTTGTTTTTTAGGTTTATCTTGGAGGTTTTGCTTTCTTTCGAAGTTTTTTTACCCTTGGTTTGTTTTCTGTTGGTCCTATTAGGTTGTTTTCAGTTTTTTGTGGTTGCTTTCAATTTGGGGTTGTGGTCTTTCCTAGGGCTGAGGTTGGGTGTGTTCTTTGAGGTCTTTGGTTAAGGCTGGTGTCATATTAGCCATTTGAGTTCTTTGGTTTAGGTTGGGTATATCTCTTTTGGTTCATTGTATCTATGAGTTTGTGGGATTGGTTGTATATAGAGTTGTTCCCCTTTAATGCTGGAGGAATAGTTTGTTTGTTTGATCTGCTTGTAATTGTTTACATTTTATCAATAAATTTTTCCTTTGCTGATAACAAAAAAACAAAAAAAACCAGCGAAGCAGTAAAAAAGAAACCCAAATTGTTTTTTCTAGATTTACATGCATAGCTTCATTTGATCTCAATCAGTACTTATATCTCTCTACCCATGGAAACTCTTTTAGTCTTCTTACACAAAAATATTATAAAGTGCGTGCAAATGAAGTTCAGGTTACATGGTAAAAACATGCAGGAATCATACTCTATGTTTGGGTTGGATTCCCCATAAAGGCATTTGTCTTCAATCTGACCTAGTACCCAAGAAAGAAATAAGGAAAATAATAGTCTCACCATAGTATACCGATAGAAATGTCCAAAAGACAAAGAACAAACCTTGGTTAGAGCCTTATAAGTAACATTGCAAAGGGAAATGATATTTGCTAGGGAGTCGGATCGAATATTTTTAGAAGACACCTGCGTGAGTTGAGCAAATATCATGGCCTGGATATATTGATTCTCAAGGAGACCAAGGCTAATTAGGAGAGCGTGAGCCATGTTTCAACCTCTCTGGTTTTTATGAGGTTCATAAAGTGGAATGTAGAGGTATGCAAGCGATACATGGTTCCCTATGGAATCCCATTAACAGAAAATCGGGGCAGACAAGCTCACTCTGCAAAGGCCTAATACGCTCTCTGTATCCAATTTTTCTATAATACCTCTATCTACTATTTTGTATATATTTTTCAGTAATTAGTTTAATTTAATATTAGCTCAATGTGTGAATAGATAATAATAGGGTTAAAATTTTCTTAGCACAAGAATTGCTTGGTTTGTGGCATAACCTAAACTAAGTAAACCAAAGGTTTTACCATAGCACCAGAAACTGGCCCCTAAATTATAAAGCAAAGTAGTAAGTCATACAATATATTAATGGAGAAAAACAAATTGCAAAACTTTAAGGTTTTAACTCATGCCTAATGCCCGAACAAGATTATATTGCAAACTGCGTGGATAAGTGATTCTATTAATTTTACAACTTATAAGTGACCTAGGAATGAGAAATAAAAATACATGATACTAACAATAATCATGAAATTATTCATCATACAAATTTTGTTTTTTTACAATTTTTATATCAAAATTATTATTGCTACAACTATAATCTGTGTTACAATACAAGCACTTCAAATATAACCACCTACTGAAGAACTTGAACCCTGAATCTTTCACCACAGAAGGAGCAGAAGTGCCAACATTGACGGATTTTAAATTATTAACCATGAAAGTTTTAGACTTCCATCACTACATACATATCCACTCTATTCAAAGTAATTTAAAGTTCACATCATTTGTGAGTTGAGACAATTTAAGTACTCAAAGTAGCGAATAAAATATAACTATCGTGCGCCCATTGTAGAAATTGTCAAACCATTGATTGAACAATCTTTTGACTTGCCTTCATGTGAATTAACCTCCATCCCACTGCGTCTAATGAAAAATGCAGGTTGTTTTGGGTCAGACAAAGGCATAGTTTCATTACTTAACATAGAAATAACATCTGACATGGTGGGCCTATCTGTTGCACTATCTTGTACGCATAAAAGACCCAAGTGAATAATTCTCAACAATTGATGTGTCGGACACGAATCACCCATGGTTTGATCCATTAACTCTAACGCAGCCCCTTCTTTCCATAGCTCCCATGCCTGTATAGTATCATTCATTTTCATGTACATAATTAATATTTAAACTTGAACTCATAAGATTATAATGAGAACATATAGTAAGATAAATATCATTTACAAACTTACATATCCAATCAGGTTAAGTGGGCGATCAGGATGATAGGAGCGGTAATTCTTCTTACCCGTCATAATTTCCAAAATTATGACTCCAAAACTGAATACATCAGACTTTATTGAAAAAGTTCCCTCTATGGCATACTCGGGAGACATGTAACCACTGGATCCAACCATTTCAAAAACTTTCTTATTAAATCAAGGAGCAAACTACACATAAATTATAAAATCTTAAATCCATCGACAAATATAGTGCGGGGGGGGGGGGGGGGGGATTTTTTACTTACCATGTCCCAACAGGCCTATTAGTGTTTGCTTCTGTTTCATTTTGCCCAAAAACTCTTGCCATACCAAAATCAGAAATTTTGGGCTTCATGTTGTCATCTAATAATATATTGCTGGGCTTTAAGTCTCTATGTATTATTCTCAATCTTGAGTATTTATGAAGGTATAACAATCCCTGAGCGACCCCTTCAATGATGTTAGAACGCTTCGTCCAATCTAGTAGCTCTCTTTTAGCTGGATCTGTCTCAAGAAAAGAAAAAAAAAAAAAAAAACTAGTAACTTACAAAGAGCTAAATGAGTTAAGGTATAAGTAATTTTAAATTTGTTGTAAACCAATGAAAGTAGATAAGGCTAGCAACATTGCGAACCAAAGAGGTAGTAATCCAAGCTTTTGTTGGACATGTACTCATAAATTAACATCTTTTCTTCTCCATGAACGCAACAACCGAGAATCCGAACGAGATTCATATGTTGGAGTTTGGCAATGAGTATAAGTTCATTCTTGAACTCCTCAAGTCCTTGCCCTGAAGTCCTTGAAAGTCTCTTTACTGCTATTTTCTGCCCCTCAGGTAATTGGCCCTATGGTAATTATCCATTAGTTATTAATCAATGTTGAATAATAACAAATCAATCTTTATTTAATATGGTCTCAAGGAAAAGGAGAAAAAGGCTTTTTATCAAAGGCTTTGAAGATAATTTACCTTATAAACCGGTCCAAAACCACCCTGCCCAAGCTTATTTTCAGATGAAAAGTTATTTGTGGCTATCATAATACAAGCAAAGCTAAATATTTTCAAATCACGGCCTTCTCTCCCATTGGTTTCAATCTCATTTGCATTTGTAAATCTTTCTGATGTTGTCAGCTCATGTATAAGAGCTTCTTGCATTTCTCTCTCGTCCCCTTCTTGCAATAACATAGTTATTCAAATTAAAACTTGCATATTTAGTGACTATAAAGCATATTCATTCAGCTAATGTATTAACTGATAATTTACCTTCTAGCCTCAGCTTTCTCCTTCTTTTATAACACAAGACGCGTAATTGAAGAAGAATTAGATAAATAGATATTGCAATGATTATCCATAATCCCCTGTTTCCTGCATGGAACAACAAACAACATTTATTAAATTCAATCACTAATTCATACTTGTAGAACATTGCATCTGCAGATTCCTAATTCTAATACAAGTGCTGATTTGTAGGATTTTTTTTTTTTTTTTTCCGTTTAATAATTGAACATTGCATAACCATGGATTTATTGAATTTTTTTTCCCTAGATGAATCTGTGATCCTTACGTGTGTGTGTGTGTCAAGAATTGGTGTTGCCAAAATTGGTATAGTGATTCATAGGATTTAACTGGTTATTTTCTTTTTCTAGCTCTTGTATGCGTTTAAGTTCTGAAAAATTCATTTTCATGTTAAAGGATTAGACCATGTTTTTTTGTAGTGGCAATTGTCCGTGTTACCTTAATCTTCAACATGCTAGTTGTACTCGTGGCAATTTGATGGGTCCCAGATGTAGGTACAGGATCCATATTGGATCCTTATATTGTTTCATGTTCTGGATTTATTAATTGCACTTTTTAAAACTAAAATTTTGTTTGTAAGTGCATTCAACAAGTTCACTATTGCTTTCTTTTAACTATATGAATATCAACAATAAAGTTCATTTAAATAATAGATTTATAGATTGTTTCCTTTCTTAGATCATACACTTCTTAGCAGAATCTTCAAATCCTAAATATGAAGGTTGGATCAATACAAATTGTAAAGACCTACTTGTGCCCAACACTCATTCAAATCATTGTAATGTTGGATGCCAAAGTGCAGAGTTTATAACTCTAATTTCAAGTATATAATAAAGGAGCTTGAAACAACAATCAAATTTGAAAAGTTATGCTGCATGCAATAGTAGATATATATGTTAAGAGTTTAAAAGTATGAACCCACAAATTAAGTTACTTATAGACAAAGAATAGTTGACTACACCAATAACTTATGTTTGATGAGGCTGCAAAGGTTTATACAGGTCAATCTATGTCACATTATGTTGGATACTACCACATCCCACATTGGTTAGTTATAAAATTTTACATGACTTCATGATACCTATTTGGGCCCTCCACCTAACTAAAAGCTTAGGCTATTGGGTTGGAAACTTAACATGGTATAGTTTGATATGGCTTCGTATACCTGTTTAGGCCCTTCATCTATAGCTTAGGATATTGGGTTGGAAACTTGACACATTATAATGTTGCAAAGGCCCTTTTGCGTTAGTTATGCTATTTGATCTGGGTACAGTTGACTATTTCTATATGCTATGTTGATTGCCATTTCTGATTTGCTTGCAAAGTATAAGCTTCCCCTGTATCACTTTCTTTAGTGGGTAAATATTTTGGTCAATGACATAAGTGTATTGTTTATTTGCCTACTCACACTTTGCTCAATTCATATACAATTATCTTCCACAGCTGCAAACTAGTGCCCAAATTTTGTTTTGCAGATGGGAAGGAAATAGAAACTTAAGTTTCGAAGTGGCACTTTATTTGCACTTTGCCACATCAGTCATTCACGAAATCACAACAGCCCTGGGAATCTATAGCTGCAGGTGAGAATATGGCACTTTGCTCAAATTGTGCACCTTAGACCATCAAGCAATTTAAACTATTAGGTTTTTCTGCAGACTGTTTCTAAAGTAGAGGATCTTGTCTGGAAGCTTATGGTTTGTTCTGTTTCTGCTCTGGTCTAGCTTTGATACGGGAATTTTGGATGATTTGTCTTTGATTTTTTGAGGGTTGTGGGTTCTATGGAAGCTTGTGGTATATTTGGATAGATGATCTGGGACTGTTTTTCTTTCTGTGTTATTATGTGATTTTCTGGTTGCTGCTAGCTGTTTGGTTCCTGCTTATGTACTGTTGTGGGGTTGCTGCTAGCTGTTTTAGTGCTGAGGTGGGGTTGGTGACGGATGTTTTTCCTTGCATGTTCTCTTTCCTTTATTTGCACATTTTGTACAATTGTGTTAAATTTGTTGACAAACAACAGTCCAACTTTATTGGATGCATGAATGTTTGTTGCATTGGATTCAAATCATTTAGATGGATGTGTAGAATCCTAAATTTTAATTTATTAATGATTATAGATTATTGTTACTCATAAAAAAGGATTAAAAAAAATATTGCTTTGAATGAATGATATATTGTGAAGTGCATAAGTGGTGGCTTGAGCAATGATAGAGATGCATGATTATTGTTAATTAAATTTTCAATTGTATTTGAAAAGCTTTAAACGGCTAAAACTGAGAAGCTATTCCAGTGGAGGGTTTTTGAAATAAAAGTTTAAAAATAGCATTTTACGGCAAGCAATGAAAGGCATGCAGAGCAGGAAGTAATTTATGTCTTTCAGCTTTTAACGGCGTAACACTTTTTGGTTAATAACAGTAGGAGGAAGTTCAGAAACACTACCTAACGAAGTTGATAGATCATTATTCTTGGGTTGTGAAGTAGAGTTGGCTGTCCTTACTTTAATCAAAGCTTTTCCACCGAGAACGGGATCTGTCTTCCCATTTGATAGAGGAATTCTCTTCATCCAACATTCCCCACGTCTAAAAATGGCAACGGCACAAAAACAATCTTCCAAGCAAGATGCTCTGCACGAATCTTCAGTCACAGGTTGAAAATGCTTATAATCAGAAAATGGCCAGTCAGTATTGGGCATCGAGTGAATATAAAATCGATTCGTATCTTGCGATGCCTCATCGCAACTTTGCGAAAAGTCCTGTTTACATCCATTCATCCTATTATTGGGATCCAACAGGGAGTAACCAGGTGGGCATTGACAAATTGGTCTTTTATCAGGTCCTAGTGTGCAATAGCCGTTGAAGCCACAAGCTCCGCCGCCTATATTTGACCTCATACTCTTGCAAATATCTCCAGGCATAAAGGACAACGGAGTCCATGCCATGGACCGCCTCCCACGGCTTGAGCTAGCATTTTTCGGGTAGACATATTGCCTGAGAACTCCATCATATTCAAGAATTGCTCTCTGGTAAAAGTCCCTCGGCGAATCTGCACTCGATATTTGATTCAGTATGGTTCCATTCTTCGCTGTAAGGTAGATGTAACCAGACTGGTTGAAGATCACCTGAAAGCCACTGCCTACTGTACCGCTTGCCCAATAAGCAGAATTAGAAGATTCAACAGTCTCCATTGGATATTCTAAGGTGTTCATCACTAGATTCCCATCAATTTGTAGTGTAAACAAACGCGCCAGAAGTTTGCCGCCTTGATTCAATGTCTGCGTAGGTAAAATTGTGTCCGTCGGTTCATCAAAACTCTGCCACAAATTGGTGGAATCGTTGCTTGCCAGCACGAAGTTTCCATTGTCGAGCATGGCGGCGTAGGAAACTCTGGCGTCCGAATCAGCACTCCAAATCTGATTTCCTTTTGGGTCGTCAAGCACGAACCGACCGTCTGTGGTGAGTTGAATTTTGGATCCACTTGGGGCTAACTGCAGGCTTCTGTTGGCTGACCATACAATGGTTTTTTCGGGTATTTTGTTGAACCAGATGGCTAGTAAGAAGCCTCCTTCAACTTGTTGGAACCCGAAAGCAAATTCTCCAGATTCCGATGGCCAAGAAGAGTTTTTATTGTTTATTGCAGTAAGGGATGAGCCCAAAGAGATGTTAATGTAAGTTTGAGCAGTGGTGGAAAATGGAAGCAAAAGCAGCAGAAGCAAGAAGCAGAGAAGGTAGAGTAGTGCAAGAACCATGGTAAAAGCAGTCTATTTTCTTGAAAAATGAGAGAAGCTAAGAATAACTTGAATTGCTCACATCATATTGAACTAAAATCTTGCAAGGGTTGGAGAAAATGTTGAATGTTTCATGATAATTCAGAGGGAAAATTTCCTCCATTGAATGCTACGAAAAGTTGCCGCTTTCCTACTTGCTGGTGAAGAGTTTCCTTCCATTTGTCTAACAATTAAACAGACCAAGACAAGTCGTTTTCCTTCATTGACTTGGAATAGTCAGTCCACCCAGCCTGTCCAGTGGCAAATGGGTGGATCAAAAGGGTCTATAGATCTAAGGATTGAAAGAAAAATGGTCCCGTATCAGATTTTTTTTTTTTTTTTTTTATATTTATTTTTTTTATATCAGGGTGATCTACTTGAAAATTTTGCGCCATTGGGATTAATTAGAAATACGTGTAACAACAAAGAAAAAGAAAATTGCGGACCGCACAATTTACCTTGATTTTTATACTTCATCGACCAAATGAGGCCCATCTATGTGTGGCATTATCAATTTCTGGTTGTAATGGTAAGATTACGGGGAATCTCAAGAGCTGCAATGGATACAAGTCAAGGCGTCCGTTGTTGGAAATGATTTAAATTATTATTTTATTTTTTTGGATAACATCAAGTTATGGATAAGATTGTGGATAAGATCAAATCTTCTTGAATAGATTAGAATCTTTGTAATTATGACAAGGATAAGATCAAATCTTTTTGGATAGGATAAAATCTTTGTAATTATGACAAAGATTCTTTGCTTCTATTACAAGCCACCGATCCCCCTATATAAAGGGTAGCTGTAGAAGTGTTAGAGAACTAACTTGAAGTTGTCATTCTCTGACTTCCTTACTAAATAGTATACATATGTTATTTTACTTTAAGTTTTATTGGGCATCTTGACAAGAGGTTGAAAGTACTTAATTCCTGCCGATTAGTGCAAGATCGAAGAGGAACAGGATCGAGTCCGAGCTAAGTTGAATCCCGGAGATAGAGTTGCCATAATCCCTTGCACGAGTGGGAGGCTCCAACTATCTTCAAGAAGCGTTGTCGCACCTCTTAGCCGGATTGGGTTAACTTTATTTTGTGCAAGGTAACTCGTATTATTTTGTTATTTTGCAAATAATATTCCAACATCCATGACGGCAGAAATCAACGTGCAAAATGGAGTGAATGCTACAGGTGATGAAATAATTGAGGGTTTTCTTTGAGACTTCAAGTATTTGCCGATATTAGTCCGTGTTGACGGGGAATTGTAGCCTTCATCGCAGGTAATTAGTATTGATTTCAATTCACAAAGTTTCAAACTTGTTGGAGGTGCCAAAATTATTGGACAAAGTTTTTGACAGCCCAAATTTGTTGTATACTTCAAAATATTCAATCTCAAATCTTGAAATTCAATTTAAAATTTTGAATTTATGTCTGATATTTATAAAATTTTCCCATGATTTTTTGGGTTTGATTTCAAGAAATTCAAGAGAATCATCTGAAATTGAATAAAATGCTGGCCAACCAAACGAGATTTTGTGACGTTACCTTGCCTGGCAACATCTCACTATGTGATGAGGTCTATAGAACCTAAACGATATGATACAAATGGTCTCTTTGGACACATCCCGGTAAAATTGGAATGATCCACCTAGTATGTAGTTGGCTTAGAGCTTCAAAACCAACGAAACAAATATTACCAAGACACTAGTAGATGGGGTGTTAAGAGTGATATATAAACAAGAATTTAGCATTTTAAAAATTATTTAGGTTTATCCCTGTGGGTTGGTTGAGCGGTCAGATCTTGGGTGTGCTCTCCAGAGATTAATATATGTTTCAACTCTTCGCAGAGATCGCTACTTGTGTAGGTATGAAGCATCTCGCATGGGTCATTAGGGAAACAGTCTGAGCTAAAACCTCAGAAGGAGTAAGGCTTAGGATACCCTTAATTTTTAATTTTTTTTTTTAAAAAATTATTTAGGCTTTTGGAATGTGGTGTATCATCAGTCTTGTATGTCACTTGATCATTCCTATTCAATCATGTCGGAGTTGTGATTTTTCTTCATAGCTATCTCACTCTTCCACACCCATAGGCCCAAAAAAAAAAAAGGACCAAAAAAGAAAAAAGAAAAAGATTTTCTTAGTGCTCAACATTTTTTTCTTAAGAAATTTGACAATTTTTTGCTTCTTCCTCCTCCTCTTCTCTCTTTTTTCCTCAAATTTTTTTGGCAACAGCTTAAGGGTGGTCAAGGTGCATTTTCGTTTTGGACAAAAACATGACAATGTTACCTAATATCCCATGTTGATTAAACATATGCTTGACTGTGTGTATATTAGCTTCCATCGCAAATCTTCCAAAGGTTCATATCAGTTAACCTAATATCCCACGTTGATTAAACATTGATTGTTATTAGGTTTGTTAATCCCTTTTAAAGAGAAATGAACCTTCCAATTAATTAATTTGTCTAATTTTATATTATTACAATCACCTAGGTATAGAATTGTTTCATCCAACTAATTGTACTGACAATCGGTTTTCCAATGAGTAGCAAATGAAATTATCAAAGAAAATATAGAGAACGGTTTTGGAAAACAAAATGCCAAGAAAATAAAATGAAAGATTCAGTAATGAACTAGAACCCGGCAAACCTTTTAGACGCTAAATTCCATAAAAGGCTTGGCAGGGTTGCCAGTTCAACTTGTTGGATGGAATGGCAAGTATATTTAAGTAGGCAATGGGGCATTGGGCCTTCTCTCCATTAAGGATGATGGTCTATTATCATTTGAATGTTAATTTTTAAGAAAATGGGGCAAACATAGAAATGCAAGTTTCTCTGTCTTATAATATTTTTTTAAATGCAGAACTGGCTATACTAAGTGTGCTATGGGCTGTTAGTTATTTTGGCTGCTTTGTTTTGATGGTTCTTGGTTCCTGTGGTTGTTTTTTAGGTTTATCTTGGAGGTTTTGCTTTCTTTCAAAGTTTTTTTACCCTTGGTTGTTTTCTGTTGGTCTTATGAGATTGTTGGCAGTTTTTTCTGGCTGCTTTCAATTTGGGGTTTTGGTCTTTCCTAGGGCTGGGTGTGTTCTTTGAGGTCTTTGGTTAAGCCTGGTGTCATATTAGCCATTTGAGTTCTTTGGTTTAGGCTGGGTATATCTCTTTGAGTTCATTGAATCTATGAGTTTGTGGGATTGGTTGTATGTAGAGTTGTTCCGCTTTAGTGCTTGAGGGATAGTTTATTTGTTTGATCGGTTCGTAATTGTTTACATTTTATCAAGAAATTTTTCCTTTGCTGATAACAAAACAAAACCAAAAAAAAAAAAAAACACCAGCGAAGCAGTAAAAAAGAAACCCAAATTGTTTTTTCTACATTTACATGCATAGCTTCATTTGATCTTGATCGATCAGTACTTATATCTCTCTACCCATGGAAACTCTTTTAGTCTTCTTACACAAAAGTATTATGAAGTGAGTGCAAATGAAGTTCAGGTCAGATGGTAAAAACATGCAGGAATCATACTCTATGTTTGGGTTGGATTCCCCATAAAGGCATTTGTCTTCAATCTGAAACTCGTGCATTCGGGCTTAGTAAACCAAGGGTTTTACCATTGCACTAGAAACTGGCACCTAAATTATAAAGCAAAGTAGTAAGTCATACAATATATTAATGGAGAAAAACAAATTGCCAAACTTTAAGGTTTTAACTCATGCCTAATGCTCGAACAAGATTATATTGCAGACTAGCGTGGATAAGTGATTCTAGTAATTTTACAACTTATAAGTGACCCAGAATGAGAAATAAAAATACATGATACTTATAATAATCATGAAACTATCCATCATACAAATTTTGTTATTTTACAATTTTTATATCAAAATTATTATTGCTACAACTATTATCTGTGTTACAATACAAGAACTTCTAATATAACCACCTACTGAAGGACTTGAACCCTGAATCTTTCCCCATTGAAGGAGCAGAAGTGCCACCATTGACAGATTTTAAATTATTAACCATGAAAGTTTCAGACTTCCATCACTACATACATATCCACTCCATTCAAAGTAATTTAAAGTTCACATCATATGTGAGTTGACACAATTTAACTAGTCAAAGTAGTGAAGAAAATGTAATTAACGTGCGTCCACTATAGAAATTGACAAACCATTGATTGAACAATCTTTTGACTTGCCTTCATGTGAATTAACCTCCATCACACTGCGTCCAGTGAAAAATGCAGGTTATTTTGGGTCAGACTAAAGTCATAGTTTCATTACTTAACATAAAAATAACATCTAACATGGTACCCTATCTTGTACGCATCAAAGACCCAAGTGAATAATTCTCAACAATTGATGTGTTGGACACGAATCACCCATGGTTGGATCCATTAGCTCTAATGCAGCCCCTTCTTTCCACAGCTCCCATGCCTGTATAGTATCATATATTCATTTTCATGTACATAATTAATATTTAAACCTGAACTCATAAGATTATAATGAGAACATATAGTAAGATAAATATCATTTACAAACATATCCAATCAGGTTAAGTGGGCGATTAAGATGATAGGAGCTATAATTCTTCTTACCCATCATAATTTCCAAAATTATGGCTCCAAAACTAAATACGTCATACTTTATTGAAAAATTTCCCTCTATGGCATACTCAGGAGACATGTAACCACTAGATCCAATCATTTCAAGAACTTTTTTATTAAATCAACAAGCAAATTGCACATAAATTATAAAATCTTAAAGCCATCGACAAATATAGGAGGGGGGGAATTTTTTACTTTCTATGTCCCAATAGGCCTATTAGTGTTTGCTTCTGTTTCATTTTGCCCAAAAATTCTTCCCAAACCAAAATCAGAAATTTTGGGATTTATGTTGTCATCTAATAATATATTGCTGGCCTTTAAGTCTCTATGTATTATTCTCAATCTTGAGTATTTATGAAGGTATAACATTCCCTGAGCAACCCTTCAATGATGTTACAATGCTTCTTCCAATCTAATAGCTCTTCTTTAGTTGATTTGTCTCAAGCAAAAAAAAAAAACTAGTAACTTACAAAGAGCTAAATGAGTTAAGATATAAGTAATTTTAAATTTGTTGTAAACCAATGAAAAGTAGATAAGGCTAGCAACATTGCGAACCAAAGAGGTAGTAATCCAAGCTTTTGTTGGACATGTACTCATAAATTAACATCTTTTCTTCTCCATGAATGAAACAACCGAGAATCCGAACGAGATTCATATGTTGGAGTTTGGCAATGAGTATAAGTTCATTCTTGAATTCCACAAGTCCTTGCCCTGAAGTCCTTGAAAGTCTCTTTATAGCTATTTTCTGCCCCTTGGGTAATTTGCCCTATGGTAATTATCCATTAGTTACTAATCAACGTTAAATAATAACAAATCAATCTTTATTTAATATGGTCTCAAGGAAAAGGAGAAAAAGGCTTTTTATCATAGGCGTTGAAGCTAATGTACCTTATAAACCGGTCCAAAACCACCTTGCCTGAGCTTATTTTCAAATGAAAAGTTATTTGTGGCTACCACAATACATGCAAAGCTAAATATTTTCAAATCACGGCCTTTTCTCCCATTGGTTTCAACCTCATTTGCATTTTTAAATCGTTCTGAAGTTGTCAACTCATGTATAAGAGCTTCTTGCCTTTCTCTCTCCTCCCCTTCTTGCAATTACATAGTTATTCAAATCAAGGACAGAACCAAGATTTCAGCTTGAGGGAGGCCAATGCATAAATAAATAAATAAATAGATTACTATTCAAAAATGAAAAATATACTAAGATTCAAGAATAATTTAATACATAGAAAATAAAACAAATATCTATCACTACAAAAAAAAATATAAATAAAATAATTACTTGGAATTTATTTTTGTCAAACCATCGTCTGAACTATTTTAAATCTTAATAATTCATTTTTTGTCATCTTGTGCATTTCCCCAATTTTTTTTACTAGTAGTAGATGAGTACATAGAAACAAATTTAAAACCATTTATTCAATGTTAGGAATGCATGACGTTTGGATTGACTTTTGTTTTTTGAATCTATGGTACGTAGCCCAGTTGCCATTTGTTTTGAGTTAAGTAGTAATTATGATGTATTTATTTTCAGGTATAAGAAATAAAACTTTTGATAAATCAAGTGGGGAGGGATAGGTGTATAAAAAATGTCTTTTGGGTTAACTGTGATTGAACCTGCTGCCTTAACCCTTAAAAAGCTAGAGGGGGCCATGGCCCCCCTTGGCCTAGCCTAAAGGTGGTTCCGTCCATGATTCAAATTAAAACTTGCATATTTAGTGACTATAAAGCATATTCATTCAGTTAATGTATTAACTCTAAGATAATTTACCTTCTAGCCTCAGCTTTCTCTTTCTTTTATAACACAAGAAGCCTAATAGAAGAAGAATTAGAGAAACAGATATTGCAATGATTATCCATTATCCCTTGTTTTCTGCATGGAACAACAAACAACATTTATTAAATTCAATCATTAATATTCATACTTGTAGAACATTGCATCTGCAAACTCCTAAATTCTAACACAAGTGTTGAAATGTTGAATGATAATATTGGGATCCTTCTGGTTTCATTCAATATTTTTCAGATTTTTGCATTTCATTTGAAAGCTTAAAGCTGGTCACAATTCAAGTTCATTGTTTATTGTTTTAATTGGATTTGTAGATTTTTTTTTTTTTTAGATGAATCTGTGATCCTTGCGTGTGTGTGTGTGTGTCAAGAACATGGGATTCTTTTGGCAGGTGTTGCTTTTAAGTTCCGAAAAATTCATTTCCATGTTAAAGGATTATACCTTCTTCTTTTTTTTTCTTTTTTTTTTGTAGTGCCAATTGCCGTGTTACCTTAATCTTCAACATGCTAGTTGTGCTAGTGGCATTTTGATGGGCCCCACTAAATTAGGAGGCTCAGACAGAATCATGTACTTCGACAAAAATAAGAGGGGCACTTAGGTACTTTGTGCGGAATATTTTTCACTTTTACAATACAGCTGACCGATTAAGAGTTGAGAAATTACTTTGAGGCTTCCTAATTGTCTGCTTACCTAATCTCGAAGGATTTTGAAGAGAGAGAGAGAGAGAGAGATTCTGCATGGACTTTGGCAAGAATTAAGATAAAAAGCCTGCCAATAGTGGTGGGAAGAAGGGAAACGTTTTGGCCTATGAGGGTTAATAAAAATAAAAAGTAGACGATTTTGGCCAACAATGGATAATAGAAAACGAGAATTATGGTGATCAAAATCATTGCAATCTGACTAAACATAAGTGCATGATATATGATGATAAATAATTACACTTTAATTTTTTAGGTAAGTAATAATTACACTTCTCTTCTTTGGTAAATGTTAGGGTGTGTTTGGCTCTCTCGTGAAAATCAATCAATGATTAGCACAATAAACAAAAAACAAAAAACAAAAATCAATCAATGAGAATTATGGTGATCAAAATCATTAATGGAAAATTATGCTATCAATATTAATTGTCAATAGGCCATGACCAATTATTAGTTGGAAATTAATTACATGCAATTCATTTCCACTTGCTTTTCCCAAGTCCAAATGTGGTGGCCTTCATGCTATCATTAATTATCGATAGACCATGGCCAATTATTAGTTGGAAATTACATGCAATTTATTTCCACTTGCTTTGACCAAGTCCAAATCTGGTGGGGCCTTCATGGAAAATTATGCTATCATTAATTATCAATAGGCCATGACCAATTATTAGTTGGAAATTAATTACAAGCAATTCATTTACACTTGCTTTGCCCAAGTCCAAATGTGGTGGCCTTCATGGAAAATTATGCTATTATATAAATATTCTTATATTTTATCCTATCCAAAATAATTACTATTTTTTCTACAAAATAATAACTATATTTTATCCTCTTGGCCGGCTTCGTTTGCTTATAATGAGTTTCCTTACATATATATGTTGCGGAAATTAGACCCAAGGATTGAATTGAAAATCACCACAATGGCAATTCCTATACTCAAAAGAGAAATTAAAGAAATAAATAAATAACAATTACTTAACGCATAAAGCAATTTAACGTGGTTCAGCTAATGCTTACATCCACGGGATAACGATCAGAAAGTTTCACTATGAAAATAAGAGTACAAACAAAATACAAGAAAGTGGTTATACACTCTCACGTACTGAATAAACACCCCTCACAAATATTTTGTATAACTCTCTCGAATGCAACTCTTTGCAATTCACCCATTCCAAATGGTTGTCCAAGTCCCCTTTTAATAGTCACAATTACAGCGGCTAACTTCTATAAATTAAGTGTTCAGGACAAACTATTCAAAGGACCTAAAGATATAAGCTGAATAGAAAGTCTCCACCATAGGGACAAAAGTCACCTACCCATTTAATGAAGGTAAGACTTTCTTTTCTCAAGAAAGAAGCTGGTTCTCCTTTCACCAAATTTCAAGAGAGGTGCTTGTTGGGTGTTGGCATACGGACGCCGAATTTCGGCCACACATGCAATTCTATCAATGTCTTGTCTACAGATTTCAGTGAATTTTGGCTCTGAGATTTTTGCCGGCGACAATCGAGCCACAAATTCAACAATATATATACTACAAAAATGTTTATTCTGATCATTAACTTTCCTTCATTGACTTAGAACAGTGGTTTTACTCTCAATGAGGGTTTTTAAACCTCTTCAGCCCGTATGTTCTAGAAAAAAATCAACTTCATTGGTTTGAAAATTCCATGAGATTGGGTCGAATAGCGACAAGTATAACAAAAAAGTTCATATTGTATCAATTTACACTTATTTTTATACTTAACCTACCAAATAAGACCCACCTAATGTGCCGTAGGCGTTCTAAATTTCTATTCCTCCTATTACAATTAAGATGACAAAAGCAGACAACAAAGGAAAAGGTTTAAAAACTTGAATGAATCACAAAGGTGCATGGACTGAATGTAACACGTGGGGAGCAGTTGAAGGTATATGGAAAAATCCAGTTTTTCTAACTTTTAATTTTTATTCCTTTTTGGTTCACTCCTTGTTGACTTTGACTTGTAGCTATCATGACCAGTAATTAGTTTCATATCTTTTGTCCTCTCCAAAATAATAACTTATATTTTATTCTTTCCGGCCGGTTATGTTGGCAGATAATGAGTTTCCATACAAGAAAACGCTGCACGTTGTGTGTACTGGATTTGTAACACTGTTCTTCCATAAGTTTTTTTAACACATAAAAAAAAAGACAAGCCAATGAGGGATTTCTATTCAGCAGCTGTCAATGAGAATTTCTAATCTTCTTATTTTCAGCTGGAAAATGGTGGTTGTGGCAACAAACACAGCCCATTAAAGACTATATATAGCTACTGAAATAGTTTGGAAACATATTTGCTTCGAGAGCTCTCTTCCTCGGAACAATATAAAACTGAAAAAAAAAAAATTCAATTTCTCACAATATAAATTTACCTACATGAGTTGCCAGGATGAAGATTACCTAAACAAACGAAGACAAGTATTGACTGTAATCCCACCAAACAAGGAATTAGAATAGTCAGTCTACCCAATTGTCTCCAATGATTAATGGGTGGATGCACTCATCGAAAAAAAAGATCCAAGAAAATGGGTGGCCCATTTTAGCTGAAGGTCTAAAAGCTTTAAAATGTGGGTATGAGTCTCTGTCAGTAAGTCATACATATATTAATGGAGAAAAACAAATTGCAAAACTTTAAGGTTTAAACTCATGCCTAATGCTCGAACAAGATTATATTGCAAACTGTGTGGATAAGTGATTCTATTAATTTTACAACTTATAAGTGACCTAGGAATGAGAAATAAAAATACATGATACTTACAATAATCATTAAATTATCTATCATACAAATTTTGTTTTTTTTACAATTTTTATATCAAATTATTATTGCTACAACTATTATCTGTGTTACAATACAAGAACTTCAAATATAACCACCTACTGCAGAACTTGAACCCTGAATCTTTCCCCACTGAAGGAGCAGAAGTGCCACCATTGACGGATTTTAAATTATTAACACACTGTAAATAGTAGACAAAATGATGAATTTTCCATGAAATGTTCTACCATAAAAAAAAACATATAAATATTCTTATATTTTATCCTATCCAAAATAATTACTATTTTTTCTACAAAGTAATAACTATATTTTATCCTCTTGGCCGGCTTTGTTTGCTTATAATGAGTTTCCTTACATATATACTACAAAAATGTTTATTCATTGACTTAGAAGAGTGGTTTTACTCTCAATGAGGGTTTTTAAACCACTTCAGCTAATACGCCGAATAGCGACATGTATAACAAAAAAGTTAATATTGTATCAATTTACACTTATTTTTATACTTAACCTACCAAATAAGACCCACCTAATGTGCCGTAGGCGTTCTAAATTTCTATTCCTCCTATTACAATTAAGAGGGATCGGATCCCTCCAATCTACTAATGTCCAATTGGGACCAGTTAAAGGCTCTCAATTGCCCACCCAAATCTAAGGGTTCTTGACAAGCCACATCACCTAGCAAACTTATTCTCACGTTACTGCCTTACCAGACCACCGTTCCGTCACTTTAACGGCAATGCAATAGGGAAGACAGAAGAACTCCTTCCAAAAATTCAGGCTCTTTCCTTATTTGCTTTCCTATCAATTCGGTAAATTAATTCTTCTCCTTTTGACTTTCTTTCTACCCAAAGTTGAAAAAAAGAAAAAAAAAAACCAGATCCATATTGCTATAGGTTCTGCCTTGAACTGGATTTTGATGTATTCAGTGAGAAAGATTGGTTCGATTGTCTTCGAACAAAACTTGAATATCTTCCCAGAATGAGGTATGTGGAGATTTGCAATACAAAGCTAATGAATTGAATCTCGTCGCATTTCATTTGAATTGAATAATCTTTGAATTGAGAGCTCATAATTGTTTTTGTTTTTTTCCCCCTTTAAAGTAATCAGTTTATGTAGACTTGTATTGAATTGTGTTTGATCTTAAAAAATAGTTGGATTATTCAGATAGCTTTTGCTGTGCATTAAAGGTGTTCGATAAATTGTTGTAACCGAACATCTTATTTATTTTTGATTTTTTATGGGTTCTTTTAGCACCTTCAATTCCCAAACTCTTTCTTGCTATGAAATACGAATTCACTTCGTTCGATTATGTCGTAGAAATTTTGTCATTGTAGGTTCCAACGGGTGTGGAGGTTCCATTTGATCATTTGATCAGGTGAACTCGTTCAGTTGGATATTAGCTACTTCTATGCATAAAAATAAAAATAAAAATTCTTTGGTATCATGTTTTAGAAGTCAGTAAGTACATAGCAAAATCAATATATCATTTCTCTTTAGTTTTGGGGTAATTTTATGATACCCACAAGGTTTTTAGGATACCATACCCACTTACTATTTGAAATGGTTCACTTATCATTTGAAGTGGTCCAAAATGGCCAACTTATCATTTGAAGTGACCCACTTACCATTTGAAGTGGCCAGGGGCGGATGCACTAAGGTGCATCTGCCCGCACGTGCAACCACTCAAATATAAAAAATAAAATAAAATGAATAAGTAATGTTATTTAAATTTACTTAAATGCTTTAATCCCATTGAGAAAAAATGGTTAATTTGATTAAATTTGGTTAAATTTTGGTTAAATTTACTAATGTACACCACTTGTGTAGATTATATAAAGTTGGGTTTAATTTGTAAATTGGTTTTTATGGTGTATATGCTTGTTAGTTTTATATACTATTTTATCATTTCTATTCAGTCATGTCAATGTGTGGTCTTGCGACTTTCCCTCTTTTCCCATCTTGTTAAGATTTTGTTCCACATAGGGTACATGGGGATAAGAGTGCTACGAATAGTATATAAGGTTCTACATTTCTAAAAGTCACCTATGCATTTTAAAGTATGGTATGCCCATTGTTTTATGTCATTTCATCACTTCTAGTCAACTATGCTGATATGTGGTCCTACCTTTCTCTTTTCCTTATCCAACTCTTAGAAGCAAATATCTATATATATATATATATATATATATATATATATATATATATATATATATATATATATATATATATATCTAAAATTAAGAAAATTTTCTAGATCTGCCCCTTACTCCAAGGAGTTGCTATTTTTATATAAGATCTAGTAAATCTAGACATCGACTCGTTTAATTTTCCACAGAAGACTTTGACTCTTCGATCCATTCTTAAATTGTAACAAATACGTATTTGTCTTGTCCATATTTTGAATATGCACCGATCAATCCATTATAGCTACTCAACCACCATTAATTATGCTCAAGCGACTCTAAAAATATATCCTTTTGATCCTTGAATCGTAACTCAAATGTATTTGTTTGTATTCGAGTATGCATCTATCTTAGCTACTGTCATCTACCACCATTATGATCAAGTGACCCTAGCAAGGAATATAACCTTTCAATCCTTAAATCGTTCTTGTCTATATTCAAGTACGCGTCCATCTTAGCTACCCTCATCTACCACCACTATGATCAAGTGACCCTAACTAGGAATATAACCTTTCGGTTCTTAAATCATACCTAACATGTATTTGTCTCATCTACCACCATTATGATCTTAGCTACTCTCATCTACCACCATTATGATCAAGTGACCCTAGTATGCATCTATCTTAGCTACTCTCATCTACCACTATTATGATCAAGTGACCATAGGAATATAACCTTTCGATCCCTAAATCGTACCTAACATGTATTTGTCTGTGACCCTAGGAATATAACCTTTCGATCCCTAAATCGTACCTAACATGCATCTATCTTAGCTACTCTCATCTACCACCATTATGATCAAGTGACCCTAGGAATATAACCTTTCGATCCCTAAATCGTACCTAACATGTATTTGAATCGTAACTCAAATGTATTTGTTTGTATTCGAGTATGCATCTATCTTAGCTACTGTCATCTACCACCATTATGATCAAGTGACCCTAGCAAGGAATATAACCTTTCAATCCTTAAATCGTTCTTGTCTATATTCAAGTATGCGTCCATCTTAGCTACCCTCATCTACCACCATTATGATCAAGTGACCCTAACTAGGAATATAACCTTTCGGTTCTTAAATCATACCTAACATGTATTTGTCTCATCTACCACCATTATGATCTTAGCTACTCTCATCTACCACCATTATGATCAAGTGACCCTAGTATGCATCTATCTTAGCTACTCTCATCTACCACTATTATGATCAAGTGACCCTAGGAATATAACCTTTCGATCCCTAAATCGTACCTAACATGTATTTGTCTGTGTTCAAGTACACATCCATCTTCGCTACTCTCACATATTAATTGGGTGGTCATTGTGTCGATCAGATAGCAACCCTAGGAGTTGCATTTATGAGATTCACTAAATTGACCTTTTGATCCTTCTTTGATTTGTAACTAACATGTATGTCTTTGTGGGAAAATGAATCTATCTTAGGGCATATCTAAGGGAACTAGCTATCCAATCCCTATGACTTTTTTAACTAGTCAAATCACATTTTTCCTTATCCAAGGGTTAGCTATTTACGCTATTGTCATTTTAACTAGCTACATTTAGCTAGCTAAGAGCATCGTCAAAGGTACTAGTTAAATTTTTGCTACTTTAGCTAGCAAAATGACATTTTTTAAATTAGCTAGCTAGTTATCCAAGTGAGTACTCCAATGACACTAGTTATTTTTGAGCTATTTCAAAAAAATTATTAATAATCTTTCCTTTTTTAATCATTTAGTGGAGAGATAAAAATAAAATGATGTATAGAGAGAAGACATGTGTCACTGTTTTAAAAGTGCAACCACTGGAAAAAATTTCTAGATCCGCCCCTGAAAGTGGCCCACTTACTATTTCAAGTGACTTTATGGATATACACCCAATTTTTTTGTTAGGGTACCATAGAATTGGCCTTAATTTTGAATCAGCCAAAAAAATTTCTCTTTAGTTTTGATTTCTGATTATGCATGTTTGGTAGTTACTATTGGTGTTTATTAATGAAATTATTTTACCTAGAGTAACTACAAGCAAAATATCTTTGATTGTCTTTCTCATATCCCGAGTCCTTTGTGCTCGGTGATTGCAGCTACTATCTTTTGACTCTAAGGTTACAAGATTATTGAACGGGTAAAAATGGCACCACGATGGCTTCAAAGTTGATTGTGACAGTTCTTGTTGGAGAGGAAAGTGTATATGACAATGCATATTGAGGAAAAGCAGCTTGTGTGGATCAAATAAAAAAAGGTTTAAAAACTTGAATGAATCACAAAGGTGCATGGACCGAATGTGACAGGTGGGGAGCAGCTGATGGTATATGGAAAAATCCAGTTTTTCTAACTTTTAATTTTTATTCCTTTTAGGTCCACTCCTTGTTGACTTTGACTTGTAGATTTCATGACCGGTAATTAGTTTCATATCTTTTGTCCTCTCCAAATAATAACTTATATTTTATTCTTTCCGGCCGGCTATGTTGGCAGATAATGAGTTTCCATACAAGAAAACGCTGCACGTTGTGTGTACTGGATTTGTAACACTGTTCTTCCATAAGTTTTTTTAACACATAAAAAAAAAGACAAGCCAATGAGGGATTTCTATTCAGCAGCTGTCAATGAGAATTTCTAATCTTCTTATTTTCAGCTGGAAAATGGTGGTTGTGGCAACAAACACAGCCCATTAAAGACTATATATAGCTACTGAAATAGTTTGGAAACATATTTGCTTCGAGAGCTCTCTTCCTCGGAACAATAGAAAACTGAAAAAAAAAAAAAATTCAATTTCTCACAATATAAATTTACCTACATGAGTTGCCAGGATGAAGATTACCTAAACAAACGAAGACAAGTATTGACTGTAATCCCACCAAACAAGGAATTAGAATAGTCAGTCTACCCAATTGTCTCCAATGATTAATGGGTGGATGCACTCATCGAAAAAAAAGATCCAAGAAAATGGGTGGCCCATTTTAGCTGAAGGTCTAAAAGCTTTAAAATGTGGGTATGAGTCTCTGTCAGTGGTTAAACGAAAGTATGAGGAACCTGCCCCTAAATTATTTTGTTCAACACTTGATTCAAAAGGAGCAGTCGATGTGGATCCACGTGGCATCAAACAAAGGGGTTAATTAATCTCATGCACCACGCACCGCAGGCTATATAGTAATTTCCAACTAATAATTGGTCATGGCCTATTGATAATTAATGATGGAATAATTTTCCATGAAGGCCCCACCAAATTTGGACTTGGGCAAAGCAAGTTGAAATGAATTGCATGTAATTTCCAACTAATAATTGGTCATTGCCTATTGATAATTAATGTTAGCATACTTTTCCATGAAGGCCACCACATTTGGACTTGGGCAAAGCAAGGGGAAATGAATTGCATGTAATTAATTTCCAACTAATAATTGGTCATGGTCTATTGACAATTAATGATAGCATAATTTTCCATTAAGGCCACCACATTTGGACTTGGGCAAAGCAAGTGGAAATGAATTCTTGCCAAATTCTAGTTTACTATTCTTCATTGTTGCAATTAAAGAGACCACGACAATTTGTCTTACAATTAAAGAGATCAAGACAAGTCGTTTTCCTTTATTGACTTAGAATAGTCAGTCTACCCAGCGTCTCCAATGATTAATGGGTGGATGCACTCAGCGAAAAAAAGATCAAGATAATGGGTGGTCCATTTTGGCTGAAGGTCTAAAAGCTTTAAAATGTGGGTATGAGTCTCTGTCAGTGGTTAAACGAAAGTATGAGGAAGCTGCCCCTACATTATTTTGTTCAAAACTTGATTCAAAAGGAGCAGTCGATGTGGATCCCACAAACAAAGGGGTTAATTATTTTTTTATACCATCAATTTTGAAATAGTCTCAATTTACTTCACGAACTTGACATTGACCCAATTTTGGGAGGATTTTTATTTTTGTGTTTCAATGTGAGGTAGGAGTGACGGACGTTAAGATTTTTATCGGAGCAATCAACTGATTATTCAACCAATTATTTTAAAATTTTAAGAATTTTATGCATTTTTTTAAAAAAATTAACAATTAGGAAAATGATTATTTGAACAATTATTTCCCGAAAGTCGATTTTTAAAATCAAATTCAAAATTTTAATAATTTTCTGGATTTTTTTAAAATAAAAAATTAGGAAAATTATTATTTGAAAAATTATTTCCAAATTTTAAGAATTTTCTGCATTTTAAAAAAAAAATTAAAAAAATAAGGAAAATGATTCTTCGAACAATTATTTCCCTAATTTTTGGTAATTTACTGAATTTTTTGGATTTTTTAAATATTATTTAGCATTTATTTGAAATTTTTAAAAATTAAAAACCCAAAATTATGTATGTGTGACACATGGCAAGAGAGGATCATCTCCTTCATTGGAATGGGTTGCAAATATACCCGAATTCTACATGGGTTTTTTTTTTTTAAAATCAAATCTTCAACTTTGAACCCTTATATTTTCTTCAATTCTTACTCTGTTAACAATTTTAACGTCCCTCACCTCTGTCCCATATTGAAACATAAAGTTAAAAATTGTCCCAAAATTGAATTAATGTTAAATTCGTGGACTAAATTGAAATTACGCCCAAAGTTGATGGTATGAAATAGTAAGGGTAAATTGTAGAAAATTCCCCTAAAGTATGGGGGTCAGCAAATAACCCCCTTATGTTTTAATTTTGTCAATGTGCTTATGTTTTAATTTTTGGCAATGTGCCTCACCATCACTTGCCATTAATGAAAATTGACGAAAATTAGTCACATGGCTACGCATGTGATACCATTAATAGACCCGTGTTGCCTAAAATTGCTAGAACTCTCACCGAAATCATGTCCAATTGGGTGACCATCGATGATTGGTTTTGTCTTCCAATTGAACTAGGGGGCACATTGACTAAATTAAAATATAAAAGGAGTTATCTACTAACCCTCCCATACTTCAAGGGGGTTTTCTGCAATTTACCTTTTAACCCTTTGTTTGATGCCACGTGGGATCCACATCAATAGCACGTGTGGGGCACGTGTCTGTTCCGTTAAAAATCTTAACGTCCGTCACCCATGTCCCACATTGAAACACAAAGTTGAAAATTGTCTTAAAATTGAGTCAATGTCAAGTTTGTAGACTAAATTGAGATTATCCCAAAGTTGATGGTAAAAAAAATAATTAACCCTTAAATAAAAGATAAGAAAGAAGATTGAACCAACAGGGGGAAAAATTAGTAGCATGGTAAGACCAGCCTTCGAATTTGAGGCCACATAGAGCCTCTCACCAGTTGGGGTCAGACCCGACACTTGGTTCGATCCGCAGAAAGCCTTCAGCATTTGAGCCAAACATCAAACCCATTCCATACTAAGACCAGCCGTTCTATTCCGGGTTTTGGAAAAGGAATTTCAATATCCAGAAAGAATGAGACTTCGAAGTCAATATAAGGAGAAATCTTGATTCGGCCACCGTCCCCAAGGCATCGATATTTCAAGAACCTATTTCAAGAACCATCAAGAGGATCTGCAACCACCATTGGCCATCATCAGTCATCCAACTGGAGCATGAACCCCTCTCTCACCCAACATACTCCGTGTGTTTGGTAATAGGGATTTGAGTAGAATAAAAAGCGTTGTTAATAGCGCTTTAAATATAGACTCTATAAAACAGAAAGCGCTGTTAGTAATAGCACTTTCAATATAATATCCACAAAAGAGAAAGCGCTTTTATTAAAATAAGGAGCGCAATTAATAATAGCGCTTTCAATGTATGAATAAAATAGAAAGCGTTTTTATTAATAGCGCTTTCAAAGTAAAATGTATAAAACAGGAAGTGCGGTTAGTACTAGCGTTTTTAGTAAAAGAGAGAGAAGCCCGGTCACAAAACTTAAACAATCTATGCAATGACGTTTTATACCCATTATCAATTGACCTCTCCATCCCCACAACTCTCTCTTCACTCACTTCTCACCGCCGATCCCATCAATCCCCGGAAAGAAGGCTTCCTTCGCCCTTCCTAGTTTATTGCATATGATGACATTTATACCCCCTATCCCCACCGTCACTCCATTGACCATCTTTGATCATGCAAAACACCACAAGTCTTCGACCGTATCCAAGATCTAGGCCTTGCACAGGGCTGCCTATAAATAGAGGAGTAGAAAAAACAGAGAGAAAGGAAGAGCACATAACTGATTCCGGTCCATTGTTCAACAAAAATTTCCTTCTGCGAGCAATGGCCGCCTGGACATTATGTGGAAAAAATTTACCCAAAAAGTGGATTTTATGTGGCAAGATAAACTCTTTAGAATTGAACTTTTAGCAAAGAAATGATAATTGATAGTAACAATTAGAGACCAATTATCAAAGTCTAGCACATTTGAAAAATATTAGGAATTTGCTTCTGCTATTTCTCTATAGAGAGCTCTTCCATGAATACACATAAAACTGATAATAACAAACAATTTGATCTTACTGTGTGAATACAAACTTATTTATAGATGAGTTACCCGAGGGAAGATTGGAAACAAGCAGAGACGGGTCTTCTTGAATGGAGAACCCGTCTGAGTAACCTTCCTCATGGTTGGCAGACCATACAATGGTTTTTTCGGGTATTTTGTTAAACCAGATGGCTAGTAAGAAGCCTCTTCCAATCTGTTGGAACCCAAAAGCAAATTCTCCAGACAATGATGCCCACAAAGAGTTATTATTGTTCAGTGCAGTAAGGGATGAACCCAAAGAAATGTTATTGTAAGTTTGAGCAGAGGTGGAATATCCGAATATGGAAGCAGAAGCAGCAAAAAGCAGAGAGGGTATGGTAGTGCAAAAGCCATGGCTTAAAGGCAAAAGAGAAGCAAAAGAATGACTTGAAATGCACACATTTAACTGAACTAATATCTTGTAAGTGGTGGAGAAACTGTTTTATCCTTATGATATAGATGAAATGATCAGTGCTTAGGCCAATTTATTGTTCAAAATAATAGCTCTCCAGCTCAACCACTCGCATCAACAAGATAAATGGACAGTAGTTACATGGGCAAAAAAAAATGATAGGTCCATGTTAACTTTGAGAATGGAAGTTTGAATTGTGGGTATGAATGTTTGTCATTTAGTATATGAGAATATCTGGAAGTTGGCCTACATTTGACTTACTAAAAACTGAGTTTGACAGATGCAAGGATTTAAATCCCAAATAATTAGTATCCCAGCCACAATCTCAGCAATAACAGCAGTCACAATTGAGACAGCACATGATTACCTTCTTTGTACATATAAATCTATAAATACAAGGGGGTTTCTCTCTCTATATTCACCTTGAAAATGAGATTCACAGTATCTGAGGTCAAAACAGCAATAGAGTTCACTTGCTGCTGCTCCATCATGGTGCCATCATCAAATGCAATGTAACTTTTCTTTTTTATTATTTTTTTAATTGCCAATAGGGAATCTAGGCCTTTGGCCTGTCTATTCCTCTTAACATGGGTAAGGCCACAGCCCACCCTACATTAGTTAATGCCCTGGAATATAAACCTAGCTAGTGGCTAGACCCCAGAGGATGAAAAAATTAATTCAATAACAAAAGTGGTAGTGATTTTAGCCACTCATAGGCACAGGATTTAAAAAATAAAAATAAAAATCCATTGATTAAAAGAATAAATATTAGTACCATAGTATTATTCTCTTTACTTGAGGATGGATAGCAGTACAACATTAGGCTGAGACAGTTGAGTGACAAACACAGATAATTATTCTGAACAACGGATAGTTCAACAATACCCTTATTTACAACACAGTTTGATATCCTGCAACATCTATTACTGAAAGCCAAAAGTACAGCACCAATAACTTAACATTCATAAAGCAGTAACAACTTACAATACATACCTATGTTGAAGGCTAGGGATTAAATTGAACTAATAAACAAGGATGGATCTGGAGGAACAGATACTTCAACGGCTCCTTCCAGCATCTGCTTAACTTTCTTAATGGCAAGCCTTAGCGAGGGATCCTCCTGAATGTTCCAGATTGCAATCACCACAAACTTCTCCACCCTCTTTTTCTTCCATGGCCTCCTCATCATTCTCCACTAAAAGATCCACCATCCTGTCAAGATAGAAATCATAAGCCCATTCAGACAGTATCATCATATCGTCATCCTTCAGCCCTGGTTCCAAATTCTTCCTACAGCAAATGAGCTCTAGCAACAAAATGCCAAAGCTGTAAACATCCACCTCGACCGTAATTGGCACATTTTTCAACCATTCAGGGGCTACATAGCCTTTGGTTCCCCGGATTCAAATCATTTAGATGGATGTGTGGAATCCTAAATTTTAATTTATTAATGATTATAGATTATTGTTACTCATAAAAAAGGATTAAAAAAATGTTGCTTTGAATGAATGAGATATTGTGAAAGGCATAAGTGGCGGCTTGAGCAATGATAGAGATGCATGATTATTGTTAATTAAATTTTCGATTGTATTTAAAAGAATTAAACGGCTAAAACTGAGAAGGCTATTCCAGTGGTGGGTTTTTGAAATAAAAGTTTAAAAATAGCATTTTACGGCAAGCAATGAAAGGCATGCAGAGCAGGAAGTAAGTGATTTTTTTACAGCATGCTTTGGATGCTCTAAATGACTCATTTACAGCAGTGTAATTTATGTCTTTCAGCTTTTGACGGCGTAACACTTTTTTGTTTATAACAGTAGGAGGAAGTTCAGGAACACTACCTGACGAAGTTGATCGACCATTATTCTTGGGTTGTGAAATAGAGTTGGCCACTTTAATAAAAGCTTTTGCAATAACACCGGGATCTGACCTCCCATTTGAGAGAGGGGTTCTCTTCCTCCAACATTCCCCAGCTCTAAAAATGGCAACGGCACAAAAACAATCTTCCAAGCAAGATGCTGTGCACCAATCTTCAGTCACATGTTGAAAATGCTCATAATCGGAAAGTGGCCAGTCAGTATTGGGCATCGGGTGAAAATGAAATCGATTCGTATCTTGCAATGCCTGACCGCAACTTTGCGAAACAAAGTCCTGTTTACATCCATTCATCTTATTATTGGGATCCAACAGGGAGTAACCAGGTGGGCATTGACAAATTGGTCTTTTATCATCTCCTAGTCTGCAATAGCCGTTGAAGCCACAAGCTCCGCCGCCTATATTTGACCTCATACTCTTGCAAATATCTTCAGGCATAAAGGACAACGGAGTCCATGCCATGGACCACCTCCCACGGCTTGAGCTAGCATTTCTCGGGTAGACATATTGCCTGAGAACTCCATCATATTCAAGAATTGCTCTCTGGTAAAAGTCCCTCGGCGAATCTGCACTCGATATTTGATTCAGTATGGTTCCGTTCTTCGCTGTAAGGTAGATGTAACCAGACTGGTTGAAGATCACCTGAAAGCCACTGCCTACTGTACCGCTTGCCCAATAAGCAGAATTAGAAGATTCAACAGTCTCCATTGGATATTCTAAGGTGTTCATCACTAGATTCCCATCAGTTTGTAGTATAAACAAATATCTTCCTTTCGAGTAATTCGTTTCTGAGAAACGCGCCAGAAGTTTGCCGCCTTGATTCAATGTCTGCGTAGGTAAAATTGTGTCCGTCGGTTCATCAAAACTCTGCCACAAATTGGTGGAATCGTTGCTTGCCAGCACGAAGTTTCCATTGTCGAGCATGGCGGCGTAGGAAACTCCAGCGCCAGCGGAATCAGCGCTCCATATTTGATCACCTTTTGGGTCGTCAAGCACGAACCGGCCGTCTGTGGTGAGTTGAATTCTGGACCCACTTTGGGCTAATTTGTTTCCGTTGGCTGACCATACAATGGTTTTTTCGGGTATTTTGTCGATCCAGATGGCTAGTAAGAAGCCTCCTTCAACTTGTTGAAACCCAAAAGCAAATTCTCCAGATTTCGATGGCCAAGAAGAGTTTTCATTGTTTATTGCAGTAAGGGATGAGCCCAAAGAGATGTTACTGTAAGTTTGAGCAGTGGTGGAAAATGGAAGCAAAAGCAGCAGAAGCAAGAAGCAGAGAGGGTAAGGTAGTGCAAGAACCATGGTAAAAGCAGTCTATTTTCTTGAAAAATGAGAGAAGCTAAGAATAACTTGAATTGCTCACATTATATTGAACTAAAATCTTGCAAGGGTTGGAGAAAATGTTGAATGTTTCATAATAATTCAGAGGGAAAATTTCCTCCATTGAATGCTACGAAAAGTTGCCGCTTTCCTATTTGCTGGTGAAGAGTTTCCTTCCATTTGTCTCAATTAAACAGACCAAGACAAGTCGTTTTCCTTCATTGACTTGGAATAGTCAGTCCACCGAGCCTGTCCAATGGCAAATGGGTGGATCAAAAGGGTCTATAGATCTAAGGATTGAAAGAAAAATGGTCCCGCATTAGATTTTTTTTTTTTTTTTTTTTTTATATCAGGGTGATCTACTTGAAAATTTTGCGCCATTGGGATTAATTAGAAATACGTGTAACAACAAAGAAAGAGAAAAAGAAAAAGAAAATTGCGGACCGCACAATTTACCTTGATTTTTATACTTCATCGACCAAATGAGGCCCATCTATGTGTGGCATTATCAATTTCTGGTTGTAATGGTAAGATTACCGGGAATCTCAAGAGTTGCAATGGATACAAGTCAAGGCGTCCGTCGTTGGAAATGATTTAAATTAGTATTTTATTTTTTGGATAACATCAAGTTATGGATAAGATTGTGGATAAGATCAAATCTTTTTAGATAAGATCAAATCTTCTTGGATAGATTAGAATCTTTGTAATTATGACAAGGATAAGATCAAATCTTTTTGGATAAAATCAAATCTTTTTGGATAGGATAGAATCTTTGTAATTATGACAAAGATTATTTGCTTCTACTACAAGCCACCTATCCCCCTATATAAAGGGTAGCTGTGGAAGTGTTAGAGAACTAACTTGAAGTTGTCATTCTCTGACTTCCTTGCTAAATAGTATACATATGTTATTTTACTTTAAGTTTTATTGGGCATCTTGACAAGAGGTTGAAAAATTTCCAAAATTATGGCTCCAAAACTAAATACGTCATACTTTATTGAAAAATTTCCCTCTATGGCATACTCAGGAGACATGTGACCACTAGATCCAATCATTTCAAGAACTTTTTTATTAAATCAACAAGCAAACTGCACATAAATTATAAAATCTTAAAGCCATTGACAAATATAGGAGGGGGGGAATTTTTTACTTTCTATGTCCCAACAGGCCTATTAGTGTTTGCTTCTGTTTCATTTTGCCCAAAAATTCTTCCCAAACCAAAATCAGAAATTTTGGAATTTATGTTGTCATCTAATAATATATTGCTGGCCTTTAAGTCTCTATGTATTATTCTCAATCTTGAGTATTTATGAAGGTATAACAATCCCTGAGCAACCCTTCAATGATGTTACAATGCTTCTTCCAATCTAGTAGCTCTTCTTTAGTTGATTTGTCTCAAGCAAGAAAAAAAAAAAAAAAAAAAAAAAAAAAAAAAAAAAAAAAAAAAACTAGTAACTTACAAAGAGCTAAATGAGTTAAGATATAAGTAATTTTAAATTTGTTGTAAACCAATGAAAAGTAGATAAGGCTAGCAACATTGCGAACCAAAGAGGTAGTAATCCAAGCTTTTGTTGGACATGTACTCATAAATTAACATCTTTTCTTCTCCATGAATGAAACAACCGAGAATCTGAACGAGATTCATATGTTGGAGTTTGGCAATGAGTATAAGTTCATTCTTGAATTCCACAAGTCCTTGCCTTGAAGTCCTTGAAAGTCTCTTTACAGCTATTTTCTGCCCCTCGGGTAATTTGCCCTATGGTAATTATCCATTAGTTATTAATCAACGTTAAATAATAACAAATCAATCTTTATTTAATATGGTCTGAAGGAAAAGGAGAAAAAGGCTTTTTATCATAGGCGTTGAAGCTAATGTACCTTATAAACCGGTCCAAAACCACCTTGCCTGAGCTTATTTTCAAATGAAAAGTTATTTGTGGCTACCACAATACATGCAAAGCTAAATATTTTCAAATCACGGCCTTTTCTCCCATTGGTTTTAACCTCATTTGCATTTTTAAATCTTTCTGAAGTTGTCAACTCATGTATAAGAGCTTCTTGCCTTTCTCTCTCCTCCCCTTCTTGCAATTACATAGTTATTCAAATCAAGGACAGAACCAAGATTTCAACTTGAGGGGGGCTAATGCATAAATAAATAAATAAATAGATTACTATTCAAAAATGAAAAATATATTAAGATTCAAGACTAATTTAATACATAGAAAATAAAACTAATATCTATCACTACTAAAAAAAATATAAATAAAATAATTACTTGGAATTTATTTTTGTCAAACCATCGTCTAAACTATTTTAAATCTTAATAATTCATTTTTTGTCATCTTGTGCATTTCCCCAATTTTTTTTACTAGTAGTAGATGAGTACATAGAAACAAATTTAAAACCATTGATTCAATGTTAGAAATGCATGACGTTTGGATCGACTTTTGTTTTTTGAATCTATGGTACGTAGCCCAGTTGCCATTTGTTTTGAGTTAAGTGGTAATTGTGATGTATTTATTTTCAGGTATAAGAAATAAAACTTTTGACAAATCAGGTGGGGAGGGATAGGCGTATAAAAAATGTCTTTTGGGTTAACTGTGATTGAACCTGCTGCCTTAACCCTTAAAAAGCTAGAGGGGGCCATGGCCCCCCTTGGCCTAGCCTAAAGGTGGTTCCATCCATGATTCAAATTAAAACTTGCATATTTAGTGACTATAAAGCATATTCATTCAGCTAATATATTAACTCTAAGATAATTTACCTTCTAGCCTCAGCTTTCTCTTTCTTTTATAACACAAGAAGCCTAATAGAAGAAGAATTAGAGAAATAGATATTGCAATGATTATCCATTATCCCTTGTTTTCTGCATGGAACAACAAACAACATTTATTAAATTCAATCACTAATATTCATACTTGTAGAACATTGTATCTGCAAACTCCTAAATTCTAACACAAGCGTTGAAATGTTGAATGATAATATTGGGATCCTTCTGGTTTCATTCAATATTTTTCAGATTTTTGCATTTCATTTGAAAGCTTAAAGCTGGTCACAATTCAAGTTCATTGTTTATTGTTTTAATTGGATTTGTAGAATTTTTTTTTTTTTTTTTTTTTGGAAATTTTTTTTTTTTTTCCCTAGATGAATCTGTGATCTTACGTGTGTGTGTCAAGAACATGGGATTCTTTTGGCAGGTGTTGCCAAAATTAGTCTAGTGATTCATAGTGGTTCTATTTTCTTTTTCTAGCTCTAGTATGCTTTTAAGTTCCGAAAAATTCATTTTCATGTTAAAGGATTATACCTTCTTTTTTTTTTTTCTTCTTTTTTTTTGTAGTGCCAATTGCCGTGTTACCTTAATCTTCAACATGCTAGTTGTACTAGTGGCATTTTGATGGGCCCCACTAAATTTGGAGGCTCAGACAGAATCATGTACTTCGACAAAAATAAGAGGGTGCACTTAGGTACTTTGCGGAATATTTTTCACTTTTACAATACAGCTGACCGATTAAGAGTTGAGAAATTACTTTGAGGCTTCCTAATTGTCTGCTTACCTAATCTCGAACGATTCTGAAGAGAGAGAGAGAGAGAGAGAGAGAGAGAGAGTCTGCATGGACTTTGGCAAGAATTAAGATAAAAAGCCTGCCAATAGTGGTGGGAAGAAGGGAAACGTTTTGGCCTATGAGGGTTAATAAAAATAAAAAGTAGACGATTTTGGCCAACAATGGATAATAGAAAACGAGAATTATGGTGATCAAAATCATTGCAATCTGACTAAACATAAGTGCATGATATATGATGATAAATAATTACACTTTAATTTTTTAGGTAAGTAATAATTACACTTCTCTTCTTTGGTAAATGTTAGGGTGTGTTTGGCTCTCTCGTGAAAATCAATCAATGATTAGCACAATAAACAAAAAACAAAAATCAATCAATGAGAATTATGGTGATCAAAATCATTAATGGAAAATTATGCTGTCAATATTAATTGTCAATAGGCCATGACCAATTATTAGTTGGAAATTACATGCAATTTATTTCCACTTGCTTTGACCAAGTCCAAATCTGGTGGGGCCTTCATGGAAAATTATGCTATCATTAATTATCAATAGGCCATGACCAATTATTAGTTGGAAATTAATTGCTTGCAATTCATTTACACTTGCTTTGCCCAAGTCCAAATGTGGTGGCCTTCATGGAAAATTATGCTATTATATAAATATTCTTATATTTTATCCTATCCAAAATAATTACTATTTTTCCTACAAAATAATAACTATATTTTATCCTCTTGGCCGGTTTCGTTTGCTTATAATGAGTTTCCTTACATATATATGTTGCGGAAATTAGACCCAAGGATTGAATTGAAAATCACCACAATGGCAATTCCTACACTCAAAAGAGAAATTAAAGAAATAAATAAATAACAATTACTTAACTGCACAAAGCAATTTAACGTGGTTCAGCTAATGCCTACATCCACGGGATAACGATCAAAAAGTTTCACTATGAAAATAAGAGTACAAACAAAATACAAGAAAGTGGTTATACACTCTCACATACTCTCACCCACCGAATAAACACCCCTCACAAATATTTTGTATAGCGACATGTATAACAAAAAAGTTCATATTGTATCAATTTACACTTATTTTTATACTTAACCTACCAAATAAGACCCACCTAATGTGCCGTAGGCGTTCTAAATTTCTATTCCTCCTATTACAATTAAGAGGGATCGGATCCCTCCAATCTACTAATGTCCAATTGGGACCAGTTAACGGCTCTCAATTGCCCACCCAAATCTAAGGGTTCTTGACAAGCCACATCACCTAGCAAACTTATTCTCACGTTACTGCCTCACCAGACCACCGTTCCGTCACTTTAACGGCAATGCAATAGGGAAGACAGAAGAACTCCTTCCAAAAATTCAGGCTCTTTCCTTATTTGCTTTCCTATCAATTCGGTAAATTAATTCTTCTCCTTTTGACTTTCTTTCTACCCAAAGTTGAAAAAAAGAAAAAAAAAAAACCAGATCCATATTGCTATAGGTTCTGCTTTGAACTGGATTTTGATGTATTCAGTGAGAAAGATTGGTTCGATTGTCTTCGAACAAAACTTGAATATCTTCCCAGAATGAGGTATGTGGAGATTTGCAATACAAAGCAAATGAATTGAATCTCGTCGCATTTCATTTGAATTGAATAATCTTTGAATTGAGAGCTCATAATTGTTTTTTTTTTTTTCCCCCTTTAAAGTAATCAGTTTATGTAGACTTGTATTGAATTGTGTTTGATCTTAAAAAATAGTTGGATTATTCAGATAGCTTTTGCTGTGCATTAAAGGTGTTCGATAAATTGTTGTAACCGAACATCTTATTTATTTTTGATTTTTTATGGGTTCTTTTAGCACCTTCAATTCCCAAACTCTTTCTTGCTATGAAATACGAATTCACTTCGTTCGATTATGTCGTAGAAATTTTGTCATTGTAGGTTCCAACGGGTGTGGAGGTTCCATTTGATCATTTGATCAGGTGAACTCGTTCAGTTGGATATTAGCTACTTCTATGCATAAAAATAAAAATAAAAATTCTTTGGTATCATGTTTTAGAAGTCAGTAAGTATATAGCAAAATCAATATATCATTTCTCTTTAGTTTTGGGGTAATTTTATGATACCCACAAGGTTTTTAGGATATCATACCCACTTACTATTTGAAATGGTTCACTTATCATTTGAAGTGGTCCAAAATTGCCAACTTATCATTTGAAGTGACCCACTTACTATTTGAAGTGGCCAGGGGCGGATGCACTAAGGTGCATCTGCCCGCACGTGCAACCACTCAAATATAAAAAATAAAATAAAATGAATAAGTAATGTTATTTAAATTTATTTAAATGCTTTAATCCCATTGAGAAAAAATGGTTAATTTGATTAAATTTGGTTAAATTTTGGTTAAATTTACTAATGTACACCACTTGTGTAGATTATATAAAGTTGGCTTTAATTTGTAAATTGGTTTTTATGGTGTATATGCTTGTTAGTTTTATGTACTATTTTATCATTTCTATTCAGTCATGTTAATGTGTGGTCTTGCGACTTTCCCTCTTTTCCCATCTTGTTAAGATTTTGTCCCACATAGGGTACATGGGGATAAGAGTGCTACGAATAGTATATAAGGTTCTACATTTCTAAAAGTCACCTATGCATTTTAAAGTATGGTATGCCTATTGTTTTATGTCATGTCATCACTTCTAGTCAACCATGCCGATATGTAGTCTTACCTTTCTCTTTTCCTTATCCAACTCTTAGAAGCAAATATCTATATATATATATCTAAAATTAAGAAAATTTTCTAGATCTGCCCCTTACTCCAAGGAGTTGCTATTTTTATATAAGATCTAGTAAATCTAGACATCGACTCGTTTAATTTTCCACAGAAGACTTTGACTCTTCGATCCATTCTTAAATTGTAACAAATACGTATTTGTCTTGTCCATATTTTGAATATGCACCGATCAATCCATTATAGCTACTCTTATCTACCACCATTAATTATGCTCAAGCGACTCTAAAAATATATCCTTTTGATCCTTGAATCGTAACTCAAATGTATTTGTTTGTATTCGAGTATGCATCTATCTTAGCTACTGTCATCTACCACCATTATGATCAAGTGACCCTAGCAAGGAATATAACCTTTCAATCCTTAAATCGTTCTTGTCTATATTCAAGTACGCGTCCATCTTAGCTACCCTCATCTACCACCATTATGATCAAGTGACCCTAACCTAGGAATAAACCTTTCGGTTCTTAAATCATACCTAACATGTATTTGTCTCATCTACCACCATTATGATCTTAGCTACTCTCATCTACCACCATTATGATCAAGTGACCCTAGTATGCATCTATCTTAGCTACTCTCATCTACCACTATTATGATCAAGTGCACCCTAGGAATATAACCTTTCGATCCCTAAATCGTACCTAACATGTATTTGTCCTGTGTTCAAGTACACATCCATCTTCGCTACTCTCACATATTAATTGGGTGGTCATTGTGTCGATCAGATAGCAACCCTAGGAGTTGCATTTATGAGATTCACTAAATTGACCTTTTGATCCTTCTTTGATTTGTAACTAACACGTATGTCTTTGTGGGAAAATGAATCTATCTTAGGGCATATCTAAGGGAACTAGCTATCCAATCCCTATGACTTTTTTAACTAGTCAAATCACATTTTTCCTTGTCCAAGGGTTAGCTATTTACGCTATTGTCATTTTAACTAGCTACATTTAGCTAGCTAAGAGCATCGTCAAAGGTACTAGTTAAATTTTTGCTACTTTAGCTAGCAAAATGACATTTTTTAAATTAGCTAGCTAGTTATCCAAGTGAGTACTCCAAGGACACTAGTTATTTTTGAGCTATTTCAAAAAAATTATTAATAATCTTTCCTTTTTTAATCATTTAGTGGAGAGATAAAAATAAAATGATGTATAGAGAGAAGACATGTGTCACTGTTTTAAAAGTGCAACCACTGGAAAAAATTTCTAGATCCGCCCCTGAAAGTGGCCCACTTACTATTTCAAGTGACTTTATGGATATACGCCCAATTTTTTTGTTAGGGTACCATAGAATTGGCCTTAATTTTGAATCAGCCAAAAAAATTTCTCTTTAGTTTTGATTTCTGATTATGCATGTTTGGTAGTTACTATTGGTGTTTATTAATGAAATTATTTTACCTAGAGTAACTACAAGCAAAATATCTTTAATTGTCTCTCTCATATCCCGAGTCCTTTGTGCTCGGTGATTGCAGCTACTATCTTTTGACTCTAAGGTTACAAGATTATTGAACTGGTAAAAATGGCACCACCATGGCTTCAAAGTTGATTGTGACAGTTCTTGTTGGAGAGGAAAGTGTATATGACAATGCATATTGAGGAAAAGCAGCTTGTGTGGATCAAATAAAAAACAGGTTTAAAAACTTGAATGAATCACAAAGGTGCATGGACCGAATGTAACAGGTGGGGAGCAGTTGATGGTATATGGAAAAATCCAGTTTTTCTAACTTTTAATTTTTATTCCTTTTAGGTCCACTCCTTGTTGACTTTGACTTGTAGATATCATGACCGGTAATTAGTTTCATATCTTTTGTCCTCTCCAAATAATAACTTATATTTTATTCTTTCCGGCCGGCTATGTTGGCAGATAATGAGTTTCCATACAAGAAAACGCTGCACGTTGTGTGTACTGGATTTGTAACACTGTTCTTCCATAAGTTTTTTTAACACATAAAAAAAAAAGACAAGCCAATGAGGGATTTCTATTCAGCAGCTGTCAATGAGAATTTCTAATCTTCTTATTTTCAGCTGGAAAATGGTGGTTGTGGCAACTGGCAACAAACACAGCCCATTAAAGACTATATATAGCTACTGAAATAGTTTGGAAACATATTTGCTTCGAGAGCTCTCTTCCTCGGAACAATAGAAAACTGAAAAAAAAAAAAAAATTCAATTTCTCACAATATAAATTTACCTACATGAGTTGCCAGGATGAAGATTACCTAAACAAACGAAGACAAGTATTGACTGTAATCCCACCAAACAAGGAATTAGAATAGTCAGTCTACCCAATTGTCTCCAATGATTAATGGGTGGATGCACTCATCAAAAAAAAAGATCCAAGAAAATGGGTGGCCCATTTTAGCTGAAGGTCTAAAAGCTTTAAAATGTGGGTATGAGCCTCTGTCAGTGGTTAAACGAAAGTATGAGGAACCTGCCCCTACATTATTTTGTTCAACACTTGATTCAAAAGGAACAGTCGATGTGGATCCACGTGGCATCAAACAAAGGGGTTAATTAATCTCATGCACCACGCACCGCAGGTTTTATAGTAATTTCCAACTAATAATTGATCATGGCCTATTGATAATTAATGATAGAATAATTTTCCATGAAGGCCCCACCAAATTTGGACTTGGGCAAAGCAAGTGGAAATGAATTGCATGTAATTTCCAACTAATAATTGGTCATAGCCTATTGATAATTAATGATAGCATAATTTTCCATGAAGGCCACCACATTTGGACTTGGGCAAAGCAAGGGGAAATGAATTGCATGTAATTAATTTCCAACTAATAATTGGTCATGGTCTATTGACAATTAATGATAGCATAATTTTCCATTAAGGCCACCACATTTGGACTTGGGCAAAGCAAGTGGAAATGAATTCTTGCCAAATTCTAGTTTCCTATTCTTCATTGTTGCAATTAAAGAGACCACGACAATTTGTCTTACAATTAAAGAGATCAAGACAAGTCGTTTTCCTTTATTGACTTAGAATAGTCAGTCTACCCAGCGTCTCCAATGATTAATGGGTGGATGCACTCAGCGAAAAAAAAGATCAAGATAATGGGTGGTCCATTTTGGCTGAAGGTCTAAAAGCTTTAAAATGTGGGTATGAGTCTCTGTCAGTGGTTAAACGAAAGTATGAGGAAGCTGCCCCTACATTATTTTGTTCAAAACTTGATTCAAAAGGAGCAGTCGATGTGGATCCCACGAGGCATCAAACAAACGGGTTAATTATTTTTTTATACCATCAATTTTGAAATATTCTCAATTTACTTCACGAACTTGACATTGACCCAATTTTGGGAGGATTTTTTATTTTGTGTTTCAATGTGAGGTAGGAGTGACGGACGTTAAGATTTTTATCGGAGCAATCAACTGATTATTCAACCAATTATTTCAAAATTTTAAGAATTTTATGCATTTTTTTAAAAAAATTAACAATTAGGAAAATGATTATTTGAACAATTATTTCCCGAAAGTCGATTTTTAAAATCAAATTCAAAATTTTAATAATTTTCTGGATTTTTTTAAAATAAAAAATTAGGAAAATTATTATTTGAAAAATTATTTCCAAATTTTAAGAATTTTCTGCATTTTAAAAAAAAAAATTAAAAAAAATAAGGAAAATGATTCTTCGAACAATTATTTCCCTAATTTTTGGTAATTTACTGAATTTTTTGGATTTTTTAAATATTATTTAGCATTTATTTGGAATTTTTAAAAATTAAAAACCCAAAATTATGTATGTGTGACACATGGCAAGAGAGCATCATCTCCTTCATTGGAATGGGTTGCAAATATACACGAATTCTGCATGGGTTTTTTTTTTTTTTAATCAAATCTTCAACTTTGAACCCTTATATTTTCTTCAATTCTTGCTCTATTAACAATTTTAACGTCCCTCACCTCTGTCTCGTATTGAAACATAAAGTTAAAAATTGTCCCAAAATTGAATTAATGTTAAGTTCGTGGACTAAATTGAGATTACGCCCAAAGTTGATGGTATGAAATAGTAAGGGTAAATTGTAGAAAACTCCCCTAAAGTATGGGGGTCAACAGATAACCCTCTTATGTTTTAATTTTGTCAATGTGCTTATGTTTTAATTTTGGCAATGTGCCTCTCCATCACTTGTCATTAATGAAAATTAACGAAAATTAGTCACATGGCTAAGCATGTGATACCATTAATGGACTCGTGTTGCCTAAAATTGCTAGAACCCTCACCGAAATTATGTCCAATTGGGTGACCATCGATGATTGGTTTTGTCTTCCAATTGAACTAGGGGGCACATTGACTAAATTAAAATATAAAAGGGGTTATCTGCTAACCCTCCTATACTTCAGGGGGGTTTTCTGCAATTTACCTTTTAACCCTTTGTTTGATGCCACGTGGGATCCACATCAATAGCACGTGTGGGGCACATGTCTGTTCCGTTAAAAATCCTAATGTCCGTCACCCATGTCCCACATTGAAACACAAAGTTGAAAATTGTCCCAAAATTGAATCAATGTCAAGTTTGTAAACTAAATTGATATTATCCCAAAGTTGATGGTACAAAAAAATAATTAACCCTTAAATAAAAGATAAGAAAGAAGATTGAACCAACAGGGGGAAAAATTAGTAGCATGGTAAGACCAGCCTTCGAATTTGAGGCCACATAGAGCCTCTCACCAGTTGGGGTCAGACCCGACACTTGGTTCGATCCGCAGAAAGCCTTCAGCATTTGAGCCAAACATCAAACCCATTCCATACTAAGGCCAGCCGTTCTATTCCGGGTTTTGGAAAAGGAATTTCAATATCCAGAAAGAATGAGACTTCGAAGTCAGTATAAGGAGAAATCTTGATTCGGCCACCGTCCCCAAGGCATTGATATTTCAAGAACCTATTTCAAGAACCATCAAGAGGATCTGCAACCACCATTGGCCATCATCAGTCATCCAACTGGAGCATGAACCCCTCTCTCACCCAACATACTCCGTGTGTTTAGTAATAGGGATTTGAGTAGAATAAAAAGCGTTGTTAATAGCGCTTTAAATATAGACTCTATAAAACAGAAAGCGCTGTTAGTAATAGCACTTTCAATATAAAATCCACAAAAGAGAAAGCGCTTTTATTAAAATAAGGAGCGCAATTAATAATAGCGCTTTCATGTATGAATAAAATAGAAAGCGTTTTTATTAATAACGCTTTCAAAGTAAAATGTATAAAACAGGAAGTGCGGTTAGCACTAGCGTTTTTAGTAAAAGAGAGAGAAGCCCGGTCACAAAACTTAAACAATCTATGCAATGACGTTTTATACCCATTATCAATTGACCTCTCCATCCCCACAACTCTCTCTTCACTCACTTCTCACCGCCGATCCCATCAATCCTCGGAAAGAAGGCTTCCTTCGCCCTTCCTAGTTTATTGCATATGATGACATTTATACCCCCTATCCCCACCGTCACTCCATTGACCATCTTTGATCATGCAAAACACCACAAGTCTTCGACCGTATCCAAGATCTAGGCCTTGCACAGGGCTGCCTATAAATAGAGGAGTAGAAAAAACAGAGAGAAAGGAAAAGCACATAACTGATTCCGGTCCATTGTTCAACAAAAATTTCCTTCTGCGAGCAATGGCCGCCTGGACATTATGTGGAAAAAATTTACCCAAAAAGTGGATTTTATGTGGCAAGATAAACTCTTTAGAATTGAACTTTTAGCAAAGAAATGATAATTGATAGTAACAATTAGAGACCAATTATCAAAGTCTAGCACATTTGAAAAATATTGGGAATTTGCTTCTGCTATTTCTGTATAGAGAGCTCTTCCATGAATGCACATAAAACTGATAATAACAAACAATTTGATCTTACTGTGTGAATACAAACTTATTTATAGATGAGTTACCCGAGGGAAGATTGGAAACAAGCAGAGACGGGTCTTCTTGAATGGAGAACCCGTCTGAGTAACCTTCCTCATGGTTGGCAGACCATACAATGGTTTTTTCGGGTATTTTGTTAAACCAGATGGCTAGTAAGAAGCCTCTTCCAATCTGTTGGAACCCAAAAGCAAATTCTCCAGACAATGATGCCCACAAAGAGTTATTATTGTTCAGTGCAGTAGGGATGAACCCAAAGAAATGTTATTGTAAGTTTGAGCAGAGGTGGAATATCCGAATATGGAAGCAGAAGCAGCAAAAAACAGAGGGGGCATGGTAGTGCAAAAGCCATGGCTTAAAGGCAAAAGAGAAGCAAAAGAATGACTTGAAATGCACACATTTAACTGAACTAATATCTTGTAAGTGGTGGAGAAACTGTTTTATCCTTATGATATAGATGAAATGATCAGTGCTTAGGCCAATTTATTGTTCAAAATAATAGCTCTCCAGCTCAACCACTCGCATCAACAAGATTAATGGACAGTAGTTACATGGGCAAAAAAAAAATGATAGGTCCATGTTAACTTTGAGAATGGAAGTTTGAATTGTGGGTATGAATGTTTGTCATTTAGTATATGAGAATATCTGGAAGTTGGCCTACATTTGACTTACTAAAAACTGAGTTTGACAGATGCAAGGATTTACATCCCAAATAATTAGTATCCCAGCCACAATCTCAGCAATAACAGCAGTCACAATTGAGACAGCACATGATTACCTTCTTTGTAACATATAAATCTATAAATACAAGGGGGTTTCCCTCTCTATATTCACCTTGAAAATGAGATTCACAGTATCTGAGGTCAAAACAGCAATAGAATTCACTTGCTGCTGCTCCATCATGGTGCCATCACCAAATGCAATGTAACTTTTCTTTTTTATTATTTTTTTAATTGCCAATAGGGGAATCTAGACCTTTGGCCTGTCTATTCCTCTTAACATGGGTAAGGCCACAGCCCACCCTACATTAGCTAATGCCCAGGAATACAAACCCAGCTAGTGGTTAGACCCCAGAGGATGAAAAAATTAATTCAATAACAAAAGTGGCAGTGATTTTAGCCACTCATAGGCACAGGATTTAAAAAATAAAAATAAAAATCCATTGATTAAAAGAAAATATTAGTACCATAGTATTATTCTCTTTACTTGAGGATGGATAGCAGTACAACATTAGGCTGAGACAGTTGAGTGACAAACACAGATAATTATTCTGAACCACGGATAGTTCAACAATACCCTTATTTACAACACAGTTTGATATCCTACAACATCTATTACTGAAAGCCAAAAGTACAGCACCAACAACTTAACATTCACAAAGCAGTAACAACTTACAATACATACCTATGTTGAAGGCTAGGGATTAAATTGAACTAATAAACAAGGATGGATCTGGAGGAACAGATACTTCAACGGCTCCTTCCAGCATCTGCTTAACTTTCTTAATGGCAAGCCTTAGCGAGGGATCCTCCTGAATGTTCCAGATTGCAATCACCACAAACTTCTCCACCCTCTTTTTCTTCCATGGCCTCCTCATCATTCTCCACTAAAAGATCCACCATCCTGTCAAGATAGAAATCATAAGCCCATTCAGACAGTATCATCATATCGTCATCCTTCAGCCCTGGTTCCAAATTCTTCCTACAGCAAATGAGCTCTAGCAACAAAATGCCAAAGCTGTAAACATCCACCTCGACCGTAATTGGCACATTTTTCAACCATTCAGGGGCTACATAGCCTTTGGTTCCCCGGATTCAAATCATTTAGATGGATGTGTGGAATCCTAAATTTTAATTTATTAATGATTATAGATTATTGTTACTCATAAAAAAGGATTAAAAAAATGTTGCTTTGAATGAATGAGATATTGTGAAAGGCATAAGTGGCGGCTTGAGCAATGATAGAGATGCATGATTATTGTTAATTAAATTTTCGATTGTATTTAAAAAGAATTAAACGGCTAAAACTGAGAAGGCTATTCCAGTGGTGGGTTTTTGAAATAAAAGTTTAAAAATAGCATTTTACGGCAAGCAATGAAAGGCATGCAGAGCAGGAAGTAAGTGATTTTTTTACAGCATGCTTTGGATGCTCTAAATGACTCATTTACAGCAGTGTAATTTATGTCTTTCAGCTTTTGACGGCGTAACACTTTTTTGTTTATAACAGTAGGAGGAAGTTCAGGAACACTACCTGACGAAGTTGATCGACCATTATTCTTGGGTTGTGAAATAGAGTTGGCCACTTTAATAAAAGCTTTTGCAATAACACCGGGATCTGACCTCCCATTTGAGAGAGGGGTTCTCTTCCTCCAACATTCCCCAGCTCTAAAAATGGCAACGGCACAAAAACAATCTTCCAAGCAAGATGCTGTGCACCAATCTTCAGTCACATGTTGAAAATGCTCATAATCGGAAAGTGGCCAGTCAGTATTGGGCATCGGGTGAAAATGAAATCGATTCGTATCTTGCAATGCCTGACCGCAACTTTGCGAAACAAAGTCCTGTTTACATCCATTCATCTTATTATTGGGATCCAACAGGGAGTAACCAGGTGGGCATTGACAAATTGGTCTTTTATCATCTCCTAGTCTGCAATAGCCGTTGAAGCCACAAGCTCCGCCGCCTATATTTGACCTCATACTCTTGCAAATATCTTCAGGCATAAAGGACAACGGAGTCCATGCCATGGACCACCTCCCACGGCTTGAGCTAGCATTTCTCGGGTAGACATATTGCCTGAGAACTCCATCATATTCAAGAATTGCTCTCTGGTAAAAGTCCCTCGGCGAATCTGCACTCGATATTTGATTCAGTATGGTTCCGTTCTTCGCTGTAAGGTAGATGTAACCAGACTGGTTGAAGATCACCTGAAAGCCACTGCCTACTGTACCGCTTGCCCAATAAGCAGAATTAGAAGATTCAACAGTCTCCATTGGATATTCTAAGGTGTTCATCACTAGATTCCCATCAGTTTGTAGTATAAACAAATATCTTCCTTTCGAGTAATTCGTTTCTGAGAAACGCGCCAGAAGTTTGCCGCCTTGATTCAATGTCTGCGTAGGTAAAATTGTGTCCGTCGGTTCATCAAAACTCTGCCACAAATTGGTGGAATCGTTGCTTGCCAGCACGAAGTTTCCATTGTCGAGCATGGCGGCGTAGGAAACTCCAGCGCCAGCGGAATCAGCGCTCCATATTTGATCACCTTTTGGGTCGTCAAGCACGAACCGGCCGTCTGTGGTGAGTTGAATTCTGGACCCACTTTGGGCTAATTTGTTTCCGTTGGCTGACCATACAATGGTTTTTTCGGGTATTTTGTCGATCCAGATGGCTAGTAAGAAGCCTCCTTCAACTTGTTGAAACCCAAAAGCAAATTCTCCAGATTTCGATGGCCAAGAAGAGTTTTCATTGTTTATTGCAGTAAGGGATGAGCCCAAAGAGATGTTACTGTAAGTTTGAGCAGTGGTGGAAAATGGAAGCAAAAGCAGCAGAAGCAAGAAGCAGAGAGGGTAAGGTAGTGCAAGAACCATGGTAAAAGCAGTCTATTTTCTTGAAAAATGAGAGAAGCTAAGAATAACTTGAATTGCTCACATTATATTGAACTAAAATCTTGCAAGGGTTGGAGAAAATGTTGAATGTTTCATAATAATTCAGAGGGAAAATTTCCTCCATTGAATGCTACGAAAAGTTGCCGCTTTCCTATTTGCTGGTGAAGAGTTTCCTTCCATTTGTCTCAATTAAACAGACCAAGACAAGTCGTTTTCCTTCATTGACTTGGAATAGTCAGTCCACCGAGCCTGTCCAATGGCAAATGGGTGGATCAAAAGGGTCTATAGATCTAAGGATTGAAAGAAAAATGGTCCCGCATTAGATTTTTTTTTTTTTTTTTTTTTTTATATCAGGGTGATCTACTTGAAAATTTTGCGCCATTGGGATTAATTAGAAATACGTGTAACAACAAAGAAAGAGAAAAAGAAAAAGAAAATTGCGGACCGCACAATTTACCTTGATTTTTATACTTCATCGACCAAATGAGGCCCATCTATGTGTGGCATTATCAATTTCTGGTTGTAATGGTAAGATTACCGGGAATCTCAAGAGTTGCAATGGATACAAGTCAAGGCGTCCGTCGTTGGAAATGATTTAAATTAGTATTTTATTTTTTGGATAACATCAAGTTATGGATAAGATTGTGGATAAGATCAAATCTTTTTAGATAAGATCAAATCTTCTTGGATAGATTAGAATCTTTGTAATTATGACAAGGATAAGATCAAATCTTTTTGGATAAAATCAAATCTTTTTGGATAGGATAGAATCTTTGTAATTATGACAAAGATTATTTGCTTCTACTACAAGCCACCTATCCCCCTATATAAAGGGTAGCTGTGGAAGTGTTAGAGAACTAACTTGAAGTTGTCATTCTCTGACTTCCTTGCTAAATAGTATACATATGTTATTTTACTTTAAGTTTTATTGGGCATCTTGACAAGAGGTTGAAAAATTTCCAAAATTATGGCTCCAAAACTAAATACGTCATACTTTATTGAAAAATTTCCCTCTATGGCATACTCAGGAGACATGTGACCACTAGATCCAATCATTTCAAGAACTTTTTTATTAAATCAACAAGCAAACTGCACATAAATTATAAAATCTTAAAGCCATTGACAAATATAGGAGGGGGGGAATTTTTTACTTTCTATGTCCCAACAGGCCTATTAGTGTTTGCTTCTGTTTCATTTTGCCCAAAAATTCTTCCCAAACCAAAATCAGAAATTTTGGAATTTATGTTGTCATCTAATAATATATTGCTGGCCTTTAAGTCTCTATGTATTATTCTCAATCTTGAGTATTTATGAAGGTATAACAATCCCTGAGCAACCCTTCAATGATGTTACAATGCTTCTTCCAATCTAGTAGCTCTTCTTTAGTTGATTTGTCTCAAGCAAAAAAAAAAAAAAAAAAAAAAAAAAAAAAACTAGTAACTTACAAAGAGCTAAATGAGTTAAGATATAAGTAATTTTAAATTTGTTGTAAACCAATGAAAAGTAGATAAGGCTAGCAACATTGCGAACCAAAGAGGTAGTAATCCAAGCTTTTGTTGGACATGTACTCATAAATTAACATCTTTTCTTCTCCATGAATGAAACAACCGAGAATCTGAACGAGATTCATATGTTGGAGTTTGGCAATGAGTATAAGTTCATTCTTGAATTCCACAAGTCCTTGCCTTGAAGTCCTTGAAAGTCTCTTTACAGCTATTTTCTGCCCCTCGGGTAATTTGCCCTATGGTAATTATCCATTAGTTATTAATCAACGTTAAATAATAACAAATCAATCTTTATTTAATATGGTCTGAAGGAAAAGGAGAAAAAGGCTTTTTATCATAGGCGTTGAAGCTAATGTACCTTATAAACCGGTCCAAAACCACCTTGCCTGAGCTTATTTTCAAATGAAAAGTTATTTGTGGCTACCACAATACATGCAAAGCTAAATATTTTCAAATCACGGCCTTTTCTCCCATTGGTTTTAACCTCATTTGCATTTTTAAATCTTTCTGAAGTTGTCAACTCATGTATAAGAGCTTCTTGCCTTTCTCTCTCCTCCCCTTCTTGCAATTACATAGTTATTCAAATCAAGGACAGAACCAAGATTTCAACTTGAGGGGGGCTAATGCATAAATAAATAAATAAATAGATTACTATTCAAAAATGAAAAATATATTAAGATTCAAGACTAATTTAATACATAGAAAATAAAACTAATATCTATCACTACTAAAAAAAATATAAATAAAATAATTACTTGGAATTTATTTTTGTCAAACCATCGTCTAAACTATTTTAAATCTTAATAATTCATTTTTTGTCATCTTGTGCATTTCCCCAATTTTTTTTACTAGTAGTAGATGAGTACATAGAAACAAATTTAAAACCATTGATTTAATGTTAGAAATGCATGACGTTTGGATCGACTTTTGTTTTTTGAATCTATGGTACGTAGCCCAGTTGCCATTTGTTTTGAGTTAAGTGGTAATTGTGATGTATTTATTTTCAGGTATAAGAAATAAAACTTTTGACAAATCAGGTGGGGAGGGATAGGCGTATAAAAAATGTCTTTTGGGTTAACTGTGATTGAACCTGCTGCCTTAACCCTTAAAAAGCTAGAGGGGGCCATGGCCCCCCTTGGCCTAGCCTAAAGGTGGTTCCATCCATGATTCAAATTAAAACTTGCATATTTAGTGACTATAAAGCATATTCATTCAGCTAATATATTAACTCTAAGATAATTTACCTTCTAGCCTCAGCTTTCTCTTTCTTTTATAACACAAGAAGCCTAATAGAAGAAGAATTAGAGAAATAGATATTGCAATGATTATCCATTATCCCTTGTTTTCTGCATGGAACAACAAACAACATTTATTAAATTCAATCATTAATATTCATACTTGTAGAACATTGCATCTGCAAACTCCTAAATTCTAACACAAGTGTTGAAATGTTGAATGATAATATTGGGATCCTTCTGGTTTCATTCAATATTTTTCAGATTTTTGCATTTCATTTGAAAGCTTAAAGCTGGTCACAATTCAAGTTCATTGTTTATTGTTTTAATTGGATTTGTAGATTTTTTTTTTTTTTTAGATGAATCTGTGATCCTTGCGTGTGTGTGTGTGTGTCAAGAACATGGGATTCTTTTGGCAGGTGTTGCCAAAATTAGTCTAGTGATTCATAGTGGTTCTATTTTCTTTTTCTAGCTCTAGTATGCTTTTAAGTTCCGAAAAATTCATTTCCATGTTAAAGGATTATACCTTCTTCTTTTTTTTTCTTTTTTTTTGTAGTGCCAATTGCCGTGTTACCTTAATCTTCAACATGCTAGTTGTGCTAGTGGCATTTTGATGGGCCCCACTAAATTAGGAGGCTCAGACAGAATCATGTACTTCGACAAAAATAAGAGGGTGCACTTAGGTACTTTGTGCGGAATATTTTTCACTTTTACTCTACAGCTGACCGGTTAAGAGTTTGAGAAATTACTTTGAGGCTTCCTAATTGTCTGCTTACCTAATCTCGAAGGATTTTGAAGAGAGAGAGAGAGAGAGAGATTCTGCATGGACTTTGGCAAGAATTAAGATAAAAAGCCTGCCAATAGTGGTGGGAAGAACGGAAACGTTTTGGCCTATGAGGGTTAATAAAAATAAAAAGTAGACGATTTTGGCCAACAATGGATAATAGAAAACGAGAATTATGGTGATCAAAATCATTGCAATCTGACTAAACATAAGTGCATGATATATGATGATAAATAATTACACTTTAATTTTTTAGGTAAGTAATAATTACACTTCTCTTCTTTGGTAAATGTTAGGGTGTGTTTGGCTCTCTCGTGAAAATCAATCAATGATTAGCACAATAAACAAAAAACAAAAAACAAAAATCAATCAATGAGAATTATGGTGATCAAAATCATTAATGGAAAATTATGCTATCAATATTAATTGTCAATAGGCCATGACCAATTATTAGTTGGAAATTAATTACATGCAATTCATTTCCACTTGCTTTTCCCAAGTCCAAATGTGGTGGCCTTCATGCTATCATTAATTATCGATAGACCATGGCCAATTATTAGTTGGAAATTACATGCAATTTATTTCCACTTGCTTTGACCAAGTCCAAATCTGGTGGGGCCTTCATGGAAAATTATGCTATCATTAATTATCAATAGGCCATGACCAATTATTAGTTGGAAATTAATTACAAGCAATTCATTTACACTTGCTTTGCCCAAGTCCAAATGTGGTGGCCTTCATGGAAAATTATGCTATTATATAAATATTCTTATATTTTATCCTATCCAAAATAATTACGATTTTTTCTACAAAATAATAACTATATTTTATCCTCTTGGCCGGCTTCGTTTGCTTATAATGAGTTTCCTTACATATATATGTTGCGGAAATTAGACCCAAGGATTGAATTGAAAATCACCACAATGGCAATTCCTACACTCAAAAAAGAAATTAAAGAAATAAATAAATAACAATTACTTAACGCATAAAGCAATTTAACGTGGTTCAGCTAATGCTTACATCCACGGGATAACGATCAGAAAGTTTCACTATGAAAATAAGAGTACAAACAAAATACAAGAAAGTGGTTATACACTCTCACGTACTCTCACCCACTGAATAAACACCCCTCACAAATATTTTGTATAACTCTCTCGAATGCAACTCTTTGCAATTCACCCATTCCAAATGGTTGTCCAAGTCCCCTTTTAATAGTCACAATTACAGCGGCTAACTTCTATAAATTAAGTGTTCAGGACAAACTATTCAAAGGACCTAAAGATATAAGCTGAATAGAAAGTCTCCACCATAGGGACAAAAGTCACCTACCCATTTAATGAAGGTAAGACTTTCTTTTCTCAAGAAAGAAGCTGGTTCTCCTTTCACCAGATTTCAAGAGAGGTGCTTGTTGGGTGTTGGCATATGGACGCCGAATTTCGGCCGCACATGCAATTCTATCAATGTCTTGTCTACAGATTTCAGTGAATTTTGGCTCTGAGATTTTTGCCGGCGACAATCGAGCCACAAATTCAACAATATATATACTACAAAAATGTTTATTCTGATCATTAACTTTCCTTCATTGACTTAGAACAGTGGTTTTACTCTCAATGAGGGTTTTTAAACCTCTTCAGCCCGTATGTTCTAGAAAAAAATCAACTTCATTGGTTTGAAAATTCCATGAGATTGGGTCGAATAGCGACATGTATAACAAAAAAGTTCATATTGTATCAATTTACACTCATTTTTATACTTAACCTACCAAATAAGACCCACCTAATGTGCCGTAGGCGTTGTAAATTTCTATTCCTCCTATTACAATTAAGATGACAAAAGCAGACAACAAAGGAAAAGGTTTAAAAACTTGAATGAATCACAAAGGTGCATGGACTGAATGTAACACGTGGGGAGCAGTTGAAGGTATATGGAAAAATCCAGTTTTTCTAACTTTTAATTTTTATTCCTTTTTGGTTCACCCCTTGTTGACTTTGACTTGTAGCTATCATGACCAGTAATTCCCCCTAATTAGTTTCATATCTTTTGTCCTCTCCAAAATAATAACTTATATTTTATTCTTTCCGGCCGGTTATGTTGGCAGATAATGAGTTTCCATACAAGAAAACGCTGCACGTTGTGTGTACTGGATTTGTAACACTGTTCTTCCATAAGTTTTTTTAACACATAAAAAAAAAGACAAGCCAATGAGGGATTTCTATTCAGCAGCTGTCAATGAGAATTTCTAATCTTCTTATTTTCAGCTGGAAAATGGTGGTTGTGGCAACAAACACAGCCCATTAAAGACTATATATAGCTACTGAAATAGTTTGGAAACATATTTGCTTCGAGAGCTCTCTTCCTCGGAACAATAGAAAACTGAAAAAAAAAAAAAAATTCAATTTCTCACAATATAAATTTACCTACATGAGTTGCCAGGATGAAGATTACCTAAACAAACGAAGACAAGTATTGACTGTAATCCCACCAAACAAGGAATTAGAATAGTCAGTCTACCCAATTGTCTCCAATGATTAATGGGTGGATGCACTCATCGAAAAAAAAGATCCAAGAAAATGGGTGGCCCATTTTAGCTGAAGGTCTAAAAGCTTTAAAATGTGGGTATGAGTCTCTGTCAGTAAGTCATACATATATTAATGGAGAAAAACAAATTGCAAAACTTTAAGGTTTAAACTCATGCCTAATGCTCGAACAAGATTATATTGCAAACTGTGTGGATAAGTGATTCTATTAATTTTACAACTTATAAGTGACCTAGGAATGAGAAATAAAAATACATGATACTTACAATAATCATTAAATTATCTATCATACAAATTTTGTTTTTTTTACAATTTTTATATCAAAATTATTATTGCTACAACTATTATCTGTGTTACAATACAAGAACTTCAAATATAACCACCTACTGCAGAACTTGAACCCTGAATCTTTCCCCACTGAAGGAGCAGAAGTGCCACCATTGACGGATTTTAAATTATTAACACACTGTAAATAGTAGACAAAATGATGAATTTTCCATGAAATGTTCTACCATAAAAAAAAACATATAAATATTCTTATATTTTATCCTATCCAAAATAATTACTATTTTTTCTACAAAGTAATAACTATATTTTATCCTCTTGGCCGGCTTTGTTTGCTTATAATGAGTTTCCTTACATATATACTACAAAAATGTTTATTCATTGACTTAGAAGAGTGGTTTTACTCTCAATGAGGGTTTTTAAACCACTTCAGCTAATACGCCGAATAGCGACATGTATAACAAAAAAGTTAATATTGTATCAATTTACACTTATTTTTATACTTAACCTACCAAATAAGACCCACCTAATGTGCCGTAGGCGTTCTAAATTTCTATTCCTCCTATTACAATTAAGAGGGATCGGATCCCTCCAATCTACTAATGTCCAATTGGGACCAGTTAACGGCTCTCAATTGCCCACCCAAATCTAAGGGTTCTTGACAAGCCACATCACCTAGCAAACTTATTCTCACGTTACTGCCTTACCAGACCACCGTTCCGTCACTTTAACGGCAATGCAATAGGGAAGACAGAAGAACTCCTTCCAAAAATTCAGGCTCTTTCCTTATTTGCTTTCCTATCAATTCGGTAAATTAATTCTTCTCCTTTTGACTTTCTTTCTACCCAAAGTTGAAAAAAAGAAAAAAAAAAAAACCAGATCCATATTGCTATAGGTTCTGCCTTGAACTGGATTTTGATGTATTCAGTGAGAAAGATTGGTTCGGTTGTCTTCGAACAAAACTTGAATATCTTCCCAGAATGAGGTATGTGGAGATTTGCAATACAAAGCAAATGAATTGAATCTCGTCGCATTTCATTTGAATTGAATAATCTTTGAATTGAGAGCTCATAATTGTTTTTGTTTTTTTCCCCCTTTAAAGTAATCAGTTTATGTAGACTTGTATTGAATTGTGTTTGATCTTAAAAAATAGTTGGATTATTCAGATAGCTTTTGCTGTGCATTAAAGGTGTTCGATAAATTGTTGTAACCGAACATCTTATTTATTTTTGATTTTTTATGGGTTCTTTTAGCACCTTCAATTCCCTAACTCTTTCTTGCTATGAAATACGAATTCACTTCGTTCGATTATGTCGTAGAAATTTTGTCATTGTAGGTTCCAATGGGTGTGGAGGTTCCATTTGATCATTTGATCAGGTGAACTCGTTCAGTTGGATATTAGCTACTTCTATGCATAAAAATAAAAATAAAAATTCTTTGGTATCATGTTTTAGAAGTCAGTAAGTATATAGCAAAATCAATATATCATTTCTCTTTAGTTTTGGGGTAATTTTATGATACCCACAAGATTTTTAGGATACCATACCCACTTACTATTTGAAATGGTTCACTTATCATTTGAAGTGGTCCAAAATGGCCAACTTATCATTTGAAGTGACCCACTTACCATTTGAAGTGGCCAGGGGCGGATGCACTAAGGTGCATTTGCCCGCACGTGCAATCACTCAAATATAAAAAATAAAATAAAATGAATAAGTAATGTTATTTAAATTTATTTAAATTTACTTAAATGCTTTAATCCCATTGAGAAAAAATGGTTAATTTGATTAAATTTGGTTAAATTTTGGTTAAATTTACTAATGTACACCACTTGTGTAGATTATATAAAGTTGGGTTTAATTTGTAAATTGGTTTTTATGGTGTATATGCTTGTTAGTTTTATGTACTATTTTATCATTTCTATTCAGTCATGTCAATGTGTAGTCTTGCGACTTTCCCTCTTTTCCCATCTTGTTAAGATTTTGTCCCACATAGGGTAAATGGGAATAAGAATGCTACGAATAGTATATAAGGTTCTACATTTCTAAAAGTCACCTATGCATTTTAAAGTATGGTATGCCTATTGTTTTATGTCATTTCATCACTTCTAGTCAACCATGCCGATATGTGGTCCTACCTTTCTCTTTTCCTTATCCAACTCTTAGAAGCAAATATCTATATATATATATATATATAAAATTAAGAAAATTTTCTAGATCTGCCCCTTACTCCAAGGAGTTGCTATTTTTATATAAGATCTAGTAAATCTAGACATCGACTCGTTTAATTTTCCACAGAAGATTTTGACTCTTCGATCCATTCTTAAATTGTAACAAATACGTATTTGTCTTGTCCATATTTTGAATATGCACCGATCAATCCATTATAGCTACTCTTATCTACCACCATTAATTATGCTCAAGCGACTCTAAAAATATATCCTTTTGATCCTTGAATCGTAACTCAAATGTATTTGTTTGTATTCGAGTATGCATCTATCTTAGCTACTGTCATTTACCACCATTATGATCAAGTGACCCTAGCAAGGAATATAACCTTTCAATCCTTAAATCGTTCTTGTCTATATTCAAGTACGCGTCCATCTTAGCTACCCTCATCTACCACCATTATGATCAAGTGACCCTAACTAGGAATATAACCTTTCGGTTCTTAAATCATACCTAACATGTATTTGTCTCATCTACCACCATTATGATCTTAGCTACTCTCATCTACCACTATTATGATCAAGTGACCCTAGTATGCATCTATCTTAGCTACTCTCATCTACCACTATTATGATCATGTGCCGTAGGCGTTGTAAATTTCTATTCCTCCTATTACAATTAAGATGACAAAAGCAGACAACAAAGGAAAAGGTTTAAAAACTTGAATGAATCACAAAGGTGCATGGACTGAATGTAACACGTGGGGAGCAGTTGAAGGTATATGGAAAAATCCAGTTTTTCTAACTTTTAATTTTTATTCCTTTTTGGTTCACTCCTTGTTGACTTTGACTTGTAGCTATCATGACCAGTAATTAGTTTCATATCTTTTGTCCTCTCCAAAATAATAACTTATATTTTATTCTTTCCGGCCGGTTATGTTGGCAGATAATGAGTTTCCATACAAGAAAACGCTGCACGTTGTGTGTACTGGATTTGTAACACTGTTCTTCCATAAGTTTTTTTAACACATAAAAAAAAAGACAAGCCAATGAGGGATTTCTATTCAGCAGCTGTCAATGAGAATTTCTAATCTTCTTATTTTCAGCTGGAAAATGGTGGTTGTGGCAACAAACACAGCCCATTAAAGACTATATATAGCTACTGAAATAGTTTGGAAACATATTTGCTTCGAGAGCTCTCTTCCTCGGAACAATAGAAAACTGAAAAAAAAAAAAAAATTCAATTTCTCACAATATAAATTTACCTACATGAGTTGCCAGGATGAAGATTACCTAAACAAACGAAGACAAGTATTGACTGTAATCCCACCAAACAAGGAATTAGAATAGTCAGTCTACCCAATTGTCTCCAATGATTAATGGGTGGATGCACTCATCGAAAAAAAAGATCCAAGAAAATGGGTGGCCCATTTTAGCTGAAGGTCTAAAAGCTTTAAAATGTGGGTATGAGTCTCTGTCAGTGGTTAAACGAAAGTATGAGGAACCTGCCCCTACATTATTTTGTTCAACACTTGATTCAAAAGGAGCAGTTGATGTGGATCCACGTGGCATCAAACAAAGGGGTTAATTAATCTCATGCACCACGCACCGCAGGTTATATAGTAATTTCCAACTAATAATTGATCATGGCCTATTGATAATTAATGATAGAATAATTTTCCATGAAGGCCCCACCAAATTTGGACTTGGGCAAAGCAAGTGGAAATGAATTGCATGTAATTTCCAACTAATAATTGGTCATGGCCTATTGATAATTAATGATAGCATAATTTTCCATGAATGCCACCACATTTGGACTTGGGCAAAGCAAGGGGAAATGAATTGCATGTAATTAATTTCCAACTAATAATTGGTCATGGTCTATTGACAATTAATGATAGCATAATTTTCCATTAAGGCCACCACATTTGGACTTGGGCAAAGCAAGTGGATATGAATTCTTGCCAAATTCTAGTTTACTATTCTTCATTGTTACAATTAAAGAGACCACGACAATTTGTCTTACAATTAAAGAGATCAAGACAAGTCGTTTTCCTTTATTGACTTAGAATAGTCAGTCTACCCAGCGTCTCCAATGATTAATGGGTGGATGCACTCAGCGAAAAAAAAGATCAAGATAATGGGTGTGGTCCATTTTGGCTGAAGGTCTAAAAGCTTTAAAATGTGGATATGAGTCTCTGTCAGTGGTTAAACGAAAGTATGAGGAAGCTGCCCCTACATTATTTTGTTCAAAACTTGATTCAAAAGGAGCAGTCGATGTGGATCCCACGAGGCATCAAACAAACGGGTTAATTATTTTTTTATACCATCAATTTTGAAATAGTCTCAATTTACTTCACTACAAAAAACTTAGGCTTTGCCGGCTGTTAAAACTGCCAGTAAAGGCTTGACATCTGGCCAGTAAATGATTTGCCGGCAATCACAATATCAGCCGACCAATCCTCAGTCGGCAAAGCCTTTCCTGGCTTGTACAATTATAGCCGGGAAAAGTGGTTAATACTGGCAATGGAAACAGCTGGCAATGATTGAACCAACAGCCAGCAAAGCCTTGCCCAGCAGCTAGCAAGCATCAACAATTAGAGAACAGGGGGTTACACGTTTGATGCTTTATTGGGCAGCTTAAACTACCTCTATTGGGCAGCCCATTTAACCCGACCCAAACGCACAAATGGGCTCTCAACACAACCCAAACAAACCATGCTATTGCTGTGTAAAAAAATATCATTCATCCTTTATTATTCCAAGCATCCAAAAAACCATTCATCCTTTATCATTCCAAGCATCCAAAAATTATCAGTATTACAAAAGCCAAAATTACATTTAAAAAAAAAAAAAGAAAAACATTCATCCTTTATTATTCCAAGCATTCAAAGTGAGAACAAAAGAATAGAACACCCACAGCTGCCTGAATCCCATTCAACATGCTTGCTACTAATTTTATGAGAAATGATCCTTCTGAAACCTGCAAAAAAGTAAATAAATAAATGTTTCATTAGATCCATTTGCAGAAATTTGCCTAGAGCTCGTTTTCACCATTACTAAAATAAAAATAGAGAGAACATATATTACATATTGTTCAACCCTACAAACGAATCCATTTGTCTGCTAGTGTAACAGCTTGTTTTCAAAAGAAGGGAATCATGATTTTCTACAATAGTAGGATCACAGTAATAATGACTAAAAAGATTAATGAAGTCAAAAAAACATACAGGAAATTCCTCATGATAATAACCAGTAGAGATTTGCTCATAAAACTACTCTAACAATAAACGACTATTACATATAGTAGGCCAAGACAAATGTGTGTTATTACACAGTCAACAAGCATACACCTAGCATCGATCATTTTGCTTTGAAATTCAACATTAAATTAAAATATCGGTGACATGAGATCGCATAGGTTTGTGGTGGCATGATGCTATGAAGTTTGTTTTGGGGACATTAATTAATTACTCAAACAAATTACGTAAAGTAGAAAAATGATAAATAAAAATTGAGAGAAATTAAACATAAATTCTTTAATACACATTCTATTTAACAGAAATTCTATATATGATTGAGGGAACTAATTGAATGGGCTTGAACACTAACCATCTGCTTTTGCCAGAGTCTCAAGTGCCTTAGTCCGGCATTTCTGGCACTTCATCTCTACCTTCATTACTATCTTTTGCTGCATAATATCGGCAATTGGGAGTCAGATGTTTTAGAATAAATTTTTCTTTTAAAAAAAAAATTGAGGGAGTGGGGGTTGGTTAGTTTAAGAGATCTGATTGCGATGCATCTTCATGCCATCGAAGGTATAATCATACACAACCTTGAATCTTCAATGGGGCCATATAAAAAGGAGTTGGAACCATAATGATAATAATTGTTATAGTATCAATTTTGACAATTCAAGAACTGCCCCTGTCTGAGATATGCAACTGTCATTAATATGATTCTGGTTGCCACTCTCTGGAATAACCTCAGTCACAATGATAGAATTTTTACAAAATTATATGTAAAACACAATGCTACAATTCAAATTACATATATATTTATATTACATACAATTTTCTGACCAATAGAGAGAGAAAAGACACTCCATTCTATCACACAGATGATAGATTTTCAGCAACTGAAGGTTCGATAACATGGTGGGTTGTGTTTAAAGTTTTGGCACTACAAAAGCCATTGACAATAGTAGGCACCCATTTTACAAGCAAGCAAGCAGCACATGTTTTAGTCATTTCTTCCTCTAGAGTTTTCATAGCCAACAAAATTAGTAGGAATAATTGTTGACTATCATATAAGACTGATATTCTCTTATAGTATTAAAAGTCTACTGTCTGAAGAATTATGAGATGATAGTCTGAATTCAGATATCATCCAAGCAGTGTGCTATGTATATTCCTTGGGGTGTTAGGGCCTATGTGTTCACAGGGCACAAGTACTATAAATAAAGCATAAAACTCGCAACAAATGAAGATATACACATAAAATGAATTGGAAAATATTGGGAAGATTAAACTTTTTCCACAAAGATTCTTACCGCAAATTTTGTTCTTTGTACAATTCTCATCCTCAATTAAAACGTCAAGAAAAATTGGAAAAAGAAAAGGAAGGAAAAAAGAAAAAAAGAAAGCAGCCCACATGCCATTTTAGATGACTACAGTTGGTGTAGATTCCCATCTGAACATTACAGTGTTATCTGTGAATTCTGGTGTTTCTGTCAGATAATTTCACTCTTCGAACTGCAAAAATGCTAAAGCCATTTCCTCAATGGATAACCAACAATGGACGCAAATTCAGAAACTTAAGCATATAGCAGCAGCCAGCAGTAATAGCAGTAGCAGTACTAGTATATAGAGTTATTTCTAAATTGTGGGCTTTTCTTTTAAACTTTAAAGCCCTGTCCTTGACGTTTGAGACAACCCTGTGTAACTCCCATGGAGTTAGAAAGCATATCCAGAAACTCCCACCAAGCCTGAACTTACTAAAAACCCTCAAAATTGTCACCTATAGTTGGACTCTGTTAGTATCAATACCTTATTGACTCTGTTTTCCTACTGGGTTCTGTTAGGAATAAATACAATTGTCTTCTACTCTTTTTATTTTTTTATTTTTCATTTTTTTAATAAGTAGTAAATTAACTGAATTTTGTTTTATGCAGACTCAAGTTTTGTGCCACCATTGATATATTCCATCCTTGGGAGTTCTAGACATCTCGCAGTTGGTCCAGTCTCAATAGCATCCTTGGTAATGGGCACGATGCTCAGTGAGGTGGTTTCCTATAGTGAAGAGCCAATTCTGTATCTTAAATTGGCCTTCACTGCTACCTTCTTTGCTGGTTTATTTCAGGCTTCTCTGGGTCTACTAAGGTATTAGACTTTGCATATTCTAAGCTTTGATCATTGTTCACTTTATTTTGTGAGAATATATGGTAGATTTTTTCTTCATGCCAAGGTGATAGTGATGACTATTAGGGAAAAAAAAAGTGGTAGCTGACAATGGTGGTTACAAATATAACACTTAACTTCTGCTTCATATTAAGATAAAAGTAACTTTTCCAGTAGAGCAGTAGGCAAAATGACACAAGGTGGAAAAATTTGCCAGGTAGATAATTGGTTCCCCTGTTCACGAACATTAATTGATTTTGTTTTATGATTTGCAGGTTGGGTTTTATAATTGATTTTCTCTCAAAGCCAACACTTATTGGGTTCATGGCCGGTTCAGCAGTCATCGTATCATTGCAACAGCTAAAAGGGTTGCTTGGAATTGTCCACTTCACTAGCAAGATGGGAATTATTCCTGTATTGTCCTCTGTTTTCAAGCACAGAGAAGAGGTGAGAGGCTTTAATTATGAGGAATAATCTGACTTTTTGGGTCTAAGGTACTATTTTATAGCATTCTGGAAATACTTTTGGTGATAAAAAATCAAAGCGATTTTTATGCTTTCAGAAGCAAGGAAAGTACTTTCAGATTGTTCATCAAATGGTGCACTAGCTTAGATAATAAATTTTATTAATGGCATCTATTCAGTTGGCAGATCAGGGAATAATCCTTCAACAAGTCTAACTCCCATGGAGTTAGAAAGCATATCCAGAAACTCCCACCAAGCCTGAACTTACTAAAAACCCTCAAAATTGTGGGCGTTGGGAGTTAAAGTAGGGTCACAAGTTGGGTCAACAACCCTCAAAACACAATCATTCAAATCACTATGCATGATAATTTTTATACTGACCTTTTGACTTATACATATACACATACTCAAAACGCTGTTGACACATGTAATTTGAACATTGCCACTCTCAATCCTACTCTATGTGTGAATTCTTAGCATCTAACAAAATTAGGCTAGCCAAATAGTTAGCATTTCTAAGCAAATATGAATCAATAATGTAATTTTATTCTATAAATTGAGGTTGATAAGCTCATATCATAATGTTCAAAAGCAGAGGCATATATACTTTCAAGAAGGTGACTGCACCATGCAACAGAAACCTAAAAATAATAATAATAACATGAGCTTCTTTCCAAGCTATGAATATTGTATGATTGGAGGCAAAATAATACCTTCACAGCCAGTCCACAACTTCAACACCAGTTGGAAATTTCAAACTATAATCTCTACCTAACATTAAAGTCAAATGAGGACAAATGTTAACAAGATAAATACAAGTTAGAACTTAGAAAATTTGAAAAATAAAAAGGAAGTATATACATACTCATTGAAATTCTGAATGAAAAAAATCAAAAATGTAATGCAAATTTTGCCGGCCAAGCAATGGTACACCCAATCATCGTCAATGAGACTCTTTTAGGCTACAAAGTGAGGTTTTAGGTTCCAAAATGTAAATAATTGCTCATGACCTTGCTCTATTGACCTAGAAGGACTTTAGGACCCTCAATTGAACTATATTCATCATTCATAAGAGGCCTAAGTTGATAGAAATTTGTCCTAGTGTTGAAATCACATGAAAACAAGGCTAAACCTTGAAAATCCAAGGTTTAGTCGACTACATCATGGATGTAGTCGACTAAATCAAGTGGAACTGGCCATAATTGACTACTGATTTTTGTAGTCGACTAAATGAAGAGATTTAGTCGACTAAATCATGCAGATATGCCATATTTTCACTACTGATATTTCTAGTCGACTACATGGGGACTTTTAGTCGACTAAATGACTCGAATGAACTGTAACAGCTAGTTTTTTAAAAGCCAAATGGAGCATTAATTGCCACCAAACGGCTCTTTCCCGGCATTTAATGCTTGCAACGGGCATAACAGGCCAAATGGGTATAAATACAAGCCTTCAAACTCATTTATGGATATCCATACAAGAGCAATCAACTCCCATCCTTTGAAAAAGAGCTTTTAAGCCCTAATTCTTAAAGAGCATTCAATTGAGCAATTATTAGAAGTTTGTTGAGCTTTCAAGAGTTGTATTTACTGCTAGAGTGATTGTTTTACAACAAACCAACTTCAAATTCAAGTGTTATAAGGGTTGTGTGAACCCTAGTGAGACAAGAGAGATTTGTCTTGAAGAGAGCTTCTCTTTGTAAAAGGTTTGATCTCCACCCTTGAAGGAGATTGTTATAGTGGATTGTGGAATCCTCAAGCGGCGCTCTTGAGGCGAGGACGTAGGCGGGAAGGCCGAACCTCGTTAATATCTTGTGTTTGCATTCTCTAACTCTTTCTCATTATTGCTTATTGTTACATTTTCTATTAGTTGCAATAATCTGATTTTTAGTTTGTCATAATTGTTTTTAATTGGCTATAAACCCTATTCACCCCCCCTCTAGGGTTTTACACTTGGGATAACAAAAACATGCAGGAATCATACTCTATGTTTGGGTTGGATTCCCCATAAAGGCATTTGACCTAGTACCCAAGAAAGAAATAAGGAAAATAATAGTCTCACCATAGTATACTGATAGAAATGTCCAAAAGACAAAGAACAAACCTTGGTTAGAGCTTTATAAGTAACATTGCAAAAGGAAATGGATAGTTGCTAGGGAGTCGGATTGAATATTTTTAGAAGACACCTACGTGAGTTGAGCAAAGATCATAGCCTGGATATCTTGATTCTCAGGGAAACCAAGGCTAATTAGGAGAGCGTGAGCCAAGTTTCAACCTCAGTGGTTTTCATGAGGTTCATAAGTGGAGTGTAGAGGTATGCAAGCGATATATGGTTCCCTATGGAATCCCATTAACAGAAAATCGGGGCAGACAAGCTCACTCTGCAAAGGCCTAATACGCTCTTTGTATCCAATTTTTCTATAATACCTCTATCTACTATTTTGTATATATTTTTCAGTAATTAGTTTAATTTAATGTTAGCTCAATGTGTGAATAGATAATAATAGGGTTGAAATTTTCTTAGCACAAGAATTGCTTGGTTTGTGGCATAACCTAAACTAAGTTGATTACTCTCTTATGGTCGCTATCACGACTTGAAACCTGTGCATTCGTGCTTAGTAAACCAAAGGTTTTACCGTTGCACCAGAAACTGGCCCCTAAATTATAAAGCAAAGTAGTAAGTCATACAATATATTAATGGAGAAAAACAAATTGCAAAACTTTAAGGTTTTAACTCATGCCTAATGCTCGAACAAGATTATATTGCAAACTACGTGATTCTATTAATTTTACAACTTATAAGTGACCTAGGAATGAGAAATAAAAATACATGATACTAATAATAATCATGAAATTATATATCATACAAATTTTGTTTTTTTACAATTTTTATATCAAAATTATTATTGCTACAATTATTATCTGTGTTACAATACAAGCACTTCAAATATAACCCCCTACTGAAGAACTTGAACCTTGAATCTTTCCCCACTGAAGGAGCAGAAGTGCCACCATTGACAGATTTTAAATTATTAACCATGAAAGTTTCAGACTTCCATCACTACATACATATCCACTCTATTCAAAGTAATTTAAAGTTCACATCATTTGTGAGTTGAGACAATTTAACTACTCAAAGTAGCGAAGAAAATATAATTATCGTGCGCGCATTGTAGAAATTGTCAAACCATTGATTGAACAATCTTTTGCCTTACCTTTATGTGAATTAACCTCCATCTCACTGCGTCTAGTGAAAAATGCAGGTTGTTTTGGGTCAGACAAAGGCATAGTTTCATTACTTAACATAGAAATAACATCTGACATGGTGGGCCTATCTGTTGCACTATCTTGTACGCATAAAAGACCCAAGTGAATAATTCTCAACAATTGATGTGTCGGACACGAATCACCCATGGTTCGATCCATTAACTCTAACGCAGCCCCTTCTTTCCATAGCTCCCATGCCTGTATAGTATCATTCATTTTCATGTACATAATTAATATTTAAACTTGAACTCATAAGATTATAATGAGAACACATAGTAAGATAAATATCATTTACAAACTTACATATCCAATCAGGTTAAGCGGGCGAACAGGATGATAGGAGTTGTAATTCTTCTTACCCGTCATAATTTCCAAAATTATGACTCCAAAACTGAATACGTCAGACTTTATTGAAAAAGTTCCCTCCATGGCATACTCGGGAGACATGTAACCACTGGATCCAATCATTTCAAGAACTTTCTTATTAAATCAAGGAGCAAACCACACATAAATTATAAAATCTTAAATCCATCGACAAATATAGTGTGGGGGGGGGGGATTTTTTACTTACTATGTCCCAACAGGCCTATTAGTGTTTGCTTCTGTTTCATTTTGCCCAAAAACTCTTGCCATACCAAAATCAGAAATTTTGGGATTCATGTTGTCATCTAATAATATATTGCTGGGCTTTAAGTCTCTATGTATTATTCTCAATCTTGAGTATTTATGAAGATATAACAATCCCTGAGCAACCCCTTCAATGATGTTAGAACGCTTCTTCCAATCTAGTAGCTCTCTTTTAGTTGGATCTGTCTCAAGAAAAGGAAAAAAAAAAAAAAAAAAAACTAGTAACTTACAAAGAGCTAAATGAGTTAAGATATAAGTAATTTTAAATTTGTTGTAAACCAATGAAAGTAGGTAAGGCTAGCAACATTGCGAACCAAAGAGGTAGTAATCCAAGCTTTTGTTCGACATGTACTCATAAATTAACATCTTTTCTTCTCCATGAATGCAACAACCGAGAATCCGAACGAGATTCATATGTTGGAGTTTGGCAATGAGTATAAGTTCATTCTTGAACTCCTCAAGTCCTTGCCCTGAAGTCCTTGAAAGTCTCTTTACAGCTATTTTCTGGCCCCCTGGTAATTGGCCCTATGGTAATTATCCATTAGTTATTAATCAATGTTGAATAATAACAAATCAATCTTTATTTAATATGGTCTGAAGGAAAAGGAGAAAAAGGCTTTTTATCAAAGGCTTTGAAGATAATTTACCTTGTAAACCGGTCCAAAACCACCCCGCCCAAGCCTGTTTTCAAATGAAAAGTTATTTGTGGCTATCATAATACTAGCAAAGCTAAATATTTTCAAATCACGGCCTTCTCTCCCATTGGTTTCAACCTCATTTGCATTTGTAAATCTTTCTAAAGTTGTCAACTCCTGTATAAGAGCTTCTTGCATTTCTCTTCCCTCCCCTGGCGTCCTTGCAATAACATAGTTATTCAAATTAAAACTTGCATATTTAGTGACTATAAAGCATATTCATTCAGCTAATGTATTAACTCTAAGATAATTTACCTTCTAGCCTCAGCTTTCTCTTTCTTTTATAACACAAGATGCGTAATAGAAGAAGAATTAGAGAAATAGATATTGCATTAATGATTATCCATAATCTCCTGTATCCTACATGGAACAACAAACAACATTTATTAAATTCAATCACTAATTCATACCTGTAGAACATTGCACCTGCAGACTCCTAAATTCTAATACAAGTGCTGATTTGTAGGATTTTTTTTTTTTTTTTTTTTTGGTTTAATAATTGAACATTACATAACCATGGATTTATTGAGGTTTTTTTTTTTTTTTTTTTTCCCTAGATTAATCTGTGATCCTTACGTGTGTGTGTGTGTCAAGAACATGTGATTCTATTTATTTTTATAGCTCTTGTATGCTTTTAAGTTCTGAAAAATTCATTTTCGATCATGTTAAAGGATTAGACCATGTTTTTTTGTAGTGGCAATTGTCCGTGTTACCTTAATCTTCAACATGCTCGTTGTACTCGTGGCATTTTGATGGGTCCTAGATGTAGGTAAAGGATCCATATTGGATCCTTATATTGTTTCATGTTCTGGATTTATTAATTGCACCTTTTAAAACTAAATTTTTGTTTGTAAGTGCATTCAACAAGTTCACTATTGCTTTCTTTTAACTATATGAATATCAACAATAAAGTTCATTTAAATAATAGATTTATAGATTGTTTCCTTTCTTAGATCATACATATATAGCTTGTTTTTCTATAGATTATAGATGTAGTTACATGTCCAAGCGCTTATACTCTAGTAACACTTCTTAGCAGAATCTTCAAATCCTAAATATGAAGGTTGGATAAATACAACTTGTAAAGACCTACTTGTGCCCAACACTCCTTCAAATCATTGTAATGTTGGATGCCAAAGTGCAGAGTTTATAACTCTAACTTCAAGTATATAATAAAGGAGTTTGAACCAACAATCAAATTTGAAAAAGTTATGCTGCATACAATAGTAGATATATATGTTAAGAGTTTACAGGTATGAACCCACAAATTAAGTTACTTATAGACAAAGAATAGTTGACTACACCAGTAACTGATGTTTGATGAGGCTGCAAAGGTTCATACAGGTCAATCTATGTTACATTATGTTGGATTCTACCACATCCCACATTGGTTAATTATAAAATTTGACATGACTTCATGATACCTACTTGGGACCTCCACCTAAGTAAAAGCTTAGGCTATTGGGTTGGAAACTTAACATGGTACAGTTTGATATGGCTTCATATACCTGTTTAGGCCCTTCATCTATAGCTTAGGATATTGGGTTGGAAACTTGACACATTATAATGTTGCAAAGGCTCTTTTGCGTTAGTTATGCTATTTGATCTAGGTACAGTTGACTATTTCTATATGGTATGTTGATTGCCATTTCTGATTTGCTTGCAAAGTATGAGCTTCCCCTGTATCACTTTCTTTAGTGGGTAAATATTTTGGTCAATGACATAAGTGTATTGTTTATTTGCCAACTCACACTTTGCTCAATTCATATACAATTATCTTCCACAGCTGCAAACTAGTGCCCAAATTTTGTTTTGCAGATGGGAAGGAACTAGAAACTTAAGTTTCGAAGTGGCACTTTATTTGCACTTTGCCACAGCAGTCATTGACGAAATCACAACAGCCCTGGGAATCTATAGCTGTAGGTGAGAATATGGCACTTTGCTCAAATTGTGCAAGTTAGACCATCAAGCAATTTAAACTAGTAGGTTTTCTGCAGATTGTTTCTAAAGTAGAGGATCTTGTATGGAAGCTCGTGGTTTGTTCTGTTTCTGCTCTGGTCTAGTTTTGATGCGGGAATTTTGGATGATTTGTATTTGATTTTTTTTTTAGGGTTGTGGGTTCTATGGAAGCTTGTGGTATATTTGGATAGATGATCTGGGACTGTTTTTCTTTGTGTGTTATTATGTGATTTTCTGGTTGCTGCTTGCTGTTTGGTTCCTGCTTATGTACTGTTGTGGGGTTGCTGCTAGCTGTTTTAGTGCTGAGGTGGGGTTGGTGACAGATGTTTTTCCTTGCATGTTCTCTTTCCTTTATTTGCACATTTTATACAATTGTGTTAAATTTGTTGACAAACGACAGTCCAACTTTATTGGATGCATGAATGTTTGTTGCATTGGATTCAAATCATTTAGATGGATGTGTGGAATCCTAAATTTTAATTTATTAATGATTATAGATTATTGTTACTCATAAAAAAGGATTAAAAAAATGTTGCTTTGAATGAATGAGATATTGTGAAGGGCATAAGTGGCGGCTTGAGCAATGATAGAGATGCATGATTATTGTTAATTAAATTTTCGATTGTATTTAAAAAGCATTAAACGGCTAAAACTGAGAAGGCTATTCCAGTGGTGGGTTTTTGAAATAAAAGTTTAAAAATAGCATTTTACGGCAAGCAATGAAAGGCATGCAGAGCAGGAAGTAAGTGATTTTTTTACAGCATGCTTTGGATGCTCTAAATGACTCATTTACGGCAGTGTAATTTATGTCTTTCAGCTTTTGACGGCGTAACACTTTTTTGTTTATAACAGTAGGAGGAAGTTCAGGAACACTACCTGACGAAGTTGATCGATCATTATTCTTGGGTTGTGAAGTAGAGTTGGCCACTTTAATCAAAGCTTTTGAAATAACACCGGGATCTGTCCTCCCATTTGAGAGAGGGATTCTCTTCCTCCAACATTGCCCAACTTTAAAAATGGCAACGGCACAAAAACAATCTTCCAAGCAAGATGCTTTGCACCAATCTTCATTCACATGGGTGAAATGCTCATAATCGGAAAGTGGCCAGTCAGTATTGGGCATCGAGTGAAAATAAAATCGATTCATATCTTGCGATGCCTTATCGCAACTATGCGAAACAAAGTCCTGTTTACATCCTTTCATCGTATTATTGGGATCCAACAGGGAGTAACCATGTGGGCATTTACAAATTGGTCTTTTATCGTATCCTAGTTTGCAATAGCTGTTGAAGCCACAAACTCCACCGCCTGTATATGACCTTATACTCATGCAAATATCTTCAGGCATAAAGAACTCCACGGACCACCTCCCAGGGCTTGAGCTAGCATTTTTCGGGTAGACATATTGCCTGAAAACTCCATCATATTCAAGAATTGCTCTTTGGTAATACTCTCTTGACGAATCTGCACTCGACATCTGATTCAGTATGGTTCCGTTCTTCGCTGTAAGGTAGATGTAACCAGACTGGTTGAAGATCACCTGAAAGCCACTGCCTACTGTACGGCTTGCCCAATAACCAGAATTATAAGATTCACCAGTCTCGATTGGACATTCTAAGGTCTTCATCACTAGATTCCCATCAGTTTGTAGTATAAACGAAAATCTTCCTTCCGAGTAATTCGTTTCTGAGAAATGCGCTAAAAGTTTGCTGCCTTGATTCAATGTCTGCGTGGGTAAAATTGTGTCCGTTGGTTCATCAAAACTCTGCCACAAATTGGTGGAATCGTTTCCTGCCAGCACGAAGTTTCCAGTGTCGAGCATGGCGGCGTAGGAAACTCCAGGGCCAGCGGAATGAGCGCTCCATATTTGATCGCCTTTTGGGTCGTCAAGCACGAACCGGCCGTCTGTGGTGAGTTGAATTCTGGACCCACTTTGGGCTAATTTGTTTCCGTTGGCTGACCATACAATGGTTTTTTCGGGTATTTTGTCAAACCAGATGGCTAGTAAGAAGCCTCCTTCAACTTGTTGGAACCCAAAAGCAAATTCTCCAGATTTCGATGGCCAAGAAGAGTTTTCATTGTTTATTGCAGTAAGGGATGAGCCCAAAGAGATGTTACTGTAAGTTTGAGCAGTGGCGGAAAATGGAAGCAAAAGCAGCAGAAGCAAGAAGCAGCGAGGGTAAGGTAGTGCAAGAACCATGGTAAAAGCAGTCTATTTTCTTGAAAAATGAGAGAAGCTAAGAATAACTTGAATTACTCACATCATATTGAACTAAAATCTTGCAAGGGTTGGAGAAAATGTTGAATGTTTCATGATAATTCAGAGGGAAAATTTCCTCCATTGAATGCCACGAAAAGTTGCCGCTTTCCTATTTGCTGGTGAAGAGTTTCCTTCCATTTGTCTTAACAATTAAACAGACCAAGACAAGTCGTTTTCCTTCATTGACTTGGAATAGTCAGTCCACCCAGCCTGTCCAGTGGCAAATGGGTGGATCATAAGGGTCTATAGATCTAAGGATTGAAAGAAAAATGGTCCCGCATTAGATTTTTTTTTTTTTATATTTATTTTTTTTATATCAGGGTGATCTACTTGAAAATTTTGCGCCATTGGGATTAATTAGAAATACGTGTAACAACAAAGAAAAAGAAAAAGAAAATTGCGGACCGCACAATTTACCTTAGATTTTTATACTTCATCGACCAAATGAGGCCCATCTATGTGTGGCATAATCAATTTCTGGTTGTAATGGTAAGATTACGGGGAATCTCAAGAGCTGCAATGGATACAAGTCAAGGCGTCCGTTGTTGGAAATGATTTAAATTATTATTTTATTTTTAGATAACATCAAGTCATGGATAAGATTGTGGATAAGATCAAATCTTCTTGGATAAGATCAAATCTTCTTGAATAGATTAGAATCTTTGTAATTATGACAAGGATAAGATCAAATTTTTTGGATGGGATAAAATCTTTGTAATTATGACAAAGATTCTTTGCTTCTACTACAAGCCACCTATCCCCTTATATAAAAGATAGCTGTGGAAGTGTTAGAGAACTAACTTGAAGTTGTCATTCTCTGACTTCCTTACTAAATAGTATACATATGTTATTTTACTTTAAGTTTTATTGGGCATCTTGACAAGAGGTTGAAAGTACTTAATTCCTACCGATTAGTGCAAGATCGAACAGGAACAGGATCGAGTCCAAGCTAAGTTGAATCCTGGAGATAGAGTTGTCATAATCCCTTGCACGAGTAGAAGGCTCCAAATATCTTCAAGAAGCGTTGTCGTACCTCTTAGCCAGATTGGGTTAACTTTATTTTGTGCAAGGTAACCCGTATTATTTTGTTATTTTGCAAATAATATTCCAACATCCATCACGGCAGAAATCAACGTGTAAAATGGAATGAATGCTACAGGTGATGAAATAATTGAGGGTTTTCTTTGAGACTTCAAGTATTTGCCAATATTAGTCCGTATTGACGGGGAATTGTAGCCTTCATCGCAGGTAAATAGTATTGATTTCAATTCACAAAGTTTCAAACTTGTTGGAGGTGCCAAAATTATTGGACAAAGTTTTTGACAGCCCAAATTTGTTGTATACTTCAAAATATTCAATCTCAAATCTTGAAATTCAATTTAAAATTTTGAATTTATGTCTGATATTTATAAAATTTTCCCATGATTTTTTGGGTTTGATTTCAAGAAATTCGAGAGAATCATCTGAAATTGAATAAAATGCTGGCCAACCAAACGAGATTTTGTGACATTACCTTGCCTGGCAACATCTCACTATGTGATGAGGTCTATAGAACCTGAACGATATGATACAAATGGTCTCTTTGGACACATCCCGGTAAAATTGGAATGATCCACCTAGTATGTAGTTGGCTTAGAGCTTCAAAACCAACGAAACAAATATTACCAAGACACTAGTAGATGGGGTGTTAAGAGTGACATATAAACAAGAATTTAGCAATTTAAAAATTATTTAGGTTTATCCTTGTGGGTTGGTTGAGCGGTCAGATCTTGGGTATGCTCTCCAGAGATTAATATATGTTTCAACTCTTCGCAGAGATCGCTACTTGTGTGGGTATCAAGCATCTCGCATGGGTCATTAGGGAAACAGTCTGAGCTAAAACCTCAGAAGGAGTAAGGCTTAGGATACCCTTAATTTTTAATTTTTTTTAATTTTAAAAAAAAATTATTTAGGCTTTTGGAATGTGGTGTATCATCAGTCTTGTATGTCACTTACTCACTTGATCATTCCTATTCAATCATGTTGGACTTGTGATTTTTCTTCATAGCTATCTCACTCTTCCACACCCATGGCCCAAAAACAAAAAAAAAGAAAGAAAAAGATTTTCTTAGTGCTCAACATTTTTTTCTTAAGAAATTTGACAATTTAATTTTTGCTTCTTCCTCCTCTTCTCTTCTTTTTTTTTTTTTTTCCTCAAATTTTTTTGGCAACAGCTTAAGGGTGGTCAAGGTGCATTTTCGTTTTGGACAAAAACATGACAGTGTTACCTAATATCCCATGTTGATTAAACATATGCTTGACTATGTGTATATTAGCTTCCATCGCAAATCTTCCAAAGGTTCATATCAGTTACCTAATATCCCACGTTGATTAAACATTAATTGTTATTAGGTTTGTTAATCCCTTTTAAAGAGAAATGAACCTTCCAATTAATTAATTTGTCTAATTTTATATTATTACAATCACCTAGGTATAGAATTGTTTCATCCAACTAATTGTACTGACAATCGGTTTTCCAATGAGTAGCAAATGAAATTATCAAAGAAAATATAGAGAATGGTTTTGGAAAACAAAATGCCAAGAAAATAAAATGAAAGATTCAGTAATGAACTAGAACCCGGCAAACCTTTTGGACACTAAATTCCATAAAAAGCTTGGCAGGGTTGCCAGTTCAACTTGTTGGATGGAATGGCAAGTATATTTAAGTAGGCAATGGGGCATTGGGCGTGCTCTCCATTAAGGATGATGGTCTATTATCATTTGAATGTTAATTTTTAAGAAAGTGGGGCAAACATAGAAATGCAAGTTTCTCTGTCTTATAATATTTTTTTAAATGCAGAACTGGCTATACTAAGTGTGCTATGGGCTGTTAGTTATTTTGGCTGCTTTGTTTTGATGGTTCTTGGTTCCTGTGGTTGTTTTTTAGGTTTATCTTGGAGGTTTTGCTTTCTTTCAAAGTTTTTTTACCCTTGGTTGTTTTCTGTTGGTCTTATGAGATTGTTGGCAGTTTTTTCTGGCTGCTTTCAATTTGGGGTTTTGGTCTTTCCTAGGGCTGGGTGTGTTCTTTGAGGTCTTTGGTTAAGCCTGGTGTCATATTAGCCATTTGAGTTCTTTGGTTTAGGCTGGGTATATCTCTTTGAGTTCATTGAATCTATGAGTTTGTGGGATTGGTTGTATGTAGAGTTGTTCCGCTTTAGTGCTTGAGGGATAGTTTATTTGTTTGATCGGTTTGTAATTGTTTACATTTTATCAATAAATTTTTCCTTTGCTGATAACAAAACAAAACCAAAAAAAAAAAAAAAAAAAACACCAGCGAAGCAGTAAAAAAGAAACCCAAATTGTTTTTTCTACATTTACATGCATAGCTTCATTTGATCTTGATCGATCAGTACTTATATCTCTCTACCCATGGAAACTCTTTTAGTCTTCTTACACAAAAGTATTATGAAGTGAGTGCAAATGAAGTTCAGGTCAGATGGTAAAAACATGCAGGAATCATACTCTATGTTTGGGTTGGATTCCCCATAAAGGCATTTGTCTTCAATCTGAAACCTGTGCATTCGGGCTTAGTAAACCAAGGGTTTTACCATTGCACTAGAAACTGGCCCCTAAATTATAAAGCAAAGTAGTAAGTCATAAAATATATTAATGGAGAAAAACAAATTGCCAAACTTTAAGGTTTTAACTCATGCCTAATGCTCGAACAAGATTATATTGCAGACTGCGTGGATAAGTGATTCTAGTAATTTTACAACTTATAAGTGACCCGGAATGAGAAATAAAAATACATGATACTTATAATAATCATGAAACTATCCATCATACAAATTTTGTTATTTTACAATTTTTATATCAAAATTATTATGCTACAACTATTATCTGTGTTACAATTCAAGAACTTCTAATATAACCACCTACTGAAGGACTTGAACCCTGAATCTTTCCCCATTGAAGGAGCAGAAGTGCCACCATTGACGGATTTTAAATTATTAACCATGAAAGTTTCAGACTTCCATCATTTGTGAGTTGACACAATTTAACTACTCAAAGTAGTGAAGAAAATGTAATTAACGTGCGTCCACTATAGAAATTGACAAACCATTGATTGAACAATCTTTTGACTTGCCTTCATGTGAATTAACCTCCATCACACTGCGTCCAGTGAAAAATGCAGGTTATTTTGGGTCAGACAAAGTCATAGTTTCATTACTTAACATAAAAATAACATCTAACATGGTACCCTATCTTGTACGCATAAAAGACCCAAGTGAATAATTCTCAACAATTGATGTGTTGGACACGAATCACCCATGGTTGGATCCATTAGCTCTAATGCAGCCCCTTCTTTCCACAGCTCCCATGCCTGTATAGTATCATATATCATTTTCATGTACATAATTAATATTTAAACTTGAACTCATAAGATTATAACGAGAACATATAGTAAGATAAATATCATTTACAAACATATCCAATCAGGTTAAGTGGGCGATTAAGATGATAGGAGCTATAATTCTTCTTACCCATCATAATTTCCAAAATTATGGCTCCAAAACTAAATACGTCATACTTTATTGAAAAATTTCCCTCTATGGCATACTCGGGAGACATGTAACCACTAGATCCAATCATTTCAAGAACTTTTTTATTAAATCAACAAGCAAATTGCACATAAATTATAAAATCTTAAAGCCATCGACAAATATAGGAGGGGGGGAATTTTTTACTTTCTATGTCCCAACAGGCCTATTAGTGTTTGCTTCTGTTTCATTTTGCCCAAAAATTCTTCCCAAACCAAAATCAGAAATTTTGGGATTTATGTTGTCATCTAATAATATATTGCTGGCCTTTAAGTCTCTATGTATTATTCTCAGTCTTGAGTATTTATGAAGGTATAACATTCCCTGAGCAACCCTTCAATGATGTTACAATGCTTCTTCCAATCTAGTAGCTCTTCTTTAGTTGATTTTTCTCAAGCAAAAAAAAAAAAAAAAAAAAAACTAGTAACTTGCAAAGAGCTAAATGAGTTAAGATATAAGTAATTTTAAATTTGTTGTAAACCAATGAAAAGTAGATAAGGCTAGCAACATTGTGAACCAAAGAGGTAGTAATCCAAGCTTTTGTTGGACATGTACTCATAAATTAACATCTTTTCTTCTCCATGAATGAAACAACCGAGAATCCGAACGAGATTCATATGTTGGAGTTTGGCAATGAGTATAAGTTCATTCTTGAATTCCACAAGTCCTTGCCTTGAAGTCCTTGAAAGTCTCTTTACAGCTATTTTCTGCCCCTCGGGTAATTTGCCCTATGGTAATTATCCATTAGTTATTAATCAACGTTAAATAATAACAAATCAATCTTTATTTAATATGATCTCAAGGAAAAGGAGAAAAAGGCTTTTTATCATAGGCATTGAAGCTAATGTACCTTATAAACCGGTCCAAAACCACCTTGCCTGAGCTTATTTTCAAATGAAAAGTTATTTGTGGCTACCACAATACATGCAAAGCTAAATATTTTCAAATCACGGCCTTTTCTCCCATTGGTTTCAACCTCATTTGCATTTTTAAATCCTTCTGAAGTTGTCAACTCATGTATAAGAGCTTCTTGCCTTTCTCTCTCCTCCCCTTCTTGCAATTACATAGTTATTCAAATCAAGGACAGAACCAAGATTTCAGCTTGAGGGGGGCCAATGCATAAATAAATAAATAAATAGATTACTATTCAAAAATGAAAAATATACTAAGATTCAAGACTAATTTAATACATAGAAAATAAAACTAATATCTATCACTACTAAAAAAAATATAAATAAAATAATTACTTGGAATTTATTTTTGTCAAACCATCGTCTGAACTATTTTAAATCTTAATAATTCATTTTTTGTCATCTTGTGCATTTCCCCAATTTTTTTTACTAGTAGTAGATGAGTACATAGAAACAAATTTAAAACCATTTATTCAATGTTAGGAATGCATGACGTTTGGATTGACTTTTGTTTTTTGAATCTATGGTACGTAGCCCAGTTGCCATTTGTTTTGAGTTAAGTAGTAATTATGATGTATTTATTTTCAGGTATAAGAAATAAAACTTTTGATAAATCAAGTGGGGAGGGATAGGTGTATAAAAAATGTCTTTTGGGTTAACTGTGATTGAACCTGCTGCCTTAACCCTTAAAAAGCTAGAGGGGGCCATGGCCCCCCTTGGCCTAGCCTAAAGGTGGTTCCGTCCATGATTCAAATTAAAACTTGCATATTTAGTGACTATAAAGCATATTCATTCAGTTAATGTATTAACTCTAAGATAATTTACCTTCTAGCCTCAGCTTTCTCTTTCTTTTATAACACAAGAAGCCTAATAGAAGAAGAATTAGAGAAACAGATATTGCAATGATTATCCATTATCCCTTGTTTTCTGCATGGAACAACAAACAACATTTATTAAATTCAATCATTAATATTCATACTTGTAGAACATTGCATCTGCAAACTCCTAAATTCTAACACAAGTGTTGAAATGTTGAATGATAATATTGGGATCCTTCTGGTTTCATTCAATATTTTTCAGATTTTTTCATTTCATTTGAAAGCTTAAAGCTGGTCACAATTCAAGTTCATTGTTTATTGTTTTAATTGGATTTGTAGATTTTTTTTTTTTTTTTTTTTTTTAGATGAATCTGTGATCCTTGCGTGTGTGTGTGTGTGTCAAGAACATGGGATTCTTTTGGCAGGTGTTGCCAAAATTAGTCTAGTGATTCATAGTGGTTCTATTTTCTTTTTCTAGCTCTAGTATGCTTTTAAGTTCCGAAAAATTCATTTCCATGTTAAAGGATTATACCTTCTTCTTTTTTTTTCTTTTTTTTTGTAGTGCCAATTGCCGTGTTACCTTAATCTTCAACATGCTAGTTGTGCTAGTGGCATTTTGATGGGCCCCACTAAATTAGGAGGCTCAGACAGAATCATGTACTTCGACAAAAATAAGAGGGTGCACTTAGGTACTTTGTGCGGAATATTTTTCACTTTTACTCTACAGCTGACTGATTAAGAGTTGAGAAATTACTTTGAGGCTTCCTAATTGTCTGCTTACCTAATCTCGAAGGATTCTGAAGAGAGAGAGAGAGAGAGAGATTCTGCATGGCGTTAGAGAGAGAGAGATTCTGCATGGACTTTGGCAAGAATTAAGATAAAAAGCCTGCCAATAGTGGTGGGAAGAAGGGAAACGTTTTGGCCTATGAGGGTTAATAAAAATAAAAAGTAGACGATTTTGGCCAACAATGGATAATAGAAAACGAGAATTATGGTGATCAAAATCATTGCAATCTGACTAAACATAAGTGCATGATATATGATGATAAATAATTACACTTTAATTTTTTAGGTAAGTAATAATTACACTTCTCTTCTTTGGTAAATGTTAGGGTGTGTTTGGCTCTCTCGTGAAAATCAATCAATGATTAGCACAATAAACAAAAAACAAAAAACAAAAATCAATCAATGAGAATTATGGTGATCAAAATCATTAATGGAAAATTATGCTATCAATATTAATTGTCAATAGGCCATGACCAATTATTAGTTGGAAATTAATTACATGCAATTCATTTCCACTTGCTTTTCCCAAGTCCAAATGTGGTGGCCTTCATGCTATCATTAATTATCGATAGACCATGGCCAATTATTAGTTGGAAATTACATGCAATTTATTTCCACTTGCTTTGACCAAGTCCAAATCTGGTGGGGCCTCCATGGAAAATTATGCTATCATTAATTATCAATAGGCCATGACCAATTATTAGTTGGAAATTAATTACATGCAATTCATTTATACTTGCTTTGCCCAAGTCCAAATGTGGTGGCCTTCATGGAAAATTATGCTATTATATAAATATTCTTATATTTTATCCTATCCAAAATAATTACTATTTTTTCTACAAAATAATAACTATATTTTATCCTCTTGGCCGGCTTCGTTTGCTTATAATGAGTTTCCTTACATATATATGTTGCGGAAATTAGACCCAATGATTGAATTGAAAATCACCACAATGGCAATTCCTACACTCAAAAGAGAAATTAAAGAAATAAATAAAGAACAATTACTTAACGCATAAAGCAATTTAACGTGGTTCAGCTAATGCCTACATCCACGAGATAATGATCAAAAAGCTTCACTATGAAAATAAGAGTACAAACAAAATACAAGAAAGTGGTTATACACTCTCACGTACTCTCACGCACTGAATAAACACCCCTCACAAATATTTTGTATAACTCTCTCGAATGCAACTCTTTGCAATTCACCCATTCCAAATGGTTGTCCAAGTCCCCTTTTAATAGTCACAATTACAGCGGCTAACTTCCACAAATTAAGTGTTCAGGACAAACTATTCAAAGGACCTAAAGATATAGGCTGAATAGAAAGTCTCCACCATAGGGACAAAAGTCACCTACCCATTTAATGAAGGTAAGACTTTCTTTTCTCAAGAAAGAAGCTGGTTCTCCTTTCACCAGATATCAAGAGAGGTGTTTGTTGGGTGTTGGCATACGGATGTGGAATTTCAGCCACACATGCAATTCTATCAATGCCTTGTCTGCAGATTTCAGTGAATTTCGGCTCTGAGATTTTTGCCGGTGACAATCGAGCCACAAATTCAACAATATATATACTACAAAAATGTTTATTCTGATCATTAACTTTCCTTCATTGACTTAGAACAGTGGTTTTACTCTCAATGAGGGTTTTTAAACCTCTTCAGCCCGTATGTTCTAGAAAAAAAATCAACTTCATTGGTTTGAAAATTCCATGAGATTGGGTCGAATAGCGACATGTATAACAAAAAAGTTCATATCGTATTGTGAACCCCAGAAATTGGGCCCACAAGGGATTGAAAGAAAATGGGTTTGAAAAAGAAAAAGGAAAGGAGTCGCCACCTTATTTTTTAAAGGAAACAAGGAAAACCCTAAAAATAGTTTGTTTTAGGAAAACAATTTGAATGACTCCATAAAAAAGGAAAGGCAAAAACCAATCTTTTGAAAACCAAAGAAATCGGGGATTCGGAGGCTAAGTTATGACATGGGAAGGTTCTAGGCAAAGCCTATAGGCACCCATGTCACCCTTTCGGTCTCTCAGTTCATTTGGGCTAAATCAAGATCTTTCCATACAAAAATCAGCAAGTATATCATCACAAGAATTGCAATGCATATCATATATTTCATTCATCCATCCATGCATAATAAGCATATAAAAACAGAAAAAGAAAAAGAAGAAAAGAAAACAAAAATAAACCTAGGATGCTTGGATCCTAGAACGGACTTGAGCCTCACGAAGAGCGCCTACGTACCATGCAACGAAATACATGGATCAAAGTCCACGTAGTTCGATTAGAACTAAGGTTAAATCCTAATACAAACCTATGGTAAAAACCCTAGGTTTCCTTATTTGATCAAAAGAGAATTGATAGAAAGTTTGATTTTAGGAAAGAAATCCACAAAATGGAAACCTTAATAAAAACCAGAATTTTGTTGGTTAAGGAAACCTCTAATTAAACCATAGGATCATATTAAAAATTAACCCTAAATAGGGAGAAGAGAAGGGATAAGGAAGAAAGGTGAATTGGGGCACCTTCACACCCACTTACCTGAGCGCAATTACTCCAAACATTAGCTATTTCAGACATAAGCAGCCCTATTTGCCATAGGACAAATACCACACCTATTTGCACCCTTACAAGTGCTCAAAACCATGCAAAAACACTAACATGCAAATCTGGACAGAATAGTATTATGACCTAAAATCATCCACTAAGCATGCCAATAGCAAAAACAGCGAACAATAATAAGTCCTAACATATTCCTAGAACCATATCATGCATAAAAACCCTAAAACATACTAACATGCATGCAAAACCATCATGTTTACTCCATATGCAAGACATATACAGCAAACACGAAGAAAAACCAAATAAAAAAGTCTACTTTATCATGCTATATGAAAACAAACACGAAACAATGACTCTAAAACCCTAAACTCACAAATATGCTTAAAAACTCACAAAACATACTTTAATCATGCTAAAACCAAACTAAACAGAAATTAAATCATGCATATTAACTAACTAAAGCAATATAACATGATGAAAATCCTAACTCTAACATGCAATGACACTAATCCTAGCACAAGGACAAACAGGAGCACAAGAATCATAACTATGCATTAAAAACCTAAAGGACAGCCCTAAAGCATGCTAAACAGTAGATAAAAAATAGATATTCCATGTATATTAACTAGCTAGAGTGTTAATACATGATAAAAAAGTTACCTTTAACATGCAATAAGCCTAACCCATATGAAAACCTAGTTTAAGCTTGAATAGAGAAGGAGAATACCTTAGGAAGGGCCTTCCTTTGTGTTTGTAATTGTTCGTGGCTCCTCAGGTCTTTAGAGTGAATCAAACCAACACGAATCCTCCTCTTTGTCAAAGTGGTATCACAGCAAAGAGATCAAAACTCACTCAACTTTGAAAAGAAATAGAAAACAAAAAGAGAACAAGAGAAAAGAAAAGTGATTTTCGTCACTTTGCAGCAGCAGCAACTTCAATCGCGTTTTTGGGTATGAAAACGTTGGATTTGGACAAAGCTTGTGAAATACAAAGTTGTAGAGAATTGAATTATCTTTCTAACAAGACCAATTTCATCAAATTCTGACTTCGGATGAAAAAGTTATGATTAAAATACGACTGCTGGTTTTCAGAAAATCTGCTGCTGAATTATGACGAATTTCACTCCCCCCAAACCCTCTTCTCCTCCCCCTTGTTTAAAGGCATTAGGAGAGTATTTATAACTGAAATCTGGAGTTTCCCTTTCCTTCCTGGACTAGGTTTCTTTGGAGAATAATCAAAAGGTATTTTATAATGATAAAAGACTTCTAATCTGAATAGGAAAAGGAAATTGTCTTTTATAAAAATTGGGAGACTGACCGCTAACACGCATGCACATGTATCGTATGTGCGTACACACACTCATCACATACGTACACGTGTTAGTGTCATGATAAAAATGGCTAATTTAATAAAATAATTTTCTTTTCATTTTAACCAAAAATCTCATGCTGTGATTCCCACTAATTCTTCAAGGATAATCCGTAAATAACCACACTAAACTCATCATCAGGGCCACGGGACTTAATACCTCATATGCATCCATATGAACTCCAATTGACAATTTGGAGATCATTCCAAGGTCAAATGAAAAGTTTGGGACTTAAAAGACAATTATGCCCCTCAAGTCACAAAAGCTCTTATTATCCCTCAAGATCAACTCCAATTTGAACCAAAATTCATATCCATTGTCCTTGTGACTCTAGAAAACTAATGCAAGTGACTAGACTCAAAAACCAAACAAAAACATGCATGAAATGATAAGCCCTAGTAAGGTGGTGCAAAAATGGGGTGTGACAGAAGCCCCTCATTGGCGAACAAGTTACACTTGTGAACCAATGATAAAGAACAACCCATTTTTGGCCAAAAAGCCCGGAGAAATCACACACTGATACCAACAATGATGGGAGGTTGAAAACCTGAGACTGAAATAAGGAAGTGTACTCAAGTCATGAGTATACTTAAACCACTGAGGGTTGAGAATTGATAAGAGAAGCATATTCAAGCCACTACGAATGAACATACTTTTGAAATGGAAAGATATATTCTAGTCACGAATATATTTAACCAAGTGATGAGAATGAAATCTGAGAAGCACATTCAAGTGATGAACATACCTTTGAAATGGAGAAATATATCCAAGCGATGGATATACTTAACCAAGTAAGTGACAAAATATCTGAGAAGTATACTCAAGTGATGAGTATACCACTGAAATGGAGAAATATATTCAGGTCACGAATATATTTAACCAAGTAATCTGAGAATGAAATATGAGAAGTATACTCAAGTGGTGAGCATACCATTGAAATGGAGAAATATATCCAAGCGATGGATATCTTTAACCAAGTAGGATAAGAATAATCTGAGAGGTGTATTCAAGTGATGAGTGTACTTTTGAAATGGAGAAATATATTCAGGTCACGAACATATTTAACCAAGTGATGAAAAAGATGCTGAGAAATATACTCAAGTGATGAGTATACTTAATGATTGAAAAAGACTGAGAAGTACGTTCAAGTGATGAACATACTTTTGAAATGGAGAAATGTATCCAAGTGATGGATATATTTAACCAAGTAAGCTGAGAAGTACACTCAAGTGATGAGCATACCATTGAGATAGAGAAATATATCCAAACGACGGATATATTTAACCAAGTAAGATAAGAATAATCTGAGAAGTGTACTCAAGTGATGAGTACACCATTGAAATGGAGAAATATATTCTAGTCACGAATATACTTAACCAAGTAAGTGACAAGTATGTTTAAGTGATAAACATACCATTGAAATAGAGAAATATATCCAAGTGATGGATATACTTAACCAAGTAAGTGACAAGTATGTTTAAGTGATAAACATACCATTGAAATAGAGAAATATATCCAAGCGATGGATATACTTAAGCAAGTAAGATAGAGAATAATCTGAGAAGTGTACTCAAGTGATGAGTACACCATTGAAATGGAGAAATATATTCTAGTCATGAATATATTTAACCAAGTAAGTGACAAATATTCTGAGAAGTATGTTCAAGTGATGAACATACCATTGAAATGGAGAAATATACCCAAGCGATGGATATACTTAACCAAGTAAGTGGCAAAATATCTGAGAAGTATACTCAAGTGATGAGTATACCATTGAAATGGAAAAAATATACCCAAGTGGTGGATATACTTAACCAAGTAAGTGACAAATGATCTGAGAAGTATGTTCAAGTGATGAACATACCATTGAAATGGAGAAGTGTACCCAAGCGATGGATATACTTAACCAAGTAAGTGACAAAATATCTGAGAAGTATGTTCAAGTGATAAACATACCATTGAAATGGAGAAATATATTCAAGTGATGAATATATTTAACCAAGTAAGTGATAATGAGGATCTGAAACTAGGAAGCATATTCAATGGGCGAACATGCTTTTGAAATGGAAGAATATATTCAAGTGATGAATATATTCAACCAAGTATGATAGAAAATGAGAATTTGAAACTGAGAAGCATATTCAAAGGGTGAATACACTTTTGAAATGGAAAAATATATTCAAGTGATGAATATATTCAACCAAGTAGGATAGGGAATGAGAATTTGAAACCGAGAAGCATATTCAAAGAGTGAATACACTTTTGAAATGGAAGAATATATTCAAGTGATGAGTATATTCAACCAAGTAGGATAGGGAATGAGAATTTGAAACCGAGAAGCATATTCAAAGAGTGAATACACTTTTGAAATGGAAGAATATATTCAAGTGATGAGTATATTCAACCAAGTGGGATGAAAAATCAAGATTTGAAATGAGGATATATGATCAATTTATCAAGATTGAACAGGCATGGTGCAAGAGGAAAGTGACTTAACACATTGTCACTTGAGTTGGCATGACACAGGGGAAATATATTCAACCCTTTTGAACATAAAATCAATTCAAGGAATTGATTTCAAGATGGAATTTGATTGATTTTAAGCTCAAAAAGTGTTGAATATCTCATTTGGAAGGAGGTTTGATCACGCGCCAAGGCGAGACAAAGCGAGAAGCAAAACCAAAACAAAGTGGCTTGGGTGACCACCAGGCCTCGGGAGGCTAGCCGCCCAGGCCTGGGTGGTTACCCGAGCCCAAAGCGGAAATCCCACTTTGAATAGGAAACTTCCTATTCTGATGGGTTTTTTCCTATTTGAACTTGGATTTGTGACCTTTTCCCTATAAAAACACATCCAAGAGGTTCCTAAACCTACTTGTATTCATTCATTAGAAATTATGGAGGCTCTAGACAAATTTTTAGGAGGGTTTTTGAGAGTTATGAGTGCTGAAGCAAAATCTGAGTTCAAGTGCTTTGGCTTGGATCCATTGCTCTCCTTGAGGCATGTGAGGCTTGAAACGAACCTCTTGACTGCTGCTACATATTTTTGGGATCCTCAAGTTCATGTGTTCCGCTTCAACTATGAAGAACTGTGCCCAACCATGGAGGAATTCTGTGCATTGTATGGAGTTTCAACGGTAGGTCCTTTCATTCTCCCTACTCCTCGCCCAAGCTTTCTTACTTCTTTCTCCAATCTACTTGGGATTCACCCATAATATGCCTCTACGTTTGTAAAGGACCATATGGTAGACTTGATGAAATTGGCAACCTCTTTTTTAGCTTGTGATAGTAAAGGTATTCTGAATTTTACCTTTCCTATTAAGCATGCTCTTGCCTTTTGCCTCATTGGTCGTTTTCTTATTTCCACTGGTACTCCACATGTTCCCATTCAAATCTGTGACTTGATTCCTCTCCTTGCCAAGGGCCATAACTTGATTCCCATGGTGCTAGCTGAAACCCTAAATGGTTTGGATAAAACTCATGAGGACCCAAAGGTTCCTTTAGGAGGTAGCCCCATTCTACTGCAGATGTGGTTGTTTGAAAGACTGAATTTCTTGTCACCAGTTGCCATTACACCATACAAGCCCCAGCATTACTGCCTTCGCCGCATTGAACTACCTGGGCAATTTTCATTGAGAGATTGGCTAGGTTTCTTCCAAACCCTTTCTTGGAGGAGTGTCAAGTGGTTTGTATTCATATGGGGCTGCAGTGACCAGGTGCTTCTGCGGACTTCTGGATGCGCCATGGTCAGACTCATAGGACTGAGGTCTACTTCTTTTTATTGGCCTTTAAGGGTTCTTCGTCAGATGGGTGCCATGCAAACCATACCTACTTCCTTGAAAGGTGACTATCCTGTGGTGCCCGCGGGTCTTTCTGTAGTGACTTGGGCGAAGGACCGATGGCCTAGCAAGTTGATACTAACCCAAGTTACGAATACTGATGGTCCGTATATGATGAGCTCAGAGTATAAGGAATGGTTGAAAAGCAATTTAGGTGAGAGAGAGACTACTCGAAGAGAAAGGATTTTTGGACTTATCAAGAACAATGAACTTGGATCTTGCAGAGAAGATATTATGGAAGCAGTGACAACAGCTTATGAACATGACTTGAGGAAGAAAAGAAGACATGAAAGAGAGAAGAAGAAAGCTGAAGAGCGAGCTGCAAAGAAGCCCAAGAAAAACTGAAGACTCAATAGAATAGGATATTTATGGCATATTTATAGTTCTTTTACTTAATACCAATGAATTGCTATGTCAATCAATTTTAGTTTTGAATAAATTGCCAATAATAAATCAAATTTGGGATTTTCTTGTTTGATTTAGACCGCACCCAAGGTAACTTTATGGGTTGCCTACGTATCTCCATGGTTTTTTTTCTTCTTTTTTTTTTTGTTTTTTTTTTTTTTTGTTTTTGAATGGAGAATCAGGTCTTACGTAGTTCTTATGCCTTAACTTTTGCCTAGGCCGCCCTTACGGGTTTTCAACCTAGCAGGCTTCAAACATGATATTTCTTCAATTGATCCAAATTAGTTGGACGAGCGAACTCAATTCCATCTAAATCCATGAGGCGAACAGCCCCTGCTGGCAATATCTTTTTGATAATGTATGGCCCACCCCAACTTGGCTTGAATTTCCCTCGCGGGTCGAATACTGGAGCTCTGATTTCTTTCAGCACTACATCCCCTTTCTTTAGACCTCGGTCTTTGACATGCTTGTTGAATGCTCTGGCGACTCTCCGCTGATACCCCTGAACATGATACAGCACCCTTAAACGCCTTTCATCGAGTAAAGCTAACTCATCATAGCGGCTCTTAACCCAGTCCATTTCTGTTATCTGGCTCTCCACGGCAACCCTTAGTGAAGGAACTTCCAACTCAACTGGCAACACGGCCTCCATTCCGTAAACTAGAGAGTAAGGGGTAGCCCCTGTTGACGACCTTATTGATGTTCTGTAACCCCATAGAGCCAATGGCAACTTCTCATGCCAGTCTGTATGCGAATCCGCAGTCTCCTGCAGTATCTTCTTGATGTTCTTGTTAGCTGCTTCCACTGCTCCATTAGTCTGAGGACGATATGGTGACGACAAATGGTGAACTATGCCGTGCTTTTGCAAGAGCTCATGGGTTTCTTTCTGAAAGTGCTGGCCATTGTCTGAGATAACTTCATGTGGTACCCCATATCGATAGATGATGCTGTGCTGTATGAACTGTGCTACCTTTTTGGAATTCAAGGTCTTGAAGGACGCTGCTTCTACCCACTTAGTGAAATAATCAATGGCAACCAGGATGTATTCATGCCCATTTGACGCCTTTGGCTTGATCTGTCCGATGATATCTATCCCCCATACTGCGAATGGCCATGGTGACGACATACTTGTTAAAGGCATAGAAGGCAAATGTTGTCCACTGGCAAACAATTGGCATTTATGGCACTTCTTGACATGTGCGTGGCAATCTCTTTCCATGGTAGACCAATAATAGCCTAGCCTTATGATTTTCTTAGCCAACATATAGCCATTCATATGCGGAGCCCCTGTTTCTTCATGGATTTCTTTAATCAAATGCTTGGCTTCCTCCTCGGTGACACACAACAGGTGGATCCCGTCGTATGATCTCCGATATAGCTTTCCTCCACAAAGTACGTAGTGACTCGCCAACCGCCTCAGGGTTTTTCTGTCGATGCGAGATGCTCCTTCTGGGTACTCCCTTTCTTCAATGAACTTCTTTATGTCATGGAACCACGAGTGGCCATCATTTACTTCTCCTCCTCGGATTGCACAACAGTACACAGGCTTGTCTCGACATTCTATCACTAGCGGCTTCACATTTCCCCCTTCAGGTATCTCCACCATGGATGCTAGGGTCGCCAAGGCATCGGCGAACTGGTTCTTGTTTCTTGAAAGGTAGTTGAACTCTATCTCTGAGAACTCCTTGGTTAGAGCTTCCAGATAGGCATGGTAGGGCAGCAACTTCTCATCTCGAGTTTTCCATTCCCCTTTTATCTGACAAATGATTAGCGCCGAGTCCCCGAACACTTCCAATTCTTTGATCCCCAATTCAAGTGCGGCTTCCAATGCTAGGATACAGGCCTCATACTCAGCAATGTTGTTGGTAGCTTCAAACCCCAACTTGACCGCCAACGGTGTAAATGCCTCTTCAGGTGAGACCAGCAGGACTCCTATCCCATAACCTTTCTTATTGGCTGCCCCATCGAAGTATACTCTCCAAGTTTTTCTACCAATCTCTAGCACGTCCTCATCTGGGAATTGATCGTTGAACGGAGCGGATGATGACACAGGACAACTAGCTAGGTAGTCTGCAATGACGCTTCCCTTGATAGACTTCTGATTTACGTACTTGATGTCGAATTCATTGAGGAGAATTGACCATCAAGCAGTTCTGAATGACAATACCGGCCTTTCTACCAGGTACTTCAACGGGTCCATGCGACTTATCAAGAACACTTCAAATGACATCATGTAGTGTCGGAGCTTTTGTGTCGCCCATACTAGTGCCACACAAGCCTTTTCAATGGCATTGTACTTCACTTCATAGTCCGTCATTTTCTTGCTTAGGTAGTAGATGGCATTCTCCTTTGTAGACCCTTCGAGATATTGAGCTAACATAGCTCCCGTCGCGGTTTCGGTGACCGTTAAGTATAACAAGAGCGGTGCACCTTGCCGTGGGGGAACTAAGATTGGAGGATTGCTTAAGTATCTCTTAATGATCTCAAAGGCCTCTTGGCATTCTTCATTCCATACTTTTGGCACACCTTTCTTAAGCAATTTGAAGATTGGTTCGCAAACCATGGTCAAGTTGGCGATGAATCGGCTTATGTATTGAATCCTTCCCAGAAAACCCCGGATCTGCTTCTCAGTGCTAGGCGGCTCCATCTCCACAATAGCTTTTATCTTCCCTGGGTCCACTTCGATGCCCCTCTGAGTGATCATGAATCCCAATAGCTTGCCTGCAGTGACACCAAAAGCGCACTTCTGTGGGTTGAGACGGAGATTGTACTTTTTTGCTCGCTCTAGGAATTTCTCTAGTGACTTGAAATGCCCTTCTCTATCCACGGACTTTACGATCATATCATCGACATAAACCTCGACTTCCTTATGGATCATATCATGCAATAAGGTCGTAGCTGCTCTTTGGTAAGTAGCCCCAGCGTTTCTCAAGCCAAAAGGCATTACCTTGTAACAGTACGTTCCCCATTGCATGATAAAGGCTGTTTTCTCCATGTCTTGAGGCGCCATCTTTATCTGGTTATACCCGGAGAATCCATCCATGAAGGCGAGGAGCGCATGTCCCACTGTGCTGTCTACCAATACGTCGATATGGGGTAAAGGAAAATCATCCTTAGGGCTTGCAGCGTTGAGATCTCGGAAATCGACACACATCCTCACTTTCCCATCTTTTTTAGGCACAGGCACTATATTTGACAACCACTCGGGGTACTCCACAACTTGGAGGAAACCCGCGTCTAGTTGTTTAGTTACCTCTTCTTTTACTTTTAGAGCCCATTCGGGTTTTAATCTTCTGAGTTTCTGCTTTACCGGCTTCTTTAGGGAATTAGTGGGGATATAGTGTTGCACAATATCGGGGTCGATGCCAGGCATGTCTTCATAAGACCATGCAAAAGCCATAATGTTGGCTTTCAAGAGGGAGATCATCTTTTCTTTTTCAACGAGGGAGAGGGTTTTCCCAATTTTAACTATTCTTGGCAATTCATTCGTCCCTAAGTTGATTGATTCCAATTCATCCATATTAGGTTCGATGACGCCCCTTTTCCTTTGCTCAACGAGCTCCGGGGGGACATCGTTCCTAGGATCTATATCCATGCCATAAATATCCATAGAGGAGAGAAAAGAGACACTGCATATATAGAGAAAGAAAGCACACTTTATTGACTAGGAATAATGGGAATGACACACAAAAGAAAGAAGGAAAACAAACAAATCTGTATCAATACTATGACTCCACAAAGTGAGTAAAGTAGATACATCTTATTGAATTGGGGAAATATTACTAAACTAAGACACCTACAAGCTGCTATCAGGTAGGCCAAGGTCTTCTTCTTCATGGATCTCCGCAACGACACCACATTCAAGGTACCAATTCAGGAGTGGCAAGGTAGCATGGCTAATGGACGAACCCTGGAGTTCTTCAATGGTCGAGTCTTCCACGGTGAGGATCATATTTTGGAACATTTCAGTCATAGCCCCTGCATCAAGGTTCTTTTCCCAGAACTCATCATTGATGGCATCATCATCCACCATTTCAGCTGTGATTGGATACCATTCGGTGAAGAAGATTTCAAAACCCGGAACTCGGATCTTGGTAGCTTGGTCAAAGGTGGGCTCTGGAAACCCGCAATATAGAAAATCATCCCCTTCTTTGACGAAGTAACCATTCAAAGTAGGTCGATATGGCGAGATCTTCAGGTCTGGCACCCTTCCCTCGGCTTTGGCTCTTACTTTCTCTTTGTTCCTCTTCAGCATTTCCGCATGATCATTTCTAGAAGGCTCATATCCTAGCCCGAAGGTGTATAAGGTGACACGGCTTTGAATAGACGTAGGGATCCCTTGTTAGCGACGCCCTAGCCCCATGCCTGGAAAGAAACTCATCTTTCTCATTATTTCACCGACGTGCAAGTTGCCATGGGGGCAAAAGTCCAAGGGTATTAATTCACCCTTTTCGAGCTCTTTTTCAATGCATTGGATATAGTCAAACCCAGATAGCGGTATCGCTGCTGATTCGGGTTGTATCTCACATATAGGCACACCTGCGAGTTTCAATTCATAGTCCCCTTGAAGTGTTACTATGGCTCCTTCATAAGGAAACTTCACCTTTTGATGGAGTGAAGATGGCACAGCCCCAGCAGGATGGATCCAAGGTCGGCCCAACAACAAGTTGAAACATGATGGCACATCCAACACTTGGAATTCTACCCTAAATTCAGTGGGTCCCATGATAAGAGGCAAAGTAACTACCCCTATTACTTCTCGGCGGGTGTTGTCATAAGCTCTTACGGTCTGCCCAGATGGCGTGAAATCAGTGGGTCCCAAACCCAAAACAGTGGCAGTTCGGAGAGGACATACATTCAGTGCGGACCCATTGTCGATAAGAACGGTGGGAACCCTCTTCCCCATAGTGTCAACGGTCACATAGAGAGCTTGAGAATGGCTCGGCCCGCTTTTAGGTAGGTCTACATCGGTGAACACGATGGTTGAGTTCTTGGGAGTTGGATTCACCAAATGTACCAATCCCTCGGGGGATGTGTCAACAGGCACTTGTATCTGATTCAACAGTTTCAACACGGTCTGTCTGTGCTTATGCGAGGCCATGAGCAAGCCCCAAATAGTAATGTTGGCATTGGTCTTCTTCAGCTGCCTAAGCACTTCATCCTCTTCTTCTTGCAAGCTAGGACGCCTCTGCCCTTCCAAATCTTCCAACGGATTTTCAGATTCTAGGTGGGGGGGCTTGAAATGACGACCCCCTCTGGTTATATGGTCCAACTCATCATCGCTAGCCCATATGTCATGGACTTCCTCGGAGTCATTCATTAAGTCATGTCAATGCTCTCCATCTCTGTCAGCAAGTCATCCCAACCTGAAGGGACTATCGGCTCATCTGATATCGGACTTGGGCTTGAGTATAGCACATAGTAATCATATTTCCCCGACGCTTCACCTAATAGGCCAACCTGAGGATCCCCTGCTTCATATCTTTCTTTCAGCTCTTGTTGGATAGATTTCTTTGGCAACAACAAAACCTTTTGGTCAATGAGGTCTTGGATGATCTTCTTTAGTATAGAACAAGCCTCGGTGTCATGGCCGGGTGCACGATGGTATTGGCAATATTGGTGAGGGATTGATGGTCTTGGCTTTGGTGGAAGTGGCATGATAAGGCTGTTATTGCGGCAAATGGTAAAGAGACGGGTTAAGGTCATGGGGAGCGGAGTGTATTGTCTTATGGGATGGCGAGGGCGAGAGGATTCAACCCCAATGGCATTTATGGTGTTAGGTGGGGGTGTGTTGTTGTGTGATGAGAGAGGATTACGGGTGACATTTGGACGGATTGGTGGTGAAATGACTTGCTTGTCAATGAGGTCTTGGACTTGGTGGCGAAGGCGAATACAGCGATTGGTGGCATGGCCTTTGGATTGGTGGTACTTGCAGTACTCATTCTCATTGTAGCTCTTGGGTAAGGGATTTGGTGGAGGTCTTGGGTCGAGTGGCTTCAATAGGTCACGACTTATGAGCTTTTCAAGGACTCTTTCGAGTGGCATGAATAGGTCAGTGAATTGGCGAGGTGGGTTGACATCATTGAGAGAAAAGGGTTGGATTGGTTGAGTTATGGTGTTGACCTCGGCATTGTTCTTCCCAGTAAAGTTTGTCTTGCGACTCCTCACTTCCTCAGTCTTGATTGTCCCATCATTGATAGCATCTTCAACCTGCGTGCCAGCCCCAATGAGAGCTTTGAAATTTGGGAAATAATGGGCAAATAAGTGCTTGTGATACACGGGCAGCAAGTTCTTAACCACCAGCTGAATTTGGTCCTCCTCATTTGGCCTATCCATCATTCTCGACGCCTTTTGTCTCCACCTTGTAATGTAAGCGGAGAAAGTTTCATGAGCCCCTTGCTTGGTAGTTTCTAGGTCCCTTCGAGTAACGTCCACCTCTGTGTTATACTTGTAGTGCTCTGAAAACTCATTGCATATGTCTTCCCAAGTCCGGGTTCTATTCTCATCCAAGGATAAGAACCATTTCAAAGCAGAAGTGGCCAAGGTTTCATGGAACATTTGAGCTAAAAGCTCGTCAGTAGCCCCTCGAGGGTGCATAGCTCGCACGTACATCTTCAAATGAGTCTTAGGGCAACCCGTCCCATCGAACTTTTCTAACTCCGGCATCTTGAATTGTAGTGGAATACGAGCCGTTGGAAACAGGGATAGAGTCCGCACATCGACCATGTCATCAGCCCTGCGAATCCCTTTTATGGTTCTCTCCAAAGCTTCTACCTTGCTAGCTAACACGGAATCACTGCTAGTACCTTTCCCCTTGGCTTCCCCTTCTAGGTTGGTAACCTCAGGTTTCGAGCTACTTTCCCCCCTTGTCTTGGTGTTCTCATTGGATTGAGGTCCCTCTTCGGTGCCAGCCCCATGAGGTATACTCGAGGAATGGGCCTTAGAGCCATTTTGTTCAAGATCCGCCATCTTCTGTTGGTTCTCTTGAGCCATTTTCAATGCGGTATCGGATGTCTCGGCGGTATGGTCAAGCTTGGCCATGATGGCTTTCAGGCAAGCCTCAAGGTCAAAGTGCCCCTCACTAGTTCTTTCGTCGGCCATGTCTGTCTGATGGGTAGACTCAACACTCACTAGACGCCCTTGTGGAATGCAGATCCAAGCCAGCACGTCTATGGATAGAAAAGTTTTAACCTTTAGCCTAAGGATCTGTCCTAAACCTCCATATTTTCCTTAATGAACTCGGTCTCTACACCATGTTCAATTAATTCATTCCTTTTATCCAATTACCTTTACAGGGATCATGGATTAAGGGTATGTTTTAAAGAATAGGGCATAGAGTCCTTCAACTAGGTTTAATTAATCCCCTAGGACTAGCACATCACAAACATAGCTTTACATCCTATTTCCTTAATTTATTCCTCCTAACCCATGGCCTTAACGAAGGCTAGGGTTTAAAGGTCTATGTTAAGGGCATAAGATATAAATCCTCACACCACAAACACAGCATAGCATCATTACAAACAATTGTGGGTGCATAAAGGTGAGACTGTAGTGTCCTACAAGTCTGTCTATATGGACTAATGATAAGGGTAGGCTAGGGTCCTTCACTTGCTTGAGCAATCCTTATACCTAACCACATGTGGCATCAGGAACGCCGCGTGGGTCCAGCAGTACGTGATTAACTCATTTAATATACCCAAGGGTACTAGGCAAGAGAGGTTGATAGCTTTCGCCCCAACACATGGAATCAGGAAAACCAAGGTTGAGACTAGGCCGATCGTTGGCAAGGATACATTGAGGGACATCGATCCTAACATGCAAGAGTTTGCGCACACAATGCAATAAATGAAAGCACACAATCAAGCGGATGCAATGTGATTGATTTTAATTAAACATAAGAAATTAACCTAGCCCATTTAAACTTTATAGAGTCTAGCCCACAACATCCCCAATGGAGTCGCCAAACTGTGAACCCCGGAAATTGGGCCCACAAGGGATTGAAAGAAAATGGGTTTGAAAAAGAAAAAGGAAAGGAGTCGCCACCTTATTTTTTAAAGGAAACAAGGAAAACCCTAAAAATAGTTTGTTTTAGGAAAACAATTTGAATGACTCCATAAAAAAGGAAAGGCAAAAACCAATCTTTTGAAAACCAAAAAAATCGGGGATTCGGAGGCTAAGTTATGACATGGGAAGGTTCTAGGCAAAGCCTATAGGCACCCATGTCACCCTTTCGGTCTCTCAGTTCATTTGGGCTAAATCAAGATCTTTCCATACAAAAATCAGCAAGTATATCATCACAAGAATTGCAATGCATATCATATATTTCATTCATCCATCCATGCATAATAAGCATATAAAAACAGAAAAAGAAAAAGAAGAAAAGAAAACAAAAATAAACCTAGGATGCTTGGATCCTAGAACGGACTTGAGCCTCACGAAGAGCGCCTACGTACCATGCAACGAAATACATGGATCAAAGTCCACGTAGTTCGATTAGAACTAAGGTTAAATCCTAATACAAACCTATGGTAAAAACCCTAGGTTTCCTTATTTGATCAAAAGAGAATTGATAGAAAGTTTGATTTTAGGAAAGAAATCCACAAAATGGAAACCTTAATAAAAACCAGAATTTTGTTGGTTAAGGAAACCTCTAATTAAACCATAGGATCATATTAAAAATTAACCCTAAATAGGGAGAAGAGAAGGGATAAGGAAGAAAGGTGAATTGGGGCACCTTCACACCCACTTACCTGAGCGCAATTACTCCAAACATTAGCTATTTCAGACATAAGCAGCCCTATTTGCCATAGGACAAATACCACACCTATTTGCACCCTTACAAGTGCTCAAAACCATGCAAAAACACTAACATGCAAATCTGGACAGAATAGTATTATGACCTAAAATCATCCACTAAGCATGCCAATAGCAAAAACAGCGAACAATAATAAGTCCTAACATATTCCTAGAACCATATCATGCATAAAAACCCTAAAACATACTAACATGCATGCAAAACCATCATGTTTACTCCATATGCAAGACATATACAGCAAACACGAAGAAAAACCAAATAAAGAAGTCTACTTTATCATGCTATATGAAAACAAACACGAAACAATGACTCTAAAACCCTAAACTCACAAATATGCTTAAAAACTCACAAAACATACTTTAATCATGCTAAAACCAAACTAAACAGAAATTAAATCATGCATATTAACTAACTAAAGCAATATAACATGATGAAAATCCTAACTCTAACATGCAATGACACTAATCCTAGCACAAGGACAAACAGGAGCACAAGAATCATAACTATGCACTAAAAACCTAAAGGACAGCCCTAAAGCATGCTAAACAGTAGATAAAAAATAGATATTCCATGTATATTAACTAGCTAGAGTGTTAATACATGATAAAAAAGTTACCTTTAACATGCAATAAGCCTAACCCATATGAAAACCTAGTTTAAGCTTGAATAGAGAAGGAGAATACCTTAGGAAGGGCCTTCCTTTGTGTTTGTAATTGTTCGTGGCTCCTCAGGTCTTTAGAGTGAATCAAACCAACACGAATCCTCCTCTTTGTCAAAGTGGTATCACAGCAAAGAGATCAAAACTCACTCAACTTTGAAAAGAAATAGAAAACAAAAAGAGAACAAGAGAAAAGAAAAGTGATTTTCGTCACTTTGCAGCAGCAGCAACTTCAATCGCGTTTTTGGGTATGAAAACGTTGGATTTGGACAAAGCTTGTGAAATACAAAGTTGTAGAGAATTGAATTATCTTTCTAACAAGACCAATTTCATCAAATTCTGACTTCGGATAAAAAAGTTATGATTAAAATACGACTGCTGGTTTTCAGAAAATCTGCTTCTGAATTATGACGAATTTCACTCCCCCCAAACCCTCTTCTCCTCCCCCTTGTTTAAAGACATTAGGAGAGTATTTATAGCTGAAATCTGGAGTTTCCCTTTCCTTCCTGGACTAGGTTTCTTTGGAGAATAATCAAAAGGTATTTTATAATGATAAAAGACTTCTAATCTGAATAGGAAAAGGAAATTGTCTTTTATAAAAATTGGGAGACTGACCGCTAACACGCATGCACATGTATCGTATGTGCGTACACACACTCATCATATACGTACACGTGTTAGTGTCATGATAAAAATGGCTAATTTAATAAAATAATTTTCTTTTCATTTTAACCAAAAATCTCATGCTGTGATTCCCACTAATTCTTCAAGGATAATCCGTAAATAACCACACTAAACTCATCATCAGGGCCACGGGACTTAATACCTCATATGCATCCATAAGAACTCCAATTGACAATTTGGAGATCATTCCAAGGTCAAATGAAAAGTTTGGGACTTAAAAGACAATTATGCCCCTCAAGTCACAAAAGCTCTTATTATCCCTCAAGATCAACTCCAATTTGAACCAAAATTCATATCCATTGTCCTAGTGACTCTAGAAAACTAATGCAAGTGACTAGACTCAAAAATCAAACAAAAACATGCATGAAATGATGAGCCCTAGTAAGATAGTGCAAAAATGGGGTGTGACACGTATCAATTTACACTTATTTTTATACTTAACCTACCAAATAAGACCCACCTAATGTGCCGTAGGCGTTGTAAATTTCTACTCCTATTACAATTAAGATGACAAGAGCAGACAACAAAAGAAAAGGTTTAAAAACTTGAATGAATCACAAAGGTGCATGGACTGAATGTAACACGTGGGGAACAGTTGAAGGTATATGGAAAAATCCAGTTTTTCTAACTTTTAATTTTTATTCCTTTTTGGTTCACTCCTTGTTGACTTTGACTTGTAGCTATCATGACCAGTAATTAGTTTCATATCTTTTGTCCTCTCCAAAATAATAACTTATATTTTATTCTTTCCGGCCGGTTATGTTGGCAGATAAAGAGTCTCCATACAAGAAAACGCTGCACGTTGTGTGTAAACTGAAAAAAAAAAAAATTCAATTTCTCACAATATAAATTTACCTACATGAGTTGCCAGGATGAAGATTACCTAAACAAACGAAGACAAGTATTGACTGTAATCCCACCAAACAAGGAATTAGAATAGTCAGTCTACCCAATTGTCTCCAATGATTAATGGGTGGATGCACTCATCGAAAAAAAAGATCCAAGAAAATGGGTGGCCCATTTTAGCTGAAGGTCTAAAAGCTTTAAAATGTGGGTATGAGTCTCTGTCAGTAAGTCATACATATATTAATGGAGAAAAACAAATTGCAAAACTTTAAGGTTTAAACTCATGCCTAATGCTCGAACAAGATTATATTGCAAACTGTGTGGATAAGTGATTCTATTAATTTTACAACTTATAAGTGACCTAGGAATGAGAAATAAAAATACATGATACTTACAATAATCATTAAATTATCTATCATACAAATTTTGTTTTTTTTACAATTTTTATATCAAAATTATTATTGCTACAACTATTATCTGTGTTACAATACAAGAACTTCAAATATAACCACCTACTGCAGAACTTGAACCCTGAATCTTTCCCCACTGAAGGAGCAGAAGTGCCACCATTGACGGATTTTAAATTATTAACACACTGTAAATAGTAGACAAAATGATGAATTTTCCATGAAATGTTCTACCATAAAAAAAAACATATAAATATTCTTATATTTTGTCCTATCCAAAATAATTACTATTTTTTCTACAAAGTAATAACTATATTTTATCCTCTTGGCCGGCTTTGTTTGCTTATAATGAGTTTCCTTACATATATACTACAAAAATGTTTATTCATTGACTTAGAAGAGTGGTTTTACTCTCAATGAGGGTTTTTAAACCACTTCAGCTAATGCGCCGAATAGCGACATGTATAACAAAAAAGTTAATATTGTATCAATTTACACTTATTTTTATACTTAACCTACCAAATAAGACCCACCTAATGTGCCGTAGGCGTTCTAAATTTCTATTCCTCCTATTACAATTAAGAGGGATCGGATCCCTCCAATCTACTAATGTCCAATTGGGACCAGTTAACGGCTCTCAATTGCCCACCCAAATCTAAGGGTTCTTGACAAGCCACATCACCTAGCAAACTTATTCTCACGTTACTGCCTTACCAGACCACCGTTCCGTCACTTTAACGGCAATGCAATAGGGAAGACAGAAGAACTCCTTCCAAAAATTCAGGCTCTTTCCTTATTTGCTTTCCTATCAATTCGGTAAATTAATTCTTCTCCTTTTGACTTTCTTTCTACCCAAAGTTGAAAAAAAGAAAAAAAAAAACCAGATCCATATTGCTATAGGTTCTGCCTTGAACTGGATTTTGATGTATTCAGTGAGAAAGATTGGTTCGATTGTCTTCGAACAAAACTTGAATATCTTCCCAGAATGAGGTATGTGGAGATTTGCAATACAAAGCAAATGAATTGAATCTCGTCGCATTTCATTTGAATTGAATAATCTTTGAATTGAGAGCTCATAATTGTTTTTGTTTTTTTCCCCCTTTAAAGTAATCAGTTTATGTAGACTTGTATTGAATTGTGTTTGATCTTAAAAAATAGTTGGATTATTTAGATAGCTTTTGCTGTGCATTAAAGGTGTTCGATAAATTGTTGTAACCGAACATCTTATTTATTTTTGATTTTTTATGGGTTCTTTTAGCACCTTCAATTCCCTAACTCTTTCTTGCTATGAAATACGAATTCACTTCGTTCGATTATGTCGTAGAAATTTTGTCATTGTAGGTTCCAACGGGTGTGGAGGTTCCATTTGATCATTTGATCAGGTGAACTCGTTCAGTTGGATATTAGCTACTTCTATGCATAAAAATAAAAATAAAAATTCTTTGGTATCATGTTTTAGAAGTCAGTAAGTATATAGCAAAATCAATATATCATTTCTCTTTAGTTTTGGGGTAATTTTATGATACCCACAAGGTTTTTAGGATACCATACCCACTTACTATTTGAAATGGTTCACTTATCATTTGAAGTGGTCCAAAATGGCCAACTTATCATTTGAAGTGACCCACTTACCATTTGAAGTGGCCAGGGGCGGATGCACTAAGGTGCATCTACCCGCACGTGCAACCACTCAAATATAAAAAATAAAATAAAATGAATAAGTAATGTTATTTAAATTTACTTAAATGCTTTAATCCCATTGAGAAAAAATGGTTAATTTGATTAAATTTGGTTAAATTTTGGTTAAATTTACTAATGTACACCACTTGTGTAGATTATATAAAGTTGGGTTTAATTTGTAAATTGGTTTTTGTGGTGTATATGCTTGTTAGTTTTATGTACTATTTTATCATTTCTATTCAGTCATGTCAATGTGTGGTCTTGCGACTTTCCCTCTTTTCCCATCTTGTTAAGATTTTGTCCCACATAGGGTACATGGGGATAAGAGTGCTACGAATAGTATATAAGGTTCTACATTTCTAAAAGTCACCTATGCATTTTAAAGTATGGTATGCCTATTGTTTTATGTCATTTCATCACTTCTAGTCAACCATGCCGATATGTGGTCCTACCTTTCTCTTTTCCTTATCTAACTCTTAGAAGCAAATATCTATATATATATATATCTAAAATTAAGAAAATTTTCTAGATCTGCCCCTTACTCCAAGGAGTTGCTATTTTTATATAAGATCTAGTAAATCTAGACATCGACTCGTTTAATTTTCCACAGAAGACTTTGACTCTTCGATCCATTCTTAAATTGTAACAAATACGTATTTGTCTTGTCCATATTTTGAATATGCACCGATCAATCCATTATAGCTACTCTTATCTACCACCATTAATTATGCTCAAGCGACTCTAAAAATATATCCTTTTGATCCTTGAATCGTAACTCAAATGTATTTGTTTGTATTCGAGTATGCATCTATCTTAGCTACTGTCATCTACCACCATTACGATCAAGTGACCCTAGCAAGGAATATAACCTTTCAATCCTTAAATCGTTCTTGTCTATATTCAAGTACGCGTCCATCTTAGCTACCCTCATCTACCACCATTATGATCAAGTGACCCTAACTAGGAATATAACCTTTCGGTTCTTAAATCATACCTAACATGTATTTGTCTCATCTACCACCATTATGATCTTAGCTACTCTCATCTACCACCATTATGATCAAGTGACCCTAGTATGCATCTATCTTAGCTACTCTCATCTACCACTATTATGATCAAGTGACCCTAGGAATATAACCTTTCGATCCCTAAATTGTACCTAACATGTATTTGTCTGTGTTCAAGTACACATCCATCTTCGCTACTCTCACATATTAATTGGGTGGTCATTGTGTCGATCAGATAGCAACCCTAGGAGTTGCATTTATGAGATTCACTGAATTGACCTTTTGATCCTTCTTTGATTTGTAACTAACACGTATGTCTTTGTGGGAAAATGAATCTATCTTAGGGCATATCTAAGGGAACTAGCTATCCAATCCCTATGACTTTTTTAACTAGTCAAATCACATTTTTCCTTGTCCAAGGGTTAGCTATTTACGCTATTGTCATTTTAACTAGCTACATTTAGCTAGCTAAGAGCATCGTCAAAGGTACTAGTTAAATTTTTGCTACTTTAGCTAGCAAAATGACATTTTTTAAATTAGCTAGCTAGTTATCCAAGTGAGTACTCCAAGGACACTAGTTATTTTTGAGCTATTTCAAAAAAATTATTAATAATCTTTCCTTTTTTAATCATTTAGTGGAGAGATAAAAATAAAATGATGTATAGAGAGAAGACATGTGTCACTGTTTTAAAACTGCAACCACTGGAAAAAATTTCTAGATCCGCCCCTGGAAGTGGCCCACTTACTATTTCAAGTGACTTTATGGATATACGCCCAATTTTTTTGTTAGGGTACCATAGAATTGGCTTTAATTTTGAATCAGCCAAAAAAATTTCTCTTTAGTTTTGATTTCTGATTATGCATGTTTGGTAGTTACTATTGGTGTTTATTAATGAAATTATTTTACCTAGAGTAACTACAAGCAAAATATCTTTAATTGTTTTTCTCATATCCCGAGTCCTTTGTAATCGGTGATTGCAGCTACTATCTTTTGACTCTAAGGTTACAAGATTATTGAACTGGTAAAAATGGCACCACCATGGCTTCAAAGTTGATTGTGACAGTTCTTGTTGGAGAGGAAAGTGTATATGACAATGCATATTGAGGAAAAGCAGCTTGTGTGGATCAAATAAAAAAAGGTTTAAAAACTTGAATGAATCACAAAGGTGCATGGACCGAATGTAACAGGTGGGGAGCAGTTGATGGTATATGGAAAAATCCAGTTTTTCTAACTTTTAATTTTTATTCCTTTTAGGTCCACTCCTTGTTGACTTTGACTTGTAATTAGTTTCATATCTTTTGTCCTCTCCAAATAATAACTTATATTTTATTCTTTCTGGCCGGCTATGTTGGCAGATAATGAGTTTCCATACAAGAAAACGCTACACGTTGTGTGTACTGGATTTGTAACACTGTTCTTCCATAAGTTTTTTTAACACATAAAAAAAAAGACAAGCCAATGAGGGATTTCTATTCAGCAGCTGTCAATGAGAATTTCTAATCTTCTTATTTTCAGCTGGAAAATGGTGGTTGTGGCAACTGGCAACAAACACAGCCCATTAAAGACTATATATAGCTACTGAAATAGTTTGGAAACATATTTGCTTCGAGAGCTCTCTTCCTCGGAACAATAGAAAACTGAAAAAAAAAAATTCAATTTCTCACAATATAAATTTACCTACATGAGTTGCCAGGATGAAGATTACCTGAACAAACGAAGACAAGTATTGACTGTTGTGTGGGACATTTACGAAGAGCAAATGAAACCGCGACACGTGTATGTTCTCGGTAATGAGCTCGGGCTACCCTGTTCCCTCGGGCTAGCACGACCTCGGAGCAGCCGAGCCCCCGGGCCTGCCCGCTCTCGGGCAAATGGGCTCTCAGGCCTTGATGCCCTCGATTCGTGTCAACCTCGGGCAGGTACCCTCTCGGTCCAATGAACCCCTTCGGGCCGCATGAGCACTTGCCCCTCACATGCGTCGAGTTTGTCTTACATCTCAGATCCGATAGAGGAAATCAGACCGGGAGCAGAGCACGCTCCTGGAAACCGATTCAGGGGTACGGCTGTCAACGGTCAGGCCTGTAACCCCGAAAGATCCGCGATTTGGTCTGAAGCCCCTCTCTAACCATGGTTAGCTCAGGACCCTAACTTGACCACGATCAGGTCAGGGGATTGGACCAATCCGAAACCGAGTACTTGCTTATAAAAGGAACACTATTCATAGCAAGAGGGGTAAGTTCCTTAGCACAAAACCCTAGAAATCCTTCTCTGTCTCTCTCTCTCTCTTTCGGAGACTGACTTGAGCGTCGGAGGGTTTTAGACCGGGAAACCCCCGGTCTCCCTTGACGATCTCCTTTGTTTTCAGGCCCCCTGTTCTACGCAACACCTAGCCTTCCTGTTCATCGAGAAGGCCCAACATTCCCGCACGATCACGAGCCATCTTAGCCCTTACAACCCAATCGGGTCGTAGTCGCGTGGCGTTCCGAATCTCCGGACCACTCTTTCAAAGCGCTCCGCCGACTGTCCGGACTTTTCCCCGTACAGTTTGGCGTCGTCTGTGGGAAACTAGGAGCAAGAGGCCTTTGTGCTCGCCTTCGCTTGAGCTAGTGTTCCCTTTCTTTTAAATGGCGGGGCGAACTAGGTCCGGGGCAACGTACGCTGGGCCAGAGATGAATGGAGCAAGTGTGGTGCTCCCACCACCACCGACCGGGCGTCCCCCGGTAGGTGCTACCTTCATCGGGGAGACAAGTAGGCCGGTGGAGCAGACCCAGATGCAAGAAGTCCAGGCCGCGTATGAGCGGGCGGTCGCGGAACATTCCAACCCGGAAGCGGTTACCGCCGTGGTCGCAATGCTCCAAGCACGGCTAGACGAGGCGAATCGCGAGAAACTCGCCCTAGAACAAGAGTATTTCAATCTGAAAGAGCGCATCCGCCATCAATCCCCCCCCCACCACGGCCGAATGGCAACGGAGGATAGCGGCGACAAGCGAAGCTACACCTCTTACCCCGCCGAATCCCGACCACGACGGTGTAGAATACATGTCCAAGAAAGGCGGTCTGAAAGAGGTGAGGATCAGAGCTACATGAAGTTGAAGAGTAAGATCGAGCGCCAAAGAGCTGATAAGGGACGGGTGCATGACTCTTTCTCAAGGGTCATCACTGGAGCGAGTTCTAGTCGAGTTAGGCGGACCCCCCGGGAAGATAACCAAGGTCGGAGAGGGAGCCAGCGGCACTCCGAAATGTCGGCCCTGAAGGCCAACCGGAGAGATAGAGAGCGTTACGAGGCAGTAGTCGAGGGCTCGGCAGAGCCAAGTCGATATGGGAAAAGCTCTCGAGAGGAGAGGAGAAGAAGGGTTGGAGATTTAACCTCGGACGAATTCGCGAGGAAGATCCGAGAGGAGATCAAGATAATGAGGGAGCCAGTGCGACCGACGCCGAATTACTTGCTAGTAGGAAAATCTCCCTTTGCGAGCTGGATCCAAACCACGCCAACCCCAAAGAATTATAGTGCCGTCACTTTCACTCCTTACTCCCCTGTAACGGATCCCGACTACCATCTGACGTACTATGTCCAAAAGATGTCCCTCTATATTGACAATGAAGGCTTTATGTGTAAAATCTTTCCGATGAGCCTTGGGGAGATTGCCCTCAGGTGGTGGGCGAAGATTCCAGAGAAATCGATCCGAAGGTGGGAAGATTTGGTCAAGCTCTTTCGGGATCGATTTATAACAAGCAAGAAGTACGCCAAGACCATGCAAAACCTGTACGAGATGAGGCAAGGGACGGAGGAGCCCTTGCGAGACTATTCCCAGAGATTCTGGGAGCTTTACACCGAGATCGAGGAACCAGACGAACGAAACGCTCTCGACATATTCAGGCGAGGACTGATTCGATCCTCTCGGCTGTTCGAGCAGCTCACCCTCGACCCACCGTCCAGCATCGGAAAGCTGCTTGATCGAGTACAGAGGTACATACGACTCGATGATGCTTTTCGGGTGGCCAAGCAAACCGAACAGGTGGATAAGAGGAAAGATAAGAACCCCCGAGCGGACCGAGTAAGAGATGACCGAGCAAAACATGAGCCGACAAGAGACAAGGCACCAACAAATCCGAATCAAGCAGTTCTCACTGTTTTCACTATGCCAATCTACAGACTCTTGCGAATCGTCGAAAATAAAGATTTCTTCGAAAAACCAAGGCCGATGGGCGGAGACCCCGAAAGGAGGAACAAAAAATGGTTTTGCGAATACCATAAAGATCACGGCCATAAAACTGAAGACTGCAAAACCTTAAAGCATAACCTGGAGACCTGGGCAAAAGCCGGACACCTGAGTGAGTTCATAGTTAAGAACGACGGTCGGAAGAAGCCCGAGGACAAAAAGATCGAGAAACCAAGAACTGAGACCGAGGGATATACCGTCTTGGGAGCCATCGACGAAATTAGCGGAGCATATGACAGGGCTTCGGTCTCTGTAAACGCCCTTCGAGCGCAATATCAAAAAGCTTCCCACCTTCGGGAGGTGTTCGAAGTAAAATCAGAGCCAACGCTCGTGGCTGAAAGAGGGAAGGACGATCTGAGCTCCGCCCTATTCTTCGGGAGAGATTATCCGATCACGGAAACACACCATCCCCACAATGACGCTCTGATAGTCCGAATGATGATCGCGAACTACGACGTGGGGAAGGTCTATGTCGACAACGGAGCCTCGGTTAATGTCATGTTCAAAAAACTCTTCGACCAGTTAGGGTTGAAAAAGGACGATCTCTCCCCGAGTAATTTGAGCTTGAAAGCATTTAACGGGAATCTTTCTTACCCCCTCGGGCAGGTCGCCCTAGCCGTCCGAACTGGCCCAGTCCAAACCATTCAGCACTTTGTCGTTCTAGAAGAACGATCAGCCTACAACGTGATAATGGAAGGCCTTGGCTCCACGCCATCGAAGCGGTCCCCTCCACTTACCACCAGTCCGTCCGCTTCCCGGGACCTGAAGGCATAGTGGAACTCCGCAGAAACCAAACTGTAGCCCGAGAATGTTTTATGTATGAACTTACAGGTCACACTCCGTCGTCGGCGGCTAAAAAGAAGGAGAAGAGCAACGTTCGGACCGAAATGGTGGAGGACTGCTCCGTCGAGCCCAAAAAATCTAAAAAGGACATCGATCCATTATAGCAATTAAAGCACGGTCGGCTCGGGGTCGAAGATACTCTACTCGAGCCCGACGACCGAACGGGTGAAGAACTCCGCAAGATGATCATTGATGAGAAATGCCCCGAACGATACTTTCTTCTCGGAAGCTCTCTCTCAGATGAGGAAGCTTCGGAGTTGTTTCAGTTCTTGAAGAAAAACGCTGATGTGTTTGCCTGGTCGCCACATGAGATGCCAAGAATCGATCCGAGCATAGTCCAGCACAGGCTTAGAGTGAATCCGAGCTCCAAGCCTGTCACACAGAAGCAAAGGAGGTTGTCCGATGACCGAGCTCGGGCCATAAATGAGGAGGTAAAGAAACTTTCGAAAGCCGGATTCATACGAGAAGTAATGTACCCGACATGGCTCGCCAACCCGGTCTGCGTCAGGAAGAAAAGTGGCGAATGGAGAATATGTGTTGATTTCACGGACCTAAACAAAGCCTGCCCAAAGGATAGTTTCCCACTACCAAAGATCGACCAAGTCATAGACTTGATTGCCGGGTACGCTCTGTTAAGCATCTTCGACGCCTTTTTCGGATACCATCAGGTGCCGATGGCAGAAGAGGACCAAGAGAAAACAGCATTTATCACCCCCACCGGCACCTATTGTTACAAAGTGATGCCTTTCGGCCTCAAAAACGCCGGGGCAACATATCAACGACTAGTCTCTCGGATGTTCGAGGGACTAATTAGGAAGAATTTGGAAGCCTACGTCGATGACACCATCGTAAAAAGCTCGGCTGAGTGCGACCACATAGCTGACCTGGCCGAGGCTTTTGGGAGATTGCGGCAATTCGGGATGAAACTCAATGCTAAGAAAAGCTCTTTCGGGGTGCGGTCAGGAAAGTTCCTCGGACACTTGGTTACTCGACGAGGGATTGAGGCAAATCCCACGAAGATAGAGGCATTGCGATCACTAAAGGAACCGAGCACATACCGAGAGGTTCAGCGATTGAACGGAATGATCGCGGCACTCGGGCGCTTTATCTCACGATCCTCGGACAAGTGCCAGCCCTTCTTCCAGGCTCTAAAGAAGCAGAAAACAAAGCACGTTTGGACGGAGGAATGTCGAGTCGCCTTGAAAAATTTAATAAGACATTTGGAAAGCCCTCCTGTCTTGTCGAAACCAAGACACGGAGAACCATTGTTCTTATACCTAGCAGTTTCCCAGCACGCGGTAAGCGCCGTTGCGATCCGAGAAGATGGAAAAGAACAAAGACCTGTGTATTACGTAAGTAAGACCTTACTTGATGCCGAAACACGGTACTTGCCTCTCGAAAAGATTGCCCTAGCACTCCGAACGGCTTCGAGAAAGCTTCGACACTATTTTCAAGCACACACCATCATCGTCCTGACGAACCAATCCCTAAAAGATGTACTTCGGAAGCCCGACCTTTCCGGAAGAATTTCTAAATGGGGGATCGAGCTAGCGGCATTCGATATACGGTTCAGACCGAGGACGGCAATAAAAGGGCAAATCTTAGCCGATTTCGTTGCTAAGTTTACCAGCGAGCGAGATGAGGCAAACCAAAGTTCGCCCGAACAATCGGATACCTATTCCTCGGCCGAACTCGAGGGCGAGGATAGTAAGAGATGGGAGATGTATGTCGACAGGGCCTCGAACAATCGAGGGGCAGGAATCGGGATTGTCCTCCAATCTCCGGCAGGTGAAGTTCTAGAAAGCGCCATTAGATTGCAGTTCTCCGCCTCAGACAACGAGGCCGAGTACGAGGCCACTCTAGCAGGGCTGAGGCTTGCCCTAGCATTATCGGTAACCAAGTTAAATCTTTTCAGCGATTCTCAATTGGTGGTTTGGCAGCTGAACGGTGAGTATGACGCCCGGGATGAAAGGATGAGAGCTTACGTCGAGCTCACCAAGAAGCTTATTTCGAATTTCGAAAGCGTTTGCATCCAACAACTTGTCCGAGAACGGAACAAGCACGCAGACGCGCTAGCATCTCTCGCGTCGGCACTGGAAACAGAATCCCAAAGAACAATTAATATCAAAACTATCCATGCCCCAAGTATAGAGCCAAGCCCGGAAGTCAACGAAATTGTCGAACTTGGTCCAAGCTGGATGGACGAAATAATCGAATATCTCAAAAATGATGTCCTTCCTGAAGACCACCATCAGAAACACCGGATCAGGGTCAAATCGGCATGATTCTAGCTCTCTCCAAAAGGCTTGCTATACAGGCGATCTTTCACCGGAGCATATTTGAGATGCGTTCATTCGAACGAAGTAGAAGGAGTCTTGCAAGAACTGCATAATGGAAGTTGTGGAGGTCACGCTGGGGGACGCTCGCTGGCGCACCGAGCAATAACGCACGGCTACTGGTGGCCGTACATACAAAAGGATGCCCTTAAGTACACCCGAAAATGTCCGAATTGCCAATTCTTCTCGGATAAAATCCACCGACCAGCAAGAAACCTGCATCCATTATCAAGCCCTTGGCCCTTTGCAAAATGGGGCCTTGATTTGGTCGGACCGCTCCCCCAAGCGAGCGGCAATAGGAGATACCTCGTTATCGCAACCGACTACTTCACAAAGTGGGTGGAGGCCGCTCCCCTAGCCTCCATCAGGGACTCGGATATCATCAGTTTCCTTTGGGAAAACATCTTCACGAGATTTGGGGTTCCCCAAGCGTTCATCTCGGATAACGGTACTCAATTCGAGAGTCGAAGAACTCAAGAGTTCTGCGCACAATTCGGAGCGAAGTTCTTCTACGCTAGTCCGAGTTATCCGCAATCAAATGGTCAAGCAGAGGCGACAAACAAAGTAATTGTAAAAGGAATCAAGAAGAGGCTGAAGAAAGCAAAAGGGAGGTGGCCCGAGGAGCTTCGTGCGATCCTATGGGCATACAGGACGACCCCCTGGAGGTCGACAAACGAAACCCCTTTTGCACTCGCTTTCGGGACAGAGGCAGTCATCCCGGCAGAAATGGAATATCCGACTCTAAGAACAGAAGAACTCAGTCAGGAGCAGGACGAAGAGAACATGGCACGCGAGCTTGACCTAGCCGAAGAAAGAAGAGGCGAAGCAATGATCCGAATGGTGATCTATCAACAAGAACTCCGGAAGTATTATGAGAAGAAAATCAGCCCTCGCGAATTTAAAGTTGGTGATCTCGTCCTCAGAAAAGTAAACTTGGGAACTCGGGACCCAAAGGAAGGAAAACTCGAGGCAACCTGGGAAGGCTCCTATGAAGTCATCGCTGTCGGAGAAAAAGGTTCTTATGATCTAAAGCATTGTGAAGACAATAGGGACCTACCAAGGTCGGTAAACGTGTCGAACCTTAGAATATTCCACAAATGAAGAAAGATGTAATATGAGCGTGGTCGGCAAAACACCAGCTCGATCCAATCAATGAAGTCTTTTTATTCAATGAAAATGTTGCCATTATTAGAAACTCCTAGTCTTGTCATGATGACGAGGACCGATCACCCTAGCCTCACCATGACAACAAGGAAATGCATACAGAAAACCTTAGTCTCGCCAAGGTGGTGAGGGCCGATCACCCTAGCCCCACCTGGGCGACAAAGGGATACTTACTAAAGTCTCGGATTCCGAGCGGCGACGCCTTGGAACATAAGACAAAAGGCGCGAGCACAAGTGCATCTAAAAGAAGGAAACATTCGAAGAGAAATAGGTTCTAGCGCTTAGAACATGCATCGAAATAACCAAACATAAAATGAAAAGCCCATCGGGCCGGAAACAAGCATATATATTCAAACCAAGCATAAAATGGAAGCCCATCGGGCCAAAAAATGATCATATATTCACAAATGAGAATTTTTTACAAAAGTGTTCAAGTACATACTGAGCCCCTCGGGTGCAAAAAAAAAAAAAAAAAAAAAAAAAAAAAAAAAAAAAAACCGAGTCAGGCATCCTCGATGACAAGAACCTCGGAGTCCTCGGCTTCGGGGGGCTGTAGGGAGGTAGAGGCTGGAGTCTCGGTAGGGGGATGCTCGCTGGAAGGACGCTCGGTGGGAGCATCCTCGGTCGGGAGAGGCCTATCAGATATCTCATTTACCCCCTCGGTTACCTCTCCCTCGGCGGGATCTTCAGTTTCGTTTCCCTCGGGTTGGGCCTCCCCGTCATCGATTTCATCTCTGTCTTCTGCTTCACCCTCATCATCCGAGAGAGGCAGAATGGCCCTCTCAAAGGGAATTCGTTCCAAGTCAACCTCGGGGAAGGCCTCTTTCACCCGAGCACCGAGGGTGTCCCAACCGAGCCTGTATTGACGGTCCATGTACGGCTCCATCCGCTCTACGTACTCGTCAGCATCCTTGTCTTCAGCCTGTTTGATCAAGGTGGCCCGAGATTCCACCTCGGTTTGCCACTGATCGTACCATTCCTCGGTCTGCTTCTTCCAGTGCGAAGCATCACCCCGAGACTCGTTAAGCTTGGTCTTCAAGTCCTCGGTCAGAGCTTGAGACTTCGCTAGCTCATCTTGAGATAACCAAGCAGCCTCTCGGATGCACTCCAGCTCCGAGCTCACCTTCACGACCTCTTCCTGTAGCCGGGTCACCTCGGTCTTGAGGTCAGACCTCTCGGAGGACCACTCGACCACCTCCCTCTTATACCTATCCTCGGTTTTGAGGAGGCGCTCGGTCAAAAGCATTGTCTGCTGGGCAGCCTGCATTCACCGAGCACAATTAGAAGTTGAAAACTTAAAGGAAATTTTCTAAGTGTTTAAGCTAGTACTCACCATGAATTGGTGAATAAGGGCCTCATAGCCCAGGTCCACCGATTTGTGCTTCCGGTGGTTCGACATGTCCGAGGGGAATTTTAGCAGATTCCCAATCGAGTGGAAGGTGAACTCCGGATCGGTCATGACCGAGAGACGCCCGTCGGTCGGAAGAGGAAACTGAGGCAGGTCCCTCATTATTTCTCGGCGCCCTCGGTCAATTGTCAGTGGCTGGTAGTCCGAGGAGGGAAAAGGGAAGCTCTCCATCTCCTCCCTCTTCCTCTTCTTTGCCTGTTCGGGCCCAAGGTCCTCAGCCGTCGTTACAGGCTCTGGCCTATCCGTCGTCACCGCTCCCCGAGAGGTCTACGGAGCAGTGTCTGGATCGGTGGACCGAGAGGTGATCGGAGCCTTGCGCTCGGTGACTCTTGTGGTCGGAGTCTTCTCGGTGGGCTTCTCGGTCGGGGCAATCAAGGAGGCCTTTCCCTGTTGTTTCCTGCGCATCGCCTCCTTGATCGGGTCAGGACCCCTCTGTTTGCTCGGGCCTGCTCCCTTCTTTTTGGGCGCAGGAACCTTGATCGAAACATTGGCTCGGTCAGCCATGTTTTCAGAGGACCCCCCTTGGGTAGAATTTGAGCCTTCCCCCTCTGCTCGGCCTTGCGTACCGAGAGCAACGATTACGCTCGGTTCCTGTCTGGTAGCCCTCTTCTTCTTTGCTTGGCCAAAGGATGGGTACCCTTTGGGGACGCTGGTCGCTTGAAAGCTCCGGTACCAAGGTGGGTACTTGAGAAGGACGTGGGCTGCCCGACCAAAGCCGTCCTCCCCTCGGTAGTTCAGCGCCCTTTTGATATCGTCCTCCTTAACTTCAAGAGGAAGCTCAAAGGCAGCTTCAGCTGTGGAAAAGAATAAGTCATGAACCAAGCAGATAAAAAATGAATGAGTAATCAAGTACTAAAGCTCTCAAAACTTACGAGGCTCTCCGAGAGCCCGAGGGACCCTTCGCCCTTCTCTCCCGAGCAAGGGAGGCTCAAAGTCACCATAGACAAACACTATGTCCGACTGGTACCCTTGGCTGCTGTCGGGGATGTGTGTGACGAGCACCCGCTCGGGGTCTCAGGATCTGAGATAGAACCCGCTCGGTGACCGAGACAGCTGGTAACAGCTGAATATCTCCTCAACACCTAGGTTGGTGCCAAGAATTCTATTGAGCTCTACAACCCCGAGCACTACTTTGTATGTGTTCGGTTTCAACTGGATGGGCGCCAAGTTGATGAAGTTCAAGAAGTCCACTAAGAGCTCAGGGAAGGGGACCCGAACACCACCCTCGAAGAAGTTGATGTTGTGGATGGGCACTCCCCCTCGGTCGTCGGTAGAACTGATTTCTTCACCGACCTCGGCAGACCGAAACGTAATCTTGGTCCCAAAACCGAACTTCTCCCCGAAGTCCCTCTCCTTGTTCGGGTTCCCTCGGATTTGATGAGTCATCTGTTAAGTACAGAGCTCGGTAAGGATAAAATGCCCTAGGACGCATGGAACAAATAATAATCCTATCTTTAAGGGAATCCCCGAACAATCCTAGGTAAGTTAGTCTCTCGGTTTGAAACCTAGTCTTAACCGAGCACATATGTTGTGCTCGGTTGAAACACATTGCAAGAAACCGAGCACATGTGATGTGCTCGGTTCAGGCGTTTCACAAACAACCGAGCACACAACTTGGTTTTTACGAACGGATTGAAAAAAAGAGATCACAGACAAATGCATGGAGAAAAATGAAGAACACCAAGAACAGATGAAGAACTTACCGGAAAACTCAAGAAGGGCGATTTCCGGCAGTAGTTGACGGTCAGATTTCCTTTCTCCGGCGAATTCTCTTCGGTTGGCAAGGCTCTGGCTCTGGGAGTAAAGATGGGAGAATAAGGGAGGCAAAACCCTTATATACCTAGCTTCCCGAGGCTGACGTCACCCCCTCATGATTTGTGCCCAACGGCTGCCTCGGGCATACGAAACGGCGCTTGACTGAAAGGCAGTACCACCATGTCAGAACCATCCCATCCTCGGTAACCGAGTGACCGAGGACACGATGGCTCGGGGGAAGTTGTGTGGGACATTTACGAAGAGCAAATGAAACCGCGACACGTGTATGTTCTCGGTAATGAGCTCAGGCTACCCTGTTCCCTCGGGCTAGCACGACCTCGGAGCAGCCGAGCCCCCGGGCCTGCCCGCTCTCGGGCAAATGGGCTATCGGGCCTTGATGCCCTCAATTCGTGTCAACCTCGGGCAGGTACCCTCTCGGTCCAATGAACCCCTTCGGGCCGCATGAGCAATTGCCCCTCACGTGCGTCGAGTTTGTCTTACATCTCAGATCCGACAGAGGAAATCAGACCGGGAGCAGAGCACGCTCCTAGAAACCGATTCAGGGGTACGGCTGTCAACGGTCAGGCCTGTGACCCCGAAAGATCCACGATTTGGTCTGAAGCCCCTCTCTAACCATGGTTAGCTCAGGACCCTAACTTGACCACGGTCAGGTCAGGGGATTGGACCAATCCGAAACCGAGTACTTGCTTAGAAAAGGAACACTATTCATGGCAAGAGGGGTAAGTTCCTTAGCACAAAACCCTAGAAATCCTTCTCTGTCTCTCTCTCTCTCTCTTTCGGAGACTGACTTGAGCGTCGGAGGGTTTTAGACCGGGAAACCCCCGGTCTCCCTTGACGATCTCCTTTGTTTTCAGGCCCCCTGTTCTACGCAACACCTAGCCTTCCTGTTCATCGAGAAGGCCCAACATTCCCGCACGATCACGAGCCATCTTAGCCCTTACAACCCAATCGGGCCGTAGTCGCGTGGCGTTCCGAATCTCCGGACCACTCTTTCAAAGCGCTCCGCCGACTGTCCGGACCTTTCCCCGTACAACTGTAATCCCACCAAACAAGGAATTAGAATAGTCAGTCTACCCAATTGTCTCCAATGATTAATGGGTGGATGCACTCATCAAAAAAAAAGATCCAAGAAAATGGGTGGCCCATTTTAGCTGAAGGTCTAAAAGCTTTAAAATGTGGGTATGAGCCTCTGTCAGTGGTTAAACGAAAGTATGAGGAACCTGCCCCTACATTATTTTGTTCAACACTTGATTCAAAAGGAGCAGTCGATGTGGATCCACGTGGCATCAAACAAAGGGGTTAATTAATCTCATGCACCACGCACCGCAGGCTATATAGTAATTTCCAACTAATAATTGATCATGGCCTATTGATAATTAATGATAGAATAATTTTCCATGAAGGCCCCACCAAATTTGGACTTGGGCAAAGCAAGTGGAAATGAATTGCATGTAATTTCCAACTAATAATTGGTCATGGCCTATTGATAATTAATGATAGCATAATTTTCCATGAAGGCCACCACATTTGGACTTGGGCAAAGCAAGGGGAAATGAATTGCATGTAATTAATTTCCAACTAATAATTGGTCATGGTCTATTGACAATTAATGATAGCATAATTTTCCATTAAAGCCACCACATTTGGACTTGGGCAAAGCAAGTGGAAATGAATTCTTGCCAAATTCTAGTTTCCTATGCTTCATTGTTGCAATTAAAGAGACCACGACAATTTGTCTTACAATTAAAGAGATCAAGACAAGTCGTTTTCCTTTATTGACTTAGAATAGTCAGTCTACCCAGCGTCTCCAATGATTAATGGGTGGATGCACTCAGCGAAAAAAAAGATCAAGATAATGGGTGGTCCATTTTGGCTGAAGGTCTAAAAGCTTTAAAATGTGGGTATGAGTCTCTGTCAGTGGTTAAACGAAAGTATGAGGAAGCTGCCCCTACATTATTTTGTTCAAAACTTGATTCAAAAGGAGCAGTCGATGTGGATCCCACGAGGCATCAAACAAAGGGGTTAATTATTTTTTTATACCATCAATTTTGAAATAGTCTCAATTTACTTCACGAACTTGACATTGACCCAATTTTGGGAGGATTTTTAATTTTGTGTTTCAATGTGAGGTAGGAGTGACGGACGTTAAGATTTTTATCGGAGCAATCAACTGATTATTCAACCAATTATTTCAAAATTTTAAGAATTTTATGCATTTTTTTAAAAAAATTAACAATTAGGAAAATGATTATTTGAACAATTATTTCCCGAAAGTTGATTTTTAAAATCAAATTCAAAATTTTAATAATTTTCTGGATTTTTTTAAAATAAAAAATTAGGAAAATTATTATTTGAAAAATTATTTCCAAATTTTAAGAATTTTCTGCATTTTAAAAAAAAAATAAAAAAATAAGGAAAATGATTCTTCGAACAATTATTTCCCTAATTTTTGGTAATTTACTGAATTTTTTGGATTTTTTAAATATTATTTAGCATTTATTTGGAATTTCTAAAAATTAAAAACCCAAAATTATGTATGTGTGACACATGGCAAGAGAGCATCATCTCCTTCATTGAAATGGGTTGCAAATATACCCGAATTCTACATGGGGTTTTTTTTTTTTAATCAAATCTTCAACTTTGAACCCTTATATTTTCTTCAATTCTTGCTCTGTTAACAATTTTAACGTCCCTCACCTCTGTCCCATATTGAAACATAAAGTTAAAAATTGTCCCAAAATTGAATTAATGTTAAATTCGTGGACTAAATTGAGATTACGCCCAAAGTTGATGGTATGAAATAGTAAGGGTAAATTGTAGAAAATTCCCCTAAAGTATGGGGGTCAGCAGATAACCCCCTTATGTTTTAATTTTGTCAATGTGCTTATGTTTTAATTTTTGGCAATGTGCCTCACCATCACTTGCCATTAATGAAAATTGACGAAAATTAGTCACATGGCTACGCATGTGATACCATTAATAGACCCGTGTCGCCTAAAATTGCTAGAACTCTCACCGAAATCATGTCCAATTGGGTGACCATCGATGATTGGTTTTGTCTTCCAATTGAACTAGGGGGCACATTGACTAAATTAAAATATAAAAGGAGTTATCTGCTAACCCTCCCATACTTCAGGGGGGTTTTCTGCAATTTACCTTTTAACCCTTTGTTTGATGCCACGTGGGATCCACATCAATAGCACGTGTGGGGCACGTGTCTGTTCCGTTAACAATCTTAACGTCCGTCACCCATGTCCCACATTGAAACACAAAGTTGAAAATTGTCTTAAAATTGAGTCAATGTCAAGTTTGTAGACTAAATTGAGATTATCCCAAAGTTGATGGTAAAAAAAATAATTAACCCTTAAATAAAAGATAAGAAAGAAGATTGAACCAACAGGGGGAAAAATTAGTAGCATGGTAAGACCAGCCTTCGAATTTGAGGCCACATAGAGCCTCTCACCACTTGGGGTCAAACCCGACACTTGGTTCGATCCGTAGAAAGCCTTCAGCATTTGAGCCAAACATCAAACCCATTCCATACTAAGACCAGCCATTCTATTCCGGGTTTTGGAAAAGGAATTTCAATATCCAGAAAGAATGAGACTTCGAAGTCAATATAAGGAGAAATCTTGATTCGGCCACCGTCCCCAAGGCATCGATATTTCAAGAACCTATTTCAAGAACCATCAAGAGGATCTGCAACCACCATTGGCCATCATTAGTCATCCAACTGGAGCATGAACCCCTCTCTCACCCAACATACTCCGTGTGTTTGGTAATAGGGATTTGAGTAGAATAAAAAGCGTTGTTAATAGCGCTTTAAATATAGACTCTATAAAACAGAAAGCGCTGTTAGTAATAGCACTTTCAATATAATATCCACAAAAGAGAAAGCGCTTTTATTAAAATAAGGAGCGCAATTAATAATAGCGCTTTCAATGTATGAAAAAATAGAAAGCGTTTTTATTAATAACGCTTTCAAAGTAAAATGTATAAAACAGGAAGTGCGGTTAGTACTAGCGTTTCTAGTAAAAGAGAGAGAAGCCCGGTCACAAAACTAGGGCTGCAACTTAGGCGGGTTGGGCGGGTTAAGAGGTCAACCCAAGCTCAACCCTAAATGTAAACCCTTATGCCCAAGTCCAACCCAACCCATACTTCGGGTTGAACTTTCCTAGCCCAGGCTCAACCCGTGCTCGGGTTGGGCGGGTACGGGTTGGGCACGGGTTGCATGGGTTGAGCGGATTGAAGTCGGGTTGAGTGGGTTGTGTGGGTTAGCTTATTAATTTCATTTTTTATTTTTCATCTTTAGTAAACCTACTTCAATAAAATAAAAATGCATTGTTGTATATGTCTACAAATCTTAATCATTCAAACTCAATTGATTAACCTACTTCAATAAAATCAACGGCATTATTCGTTAGTAACTGATGGGGAATGGGGAAAGAAAAAAGAAGTGGGACAAAGTGCTTTGATGCCAAAATGATAAGAACAAACTCATAAAAAAAAATAAAAAAAAAATTGATATTCATGGACACTTATTTAAAGAGCCTTTTAGGTCAAACATGGATTATAATCCCATGATTCTAGTAGATTTTACAAATTTTTTCGTTTTCTTGCTAAGAGAGGAGATTTTATAGCTACAAATTGCTAGGTTAGGGCTAACAGTCTAAATAAAGCTCCCCTTTTAAACACCCCCACCCCCCCCCCCCCCCCCCAAAAAAAAGAGGAAAAAACAATAGATGGTAATCTGGCTGCACATCTTTCTCCAGCCAATTGCACATCTTCCTCTAACAATTTCTCATACAAACCCCCCATGCCCACACCAAATGACTACTAGTTAAAAACCATATGATGTCATATTTAATGCATATAAAAATATTTTTTAAAAATTATATATTATAAAGGTCAGGTTCGGGTTGGGTTCGGGTTAACCAACCCTCTTCCCAAACCCAACCCAATTTAAATCGGGTTGATATTTTTCAACCCAAGCCCAACCCAATGTATGAAAACTATTTGTCCAACCCATTTATTGACCGGGTTGGGTTCGGGTTGGGCGGGCTCAACCCACCCAAGTTGCAGCCCTACACAAAACTTAAACAATCCATGCAATGACGTTTTATACCCATTATCAATTGACCTCTCCATCCCCACAACTCTCTCTTCACTCACTTCTCACCGCCGATCCCATCAATCCTCGGAAAGAAGGCTTCCTTCGCCCTTCCTAGTTTATTGCATATGATGACATTTATACCCCCTATCCCCACCGTCACTCCATTGACCATCTTTGATCATGCAAAACACCACAAGTCTTCGACCGTATCCAAGATCTAGGCCTTGCACAGGGCTGCCTATAAATAGAGGAGTAGAAAAAACAGAGAGAAAGAAAAAACACATAACTGATTCCGGTCCATTGTTCAACAAAAATTTCCTTCTGCGAGCAATGGCCGCCTGGACATTATGTGGAAAAAATTTACCCAAAAAGTGGATTTTATGTGGCAAGATAAACTCTTTAGAATTGAACTTTTAGCAAAGAAATGATAATTGATAGTAACAATTAGAGACCAATTATCAAAGTCTAGCACATTTGAAAAATATTGGGAATTTGCTTCTGCTATTTCTGTATAGAGAGCTCTTCCATGAATGCACATAAAACTGATAATAACAAACAATTTGATCTTACTGTGTGAATACAAACTTATTTATAGATGAGTTACCCGAGGGAAGATTGGAAACAAGCAGAGACGGGTCTTCTTGAATGGAGAACCCGTCTGAGTAACCTTCCTCATGGTTGGCAGACCATACAATGGTTTTTTCGGGTATTTTGTTAAACCAGATGGCTAGTAAGAAGCCTCTTCCAATCTGTTGGAACCCAAAAGCAGATTCTCCGGACAATGATGCCCACAAAGAGTTATTATTGTTCAGTGCAGTAAGGGATGAACCCAAAGAAATGTTATTGTAAGTTTGAGCAGAGGTGGAATATCCGAATATGGAAGCAGAAGCAGCAAAAAGCAGAGAGGGTATGGTAGTGCAAAAGCCATGGCTTAAAGGCAAAAGAGAAGCAAAAGAATGACTTGAAATGCACACATTTAACTGAACTAATATCTTGTAAGTGGTGGAGAAACTGTTTTATCCTTATGATATAGATGAAATGATCAGTGCTTAGGCCAATTTGTTGTTCAAAATAATAGCTCTCCAGCTCAACCACTCGCATCAACAAGATAAATGGACAGTAGTTACATGGGCAAAAAAAAATGATAGGTCCATGTTAACTTTGAGAATGGAAGTTTGAATTGTGGGTATGAATGTTTGTCATTTAGTATATGAGAATATCTGGAAGTTGGCCTACATTTGACTTACTAAAAACTGAGTTTGACAGATGCAAGGATTTAAATCCCAAATAATTAGTATCCCAGCCACAATCTCAGCAATAACAGCAGTCACAATTGAGACAGCACATGATTACCTTCTTTGTAACATATAAATCTATAAATACAAGGGGGTTTCTCTCTCTATATTCACCTTGAAAATGAGATTCACAGTATCTGAGGTCAAAACAGCAATAGAGTTCACTTGCTGCTGCTCCATCATGGTGCCATCATCAAATGCAATGTAACTTTTCTTTTTTATTATTTTTTTAATTGCCAATAGGGAATCTAGGCCTTTGGCCTGTCTATTCCTCTTAACATGGGTAAGGCCACAGCCCACCCTACATTAGTTAATGCCCTGGAATATAAACCTAGCTAGTGGCTAGACCCAGAGGATGAAAAAATTAATTCAATAACAAAAGTGGTAGTGATTTTAGCCACTCATAGGCACAGGATTTAAAAAATAAAAATAAAAATCCATTGATTAAAAGAATAAATATTAGTACCATAGTATTATTCTCTTTATTTGAGGATGGATAGCAGTACAACATTAGGCTGAGACAGTTGAGTGACAAACACAGATAATTATTCTGAACAACGGATAGTTCAACAATACCCTTATTTACAACACAGTTTGATATCCTGCAACATCTATTACTGAAAGCCAAAAGTACAGCACCAATAACTTAACATTCATAAAGCAGTAACAACTTACAATACATACCTATGTTGAAGGCTAGGGATTAAATTGAACTAATAAACAAGGATGGATCTGGAGGAACAGATACTTCAACGGCTCCTTCCAGCATCTGCTTAACTTTCTTCATGGCAAGCCTTAGCGAGGGATCCTCCTGAATGTTCCAGATTGCAATCACCACAAACTTCTCCACCCTCTTTTTCTTCCATGGCCTCCTCATCATTCTCCACTAAAAGATCCACCTTCCTGTCAATATAGAAATCATAAGCCCATTCAGACAGTATCATCATATCGTCATCCTTCAGCTCTGGTTCCAAATTCTTACTACAGCAAATGAGCTCTAGCAACAAAATGCCAAAGCTGTAAACATCCACCTCGACCGTAATTGGCACATTTTTCAACCATTCAGGGGCTACATAGCCTTTGGTTCCCCGGATGCTGGTTGTCGTTTGAGTCTGATCTGTCTTCAAAAGTTTAGCTAATCCAAATTCAGAAATCCTTGTTGTAAAAGAGTCATCCAACAGCATATCTTGAGGCTTCATATCACAATGTGTGATTTCGGTGCTGCACTCTTCGCGCAAGTAAAAGAGCCCCCTTGCAGTTCCAAAAGCAATTTGTATCCTCTTGTACCAGTTTGGCCTTGAATCTCCAAACAGGAAGCTCACTAAAGATCCGTTCCTCATGAAATCGTATACAAGAAGCCGGTGTTATCCCTCATTGCAGAATCCTAGCAGTTGGACTAGATTCTTGTGGTTTGTTCAGTCAATAGCACTCACTTCTCTCTGAAATTCCTTCTCCCCTTCTCCCTCCATCTTGTCTAACTTTTTTACTGCCACAAGGTTTCGATTTTCAAAAGCTCAAACTCCCTTATAAACCGTCGAGAAAGCACCCGTATCCAGTTTTTCCTTAAATCCATTAGTAGCTTCTTCTAGCTCTTTGTACGTGAAACTTCGCAAATCCATGCCTGGCAAGACTTGGTATGGTTGAACCCATTTTTGCTTTCTTTGCTTCATGCGGAAAATAACCAGAAAAGTTGTTAACAGTGAGAGGAAGTTCAGAAACATTGAATTACCTAGTAACACTGATCCAGTGATGATCAAAAGTTCCCAAGTGCAATTTGGGTTCTTTGGTGCCAACTGGGTTTAAAATCTCCAAAAAGGAAGCTTGCTAAAGTGTCATTGCTCAATCACTCATATACCAACAACCGGTGCTAATCCTCATCACAAAATCCAGGCAGTCAGACCAGATTTTTGTGATGGTTTTGGCCGATCACATTCACTTCAGTTTTGAATTCCTTGTCACCGTCTAGTACCACTCTGTCTAACTTCTTGACTGCAACAAAATATCTTGACCCTATTTCTATTATCCCTTTGTAAACAACACCAAATGATCCCCTTCCCAGTTCTTCCTTGAACTTGTTTGTAGCTTCGTCAAGCTCTTTAGAGCCAAAATAACGCAAATTTGTTTCAATACCACTTTCAGCTTGGCAAATTTGTCAGTTTACTATTTGACCCCACAATACCACTTTGCTTCCCTCCTATTGGCTTGTGGCCATGTCACAGTTACACTGGAGACTTAACTCGATTCCTAAATCTTACATACCTTCAAATGTTTGCCAGCTTCTGGCATACGTTGGGGGAGGAGCATATGCAGAAAGAATGTCCCCATATTGTGGACTGAACAGAGGTTAATGGGGAGCTGGTCCCAACAAAAAAAAAAAAGAAAAGGAAGAGGACAAAAGATAAGAGGCAAATGCGGAGAGAAGCTAGCTTCAGTGATTGTGCCCTCACGGCCTCACCATTTATAGAGATTGGGTCTGTTGTAAGAAGAAGCAATCTCTCTCAAACGGGTGGAACAGCCCCAGATTTTCTGGAAAAGCCCTATTCAAAATTTACAGAGATCCTACTATATTATGCCATCCCAATCTGCAGGTACAAATTTGGGCAAGAAACACACTCAGCTTTAACCTGCATTGGATCGCTGCTACTAATTAGTTCAGTATTTCTGAATTTCATCTTACCGCTAGAAACTTTTCTGATCAATTTCTAAATGACACAAAGAGAGTGACAGATGCTTCAATCTGCATTCGTATTAGCAGGTTCAAATATTGAGACTTTAGATCATAATTCTAGCATTTCGTATCTCAATTCCTTGAACTGCTGGGTTCTATATATGCTTGGTTTGAATACGATCAATCAAAGAATACTAGTACGGCGATGTTAGGATTGAATAAAAAACACAAAATTTCACTGATCAAAATGAAAAATATCAGTTTTTATAATATAAAAAAAAAATGAAAAAGAAAAAGAAAGATATCAGTACAATAATACTATTCTCTGCACTTGATGGTATGCAGGACAACATTATGCAGATAATTATTCTAAACCCTTAAGTTATTCAGCACTACCCTTAAGCACACAATAGGTTGATATCCTGTAACATCTTTTACGGAAAACCAAAAGTACAGCAGCAACAAATTTACATACAAAAAGCACAAACAACCAACTACACATACCTATGTTGAAGGGATTCATAAATTGAACTAATATATGAGGATGGATCTGGAGGAGCAGATACGTCAACAGCTCCTTCCAGCATTTGCGTGACTTTCTTCATGGTAGGCCTCAGTGACGGATCCTGCTGAATGCACCAGATTGCGATCATCACAAACTTCTCCACCCTCTTCATGTCTTCCCCTGCTTCCTCATCATTCTCCACTAAAAGATCCGACTTCCCATATTTATAGCAATCATAAGCCCAATCAACCAGTACCATCATATGGATTCATAAATTGAACTAATATATGAGGATGGATCTGGAGGAGCAGATACGTCAACAGCTCCTTCCAGCATTTGCGTGACTTTCTTCATGGTAGGCCTCAGAGACGGATCCTCCTGAATGCACCAGATTGTGATCATCACAAACTTCTCCACCCTCTTCATGTCTTCCCCTGCTTCCTCATCATTCTCCACTAAAAGATCCAACTTCCCATATTTATAGCAATCGTAAGCCCAATCAACCAGTACCATCATATTTTCATGCTCCACCTCTGGTTCGTAACTCCTCCTACAGCAAATGAGCTCTAGCAACAAAATGCCAAAGCTGTAGACATCCACCTTGACTGTAATTGGCATATTTTTGAACCATTCAGGGGCTACATAGCCTTTGGTTCCCCTGGCACCGGTTGTAGTTCGACCTGATCCGTCTTCAAAAGCTTAGCGAATCCAAAGTCAGAAATCCTTGCCATGAAAGAGTCATCTAGAAGTACATTTTGAGGCTTGATGTCACAATGGATGACTTGGGTGCTGCACTCTTCGAGAAAGTAACAGAGTCCCCTTGCAGTTCCAAAGGCAATGTGTATTCTATTGTACCAGTTTGGCCTTGGATCTCCAAAAAGGAAGCTTGCTAAAGAGCCATTGCTCATAAACTCATATACAAGAAGCCGGTGTTGCCCCTCGTTGCAGAATCCTAGCAGTTGGACTAGATTCTTGTGGTTTGTCCGGCCAATAGCACTCACTTCTGTTTTAAATTCCTCCTCCCCTTCTCTCACTATCCTATCCAATTTTTTAACCGTCACGAGGTTTCGATTTTCAAATGCCAGAACCCCCTTATAAACTATCGAAAAAGCACCCCTACCCAATTCTTCACTGAATCCATTTGTAGCTTCTTGTAGCTCTTCAAAGGTGAAACTTCGCAAATTCAAGCCGGGAATGACTGGTTTTGGTGCTCGCAGCGTTTTAGGTTTTCTTTGATTCGTGTGGAAAACAATCAGAAATGTTGCTAACAGTAAGAGGAAGTTTAGAAACACTGAACTACCTAATAACACCGATCCAACGAGGACCAAAGTTGATTGATCATTTTTCTTACGCCCTCCACCTGCAGGAAATAAACTAGAATTATCCGTCCTCACTCTAATCAAAGCTTTTCCACCAACACTGGGATCTATCTTCCCATTTGAGAGGGATTCTCTTCTTCCAACAATCCACACCTCTAAAAATGGCAACGGCGCAAAAACAATCACCCAAGCAAGCTGCTCTGCACCAATCCTCAGTCACAGATTGAAAATGCCCATAATCGGAAAGCGGCCAGTCAGTATTGGGCATCGCTTGAAAACCAAATCGATTCGTATCTTGGGATGCCTCATCGCAACTTTGCGAAACAAAGTCCTGTTTACATCCACTCATCTTATCATTGGGATCCAACAGGGAGTAACCAGGTGGGCATTGACAAATTGGTCTTTGATCATCTCCTAGTCTGCAACAGCTGTTGAACCCACCAGCTCCACCGCCTGTTTCTGCTCGAATTCTCGTGCAAATATTTTCAGGCATAAAGAAAGATGTAGTCCAGGCCATGGGCCATTTCCCGGTGCTTGAGCTAGCATCCTTCGGATATACATAATGCCCGAAAACTCCACCATATTCAAGAATTGCTCTTTGGTAAAACTCTCTCGACGAAGCTGCGTTCGATATTTGATTATGGAATTGGAATGATCCACGTAGTATGTAGTTGGCTTAGAGCTTCAAAACCAAGCAAACAAATATTACCAAGACACTAATAGATGGGGTGTTAAGAGTTGATAGCAAAAAAAAAAAAAAAAAAAAAAAAGAAGAAAAGGATGGGGTGTTAAGAGTGATATATAAACAACAAATTAGCGTTTTAAAAATTGTTTAGGTTTGTCTCTGTGGGTTGGTTGAGCGGTTAGACCTTTGGTATACTCCCCAGAGGTTATTTATTCAACTCTTCATAGAGACCACTGCTTGTGTGGGTATGAAACATCTCACACAAACCGTTAGGAAAATAGTTTGAGTTGAAACCTCGACGGGAGTAAGGCTTAGAATACCCTTAATTTTTAATTTTTAAAAAAAATAATAATTTAAGGTGTCCTGGTTCTTCTTCTTTGTGTCCAGAATTGGGGAAGGTGGATTTTGTGGAGGAGAATTATCTTTCTTGACTTTAATAAAAGCCTTTCCATTGAGACGGCTTTGCACTCTCCCATTAGAGAGAGGTAGCTTCTTCTTCCAACAGCTATTTGCCCTGGAAATGGCAACAGCGCACAGACAATCATGCAAGCAAGATTCTCTACACTGCTCTTCACTATAAGGCTCCAACTTCATGTAATCAGATGTTGGCCAATCAATATTTGTCAGCTCCTCAAACTCATATAAATCTTCCGCAGAACTAGGCCCATCTTCTTCACAGCTTTGTATGAAGTTTGGTTTGCAGCTGCCATACGCATCACTTGGATCAAGTAAAGAATACCCAACTGGGCATTCGCAAGTAGGCCTTTGATCTATATTGAGTCTGTAAACACTGTTATACCCACAAGTGCCACTACCTGCAGATATGAAACTATCGATGCAAATATTTCCTGGTTCAGACCAAAGAGCAGACCATCCTTGATTTCCAATGGAAGTCTTCGGATGATAATATTGAGTGAAGACTCCATCAAAGTTGAGAGTTGTTCTGTGATAGTAATCTCTTGCTGAGACTACCTCTCCCTGTGTGAGAGCGAATCTTTGACCATTCTCTCTCAGAATGTACATGAAGCCTGATTCGTTGAATACCACTAGATTACCAGAATTCGATGAATTATATTCATCCTTAGTGCCACTGGCATAATAATCTTCATTAGCATAGTTGGTAGGCAAGTTTATGGTATTAAGCACGAGATTTCCGTCATCTTGAAAACGGAGTTGGAACCTTCCCCGAGAAAAGTTTGTCTCTGTTTGTCGAGAAGACAGTAGCTCTCCACGTTCCATTATCTGTGTAGGCAACAAGGTATCTGTAGGAATTTTGAAGGTCTCCCATACCATATCAGAATTGCTATCTTTAAGCACAAAATTGCCCGTATCGTTCAAGAATCCATAGGCAACTGCACCAATAATGGGATTAGATCTCCATATCTCATTGCCTTGAGGGCCATTGAGCACTAGCCCGCGGTCAGCAGTCAACTCTACGGTTGATCCACTTGGTGCAGGCCTATTTCCATTTGCATACCAAACTATGGTTTTGTCAGGTATCTTGTCATACCATATGGAAAGCAAGAAGAGATCCTTATTGTTTAGCTGGTGAAACCAAAGGCGAAATCACCAGAAGGAGAAAGCCATGAAGAGGAGTTATCGGTTGCAGAGAGAGTTGTGCCCACAGTTACATTGCCATTAGTTTGAGCAACAGCAGAAAATGGTAGCAAAATTACAAAGAAGAAAGGAACAGCAGAAGCCATTGATAGGACCATTTGGAATTGGATTTATACAGTTATGAGAAATAGTATAAATCTATGAAGTTAAATAGCCAATGACAAGAATAAGGCTTGCTTCCATGCATTTTCAGGGGGTTTCTAGATTCAACTTAGTTTTGCAATGAACTATGACTTGGTTCCGTGCATTTTCAGGAGGCAAAATCTTGTTAAACATTCCAGGCATGCCTGGAAGACCTTTTAACCATTATTTCTTGGAGTAACTTATGCGGCTGTTTGGTCAGCTATCTTTGAATAATCTTATCCCTCCAATGGGGCAAAATTCTTGGTCATAATAATTATAATCTGGACCAAATGTAGAATCATAAAAGGAGGTTCAGGGGTTGAGCTGCCATTCCAACTGCCCAAACCATGAGGTCAATAAAATAAGAAGAAGAAAAAAATTATGAAAATTATGATTTCTTCAAGCTATTATTAACTCACAAAAGACCTATAGAAGGAGGGGTTGAATATGTCACTTAAAAGCCAATGGCCTTTGGGTGTAATGGCATGTCCCATCCCAATAGGGGCGTGGGGTTTGCGGAGGTCTTGGTTTCGACTCCATGCTGGTGTGTGTGTGTTCTCCTATCGTTTGGCAAGGAAAGAATGTCTATTTACAAACCAACTCAAATCCACAATTCTTCAAGTAGCCATTGATGCCATCTTGCAACGTCAGAACAAATCCATGAACTTCTTCGAGGCACTATCCCACATACCAACTCCTCAGCATGCTCATGCTGGATCCACGATGCTTCTTCTTTAGAATCCACAAAAGAAAGCCAATCCGAATCCTCAAATTGAATCTCACTTGACTCGAAGAGAAAATGTTTACATTTGACCGTTTGGGTGTGGTCTAAAGGTCCTTAAGGGGGTTTCATCAGATGTCTAATATCAACCTGGTACAGACACGACACTAGGGATTTAGATATTTTTAGAAAGATCAGATTTCTCTGAAAATAAGCTTCATCCAAGTGTAGAGGGAGGTCCTCAATTTTGCGCCTTACTAGTCCTTATATTAAACAAAACTCAAGGAATACCCAATCATTGTTGGAAAGGTTTTGATCAAGCAAGAATAGAAATCAATTCGGAATGGTATAAACACAAAAACCCCACTCGTGGATCAACCCACCTTAGGCAGTAGCCAAGGGCATTAAATATGGTTAATCCACCACAAGTTGGATCGACTGAGGATTGCCTGTTTCACACTAACAACAATCAACCAACCCCAGTGACAGAGGCCACCCAATAGGATCGACCAAGCAACGCATGGGTCAATCCATAACAAAGCATTTTGCATAATTATATTATTTTTAAGCCCAAAGTACCCTATATGGATAAATCGAGGTTCAATGAATTCATAGGTCTCTACGTCACCTAAGTCACTTATCATCCTAAAGTGAGATTAGAGCTTCCAAGACAAAATCTTCAAAAGCAAAGAGCTTGAAACTTCTCTCAATCTTGATCAATGAACTTCAAATAAGAAACCCCAAGAGGTAGCTCAATTAGTAAATAACTACACCTCAAAAAGCGGAGGTCTTGAGTTCAACTCCTAGTAAACCCATTAGGGAATCTTATATGGGTCTTAGTTTGGCCGTAGGGTTTCCTTGTCATAAAAATAAAAATAGATGAATAACTAACAAAAGGGCAATCTTATAAAAAAATAATAAAAATAAAAAATAAAAAAGGTGCAATCCTGACTCAGTTTTGAGTATGGAATTTGCCAGTCACAAACATGAATCTTATAATATTGAGGAAAATTTTCAAAACAATATTACTATGTCATCATTAAATAAAAGATAAGAAGAAGAGAATAGAATAATATCGAACTGAGAAGGGGAAAGATAGTAGCATGGTAAGACCAGCCTTCGAATTTGAGGACACATAGAGCCTCTCACCAGTTGGGGTCAGACCACGACACTTGGTTCGATCCACAGAAAGCCTTCAGCATTTGAGCCAAACATCAAACCCATTCCATGGTTCTATTCCGATCTGCAACCACCATTGGTTATCGTCAGTCATCCAACTGGAGCATCAACCCCTCTCTCACCCAACATACTCCGCGTGTTTAATAATAGGGATTTTGGTAGAATAAAAAGCGTTGTTAATTGCGCTTTCAATTTGGACTCCATAAAACAGAAAGCGATTTTAGTAAAATTAAAGAGCGCACTTAATAATAGCGCTTTCTATGTTAAACAGAAAGCGGTTTTATTAATAGCGCTTTCAATGTAAAATGAATAAACCAGGAAGTGCGGTTAGTAATAGCGTTTTTAGTAGAAGAGAGAGAAGCTCGGTAACAAAACCTAAACAATCTATGCGATGACGTTTATACCCATCATCAATTGACCTTTCCATCCCCACAACTCTCTCTTCACTCGCTTCTCAGCTCTCACCGCCGACCCCATCAATCCTCGGACAGAAAGCTTCCTTCGCCCTTCCTAGAGTTTATCACATATGATGACATTTATACCCCCTAGCCCCTCCTCCACTCCATTCATCATCTTTGATCATGCAAAACACCACAATGGCCACCTGGACATTATGTGGAAAAATTTTACCCATAAAGTGGATTTTATGAGGCAAGCTAAACTCTTTAGAATTGAACTTTCAGCAAAGAAATGATAATTGATAGCAACAATTAGAGACCAATTATCAAACTATAGCACATTTGAAAAATATTGGGAATTTGCTTCTGCTATTTCTGTATAGAGAACTCTTCCCTGAATGCACATAAAACTGAAAATAACAAACAATTTGATCTTACTGTGTGAATACAAACTTATTTATAGATGAGTTACGAGAGGGAAGATTGGAAACAAGCAGAGACTAGTGCAGACAGTTTAGTCTCAACAAATAGTATTAAATGGAGATGGACATAGGGGTACATTAACTTCAACAACCCCTTCAAGCATCTGAGTAATCTTCCTCATGGTTGGCCTTAGAGATGGGTCTTCTTGAATACACCATATGGCAACCATCACAAACCTCTCCAGCTTCTCTATGTCATTCAAGGCCTCCATGTCATTTGAAACCAGAGCATCTATTGTTCCTTTCCGATAGCAGTCATAAGCCCAATCAGTGAGAATTGCCTCAGCTGTCCTCCATATTAACACATCTCCGACAAGAAACGACCTCTAGCAACAAGACACCAAAGCTATACACATCCACCTTCACGGTGACGGGCATATTCCTGAACCAGTCCGGTGCAACATACCCTTTTGTTCCTCTAATGCCAGTGTGGGTTTGGCTCTGGTCAATCATTAAAAGCTTTGCCAATCCAAAGCCTGAAATCCGAGCGTTGTAATAATCATCAAGAAGTATGTTCTGAGGCTTTATGTCGCAATGGATTATCTGGGTGCTGCACTCTTCATGTAGGTACAAAAGTCCTCTCGCAATCCCAATTGCAATTTGGGTTCTTTGCTTCCAGCTGGGTCTCAAATCTCCAAAAAGAAAGCTTGCTAAAGTGCCATTTCTTAAGAACTCATATACAAGTAACCGGTGTGGTCCCTCATTGCAGAATCCAAGCAGTCGGACCAGATTCTTGTGATGGGTCTGGCCGATCACTTTCACTTCAGTTTTGAATTCCTTCTCACCATCGTGAACGACTCTATCCAACTTCTTGACCGCAACAAGATTACTCAGACTCATTGGTATTACCCCTTTGTATACAACACCGAAAGCTCCCCTTCCCAGCTCTTCCTTGAATCCATCTGTAGCTTCTACAAGCTCTTTTTAATTGAAACAACGCAAATTTGTTTCCATTACACTTCCACCTTGGGGGGTTCTTTTGAGTTTCTTGTAGATGAAGGAAAAACCTACACAAATTGCAGTCGCCAGTATAAAGTTGATAAATACAGAGCCACCTAGAAGCACCAATCCTGCAACGATTAACTTGTCCTGCTTCTTCTTCTTTATGTCCGGAATTGGGAAAATGGGATTTCGTGGAGTAGAATTATCCTTTCTAATTTTGAGAAAAGCCTTTCCATTAAGTTTGCTGTCCACTCTCCCATTTGAAAGCGGTATCTTCTTCTTCCAGCAGCTATCGCCTCCTCTGAAAATGGCTACAGAACACAGACAATCCTGCAAGCAAGATTCTTTGCACCGCTCTTCACTATAAGGCTTCAACTGCAGGTAATCAGAAAGGGGCCAATCAGTATTTGTCATCTCCTCAAACTTATATAGATCCTCTACAGAACCCGGCCCATCTTCTTCACAGCTTTGTATGAAGTTTGGTTTGCAGCTGCCATACACATCAGTTGGATCAACTAAAGAATACCCTCGTGGGCATTCACAAATCGGCCTTCGATCTGTATTGAGTCTGCAGACACTGTTATACCCACAAGTACCACTACCAGCAGATATAAGACTATCGAGGCAAATATTTTCTGGTTCAGACCAAAGAACAGACCAGTTTCCATTTCCAGAGGACGTTTTTGGATGATAATATTGGGTGAGGACTCCATCCGAAATTGAGAGTTGCTCTGTGATAGAAGTCCCTTGCTGAGACTAATTCTCCCTGTGTGAGACCAAATATTTGGTCATTCTCTCTCAAAATGTACAGGAAACCCGGTTCGTTGAAGACCACTTGCATACCGGAATATAATGAATCAGACTTGTTATTCGTGCCACTGGCATAATAAGGTGCATTAGCAAAAGTGGTAGGCAAGTTTATGGTACGAAGCACAAGATTTCCATCGGTTTGAAAACGAAGTTGGAACCTTCCCAGGGAAAAATTGGTCTCTGTTTGTCGAGAAGACAGTGTCCCTCCACGCTCCATTGTCTGCGTAGGCAACATGGTATCAGTGGGATTTTTGAAACTCTACCATACCGAATCAGAATTAGTACTACTTTTAAGCGCAAAATTGCCTGTATCGTTCATAACTCCATAGGCAACTAAACCAATAATGGGATCAGATCTCCATATCTCTTCGCCTTGAGGGTCATTGAGCACTAACCCACGGTCTGCAGTTAGCTGTACTGTCGATCCACTTGGTGCAAGCCTATCTCCATTTGCATACCAAACTGTGGTTTTTTCAGGTATTTTGTCATACCAAATTGAAAGCAAGAAGAGATCCTCATTGTTTAGGGAGCGAAAGCCAAATGCAAAATCACCGGATGGAGAAAGCCAAGAAGAGGAGGTGTTGGCGGTTGCAGAGAGAGACGTTCCCACGGTTACATTGCCACTAGTTTGAGCAACAGCAGAAAATGGTAACACAAATACTAAGAAGAAAAAGTGATGGGGAAAAGCAAAAGCCATTGCTAGACCATTTGGAATTTGTTTCATTCACTAATGAAAAATGGAGTAAGCTGTAAACCTATGAAAAGAAAATGGCTTGGTTGCCTTCATTTTCAGGAAGACTTCAAAGTCAACTGAGTCCTGATGATGAACCGAACGCCAAGGCAGAAATACACCTTAACGACAATTCAAACACAACTGTTCCAATACAATGTGAACTTGGTAAGATGACAATTTTCCAATGACGAATATCTAGATATGAGAATGTGTCCACAAAAACACATAAGTCTCACACGTTAGACACGTATCCACATCTCCATGTGTCTTTTGCAATGCCGTGCCATTGGGGGAATTTTTGAACTTTATTTCCAGAAAAATTAGTTTTGGAGACCTGGGAAACAATTATTCCCCTCTTTTTCCTTTTTCTTCCTTTTTGCACCGTTATGCCAAAAAAATCCTAGCCGCTCAATAAATCAGAAGAAAGTAACAGGTAAGCATCCGTCTTTTAAAGGTAGCTGAAGAAGCAGCCATGCATAGAAGAGTCAAAAGCGCAACCAGCCAAAGAAGGAGCCAGCCGTAATGCACTACCCAAACAGCAATCAAAACAAGCCTGTGATGATAGCGTGTGACAATGATTTTATAAATTTTAAAAAAAAATTCTCATGTAATGAGTTGTCTAGTACATTTAAATTCTTCTTTAGCATTCTCATTAATTGGAAAGCAACCTCGATTGTAAACCAAAAAGTGGATTTTATGTGGACAATTTAACCCAAAAAGCGGATTTTATGTTGCATGTTAAACTCTCTAAAATTGAATTTCCAGCAAAGAAATGATAATTAATAGCAAACATTAGGGACAAATTATCGAACTCTTATACATTTGAAAAAAAAAAATTGGGAATTTACTACTACTATTTCTGAATGGGGAGCTGTTCCCTGAATGCGCGTAAAACTGAAAATAACAAACAAATAATCTTATTGTGTGAATACAAACTTGTTAATAGATGTGATACCAAAGGGAAGATCGGAAACAAGCAGAGACTAGTGCAGACAGTTTAGTCAGGTGCAGACAGTTTAATGAGTTGCACAAAGCAACAGAAACAAGTTTCAACAAATAGTACTAACTGGGGATGGACATGGAGGGACATTAACTTCAACAACCCCTTCAAGCATCTGAGTGACCTTCCTCATGGTTGGCCTTAGAGATGGATCTTCTTTTTTGAAACAAGACTTACACGCCGAGATGGATCTTCTTGAATGCACCATATGGCAACCATCACAAACCTCTCCAGCTTCTCAATGTCATTCAAGCTAGGCCTCCATGTCATGTCCAACCAGAGTATCTAACATTCCTTCTCGATAGCAGTCATAAGCCCATTCAGTGAGAATTGCTTCCTCTGCCATGCTGGCCTCCATAACCACACTTTTTCGACAACAAATGACCTCCAGCAACGTACAAGACACCAAAGCTATACGCATCCACCTTGACGGTGACAGGCATGTTCCTGAACCAGTCTGGTGCAACATACCCTTTTGTTCCTCTAATGCCAGTGTGCGTTTGGCTCTGGTCAATCTTTAAAAGCTTTGCCAATCCAAAGTTGGAGATCCGAGCATTGTAAAGATCATCAAGAAGACTATTCTGAGGCTTTATGTTGCAATGGATGATCTGAATGCTGCATTCTTCATGTAGGTACAAAATTCCTTGCGCAATCCCAGATGCAATTTGGGTTCTTTGGTTCCAACTGGGTCTTAAATTTCGGAAAAGAAAGCTTGATAAAGTACCATTTCTTAAGAACTCATATACCAGTAATCGGTGTGGTCCCTCATTGCAGAATCCAAGCAGCCTAACCAGATTCTTGTGATGGGTCTGGCCGATCACATTCACTTCAGTTTTGAATTCCTTCTCACCATCTTGAACCACTCTATCTACCTTTTGACTGCAACAAGATTACTCGAACCCATCGGTATTTCCCCTTTGTATACAACACCAAAAGCTCCCCTTCCTAGCTCTTCCTTGAATCCATCTGTAGCTTCTACGAGTTCTTTGGAAGTTAACAATGCAAATTTTTTTCCATAGCAGTGCCACCTTGGAGGCTTCTTTTGAGTTTCTTGTAGGTGAAGGAAAAACTGAGACAAATCGCAGTCACCAGTACAAAGTTGATAAAGACAGAGCTACCTAGAAGCACTGACTCTATGATGATTAAGTTGTCCTGGTTCTTCTTCTTTGGGTCCAGAATGGGGAAACTAGGATTTGGTGGAGTAGAATTATCTTTTCTAACTTTGAGAAAAGCCTTTACATTAAGTTTGCTGTCCACTTTTCCATTCAAGAGCGGTATCTTCTTCTTCCAGCAGCTATCACCTCTAGAAATGGCGACGGAACACATACAATCATGTAAGCAAGATTCTCTGCACCGCTCTTCACTAAAAGGTTCCAACCTCACGTATTCGATCAGAATATAGCCAATCAGTGTTTGTTAGCACCTCAAACTTATACAGATCTTCTTGCGACCTCGGCCCATCCTCTTCACAGCTTTGTATGAAGTTTGATTTACATGCAGCTGCCATACTCATCACTTGGATCAAGCAAAGAATACCCGAGAGGGCATCACAAGTCGGCCTGCCATCTATTTTGAGTGTGCATACACTGTTATACCCACAAGTGCCACTACCTACCCATACAGTGTTTCTAACACAAATATTATCCGGTACATACCAAAGGGTAGACCAGGTTCCATTTCCAGCAGTGGAACCCTTCGGATGATAATATTGGGTGAGGACTCCATCAAAGTTGAGAGTGGCTCTGTGATAGAAGTCTCCTGCTGAATCTACCTCTCCTTTTGTGAGAGCGAATGTTTCGTCATTCTCTTTCAAAATGTACAAGTAGCCCGATTCGTTGAAGACCATTTGCATACCGGAATTCAATGAATCAGACTCATTATTCGTGTTGCTGGCATAATAAGCTTTATTAGCAAAGGTGGTAGGCAAGTTTATCGTGTAAAGCACGAGATTTCTGTCTTCTTTAAAAGGAAGTTGGAACCGTCCCCGGGAAAAGTTGTTCTCTGTGTGCCTAGAGGAGAGTATCCCACCGCGATCCATTATCTGTGTAGGCAACATGGTATCAGTAGGATTTTTGAAGCTCTCCCATACCACATCAGAATTACTCTTTTTAAGGACAAAATTGCCCTTATCATTCATAACTCCATAGGAAACTGCACCAATAATGGGATCAAACCATATCTCGTTGCCTTGAGGATCATTGAGCACTAGCCCGCGGTCAGCAGTTAACTGTACTGTCGATCCACTTGGTGCAGGCCTATCTCCATCTGCATACCAAACAATGGTTTTGTCAGGTATCTTGTCAAACCATAGTGAAAGCAAGAAGAGATCCTTATTTTTTAGTGGGTGAAAGCCAAAGGCGAAATCACTAGAAGGAGAAAGCCATGAAGAGGAGTTGTTTGTTGCAGAGAGAGTTGTGCCCACAGTTACATTGCCATTAGTCTGAGCAACAGCAGAAAATGGTAGCAAAATTAATACTAAGAAGAAATGAGGAACAGCAGAAGCCATGGATGGGACCATTTGGAATTGGATTCATACAATTATGAGAAATTATATAACCTATGAAGTTAAATAGCCTATGACAAGGTAAAGGCTTGCTTCCATGCATTTTCAGGGGGCTTCTAGATTCAACTTAGTCTTCTCTTTGTTTTTCTCTGTTGGCGTCTTATTGTGTAGTCTTTTTTTTTTTCTCTGCTGAGGTCTTATTGTGTAGTCTTTTTCTAGTGTTTCTGGTTGTTTTGTTGGGGTCTCGTCTCCCCTTCTTCTGATGTATCTTCCTTTTCCCCTTAATAAAGTGTCATGTAATCAGCAGGATAGTACTATAAGTCTTGCTTTGCGTTCTCGTGGGAAAGCAGCCTATGATGTTCTTAGCATAATGGCTAGGTCCGTCACCCCCTCCCCCCCGGCCCTTTTTCTCATACGAAATATCCAACCATCTTCCAGCACTCAGACCAATTTCCACATGGACATGTAATTCCATGCCATTCGCAAGGGCAATTACAAGAATAAATCCCTAGGTGTAGCCCCATAGAAGACCATTCAAATTTAGAGCCTTCTTTTTTTTTTGTCAGAAAAATGGATGTGTTACTCCACACACCCGTCAGGAGCATTGCCCGCCTTGTCCACAGTGCATCTATAGTTTCCTCCACTACACCTATGTCGGGACCTAAGCTAAGGTTCACCACACGGTCGAGAGCTGGCTGGATAGGTTTAACCCCAACAAAGGGCTACGGGGACTCGAACCCAGGCCTTGACCCACTAGGTACGAGAACTCCACCACTGAACCGATCCCTTGTTGATAAACTGAGAACCCTCACTTCAAAAGGTGTACTTGACTTCTTGGCCGTCTCATCTGCCGCTCAGAGTTTATAATGGCTAGATTCTTCCGCACGGTGTCTTAACTCATTGAGCTTAGGTTGTGTACCTTGAGGTCATGTTTGTTTGGTTGAAATGGAATGGAATAAATGAAATAGAATCACATTTTAATTCATTTCAAACAATGTGTTTAGATGAGATAATTAAATGGGAATGGAATCAAATAATAGTAATGAATTATAATGATTTTCATTCCATAATATTTATTTCAATCTTATTCCATTCCAGACTATTTTGAGTATGGAATCAGATTCCATTCCTACCCATTCCATTCCAACCAAACAAACATGGCCTGAATGGAATGGAAGAGAGAATGAAAGAAATGATTATTTTCAATGGTCATTCTATGCCTTTATTTGGTGCAATTAAGAAAATTAATGAAAATATGTGAATCCCATTGGAGTGTAGCATTCAAAAGAAGAGAGATAATAGAGGAAAAAGGAGAAAAAAAAAAGGAGAGAGATTGGTGGGTCCGTAGTCATTATTGCTATTCTTTAAGAAAAAGAATGAATATTCATTTGTGTTAAAAAAAAAATGCTCATTCCATTATACGAAAAAATAAATAACTTGAGAAAATAAATATTCTATTTTTCAAACTTACCAAACATTCTATTTTTTATTTATTAATGGAATAAGAATTTTAATACAACCTCTACTCTCTCTTAACAAAAACGGCTTTGTGAATTGTTGTATGGTCAAAGGAAGTAAACGTTATCCTTTTATGAAAAAGGCCATCGCTATTTACACTCCCAGTTGGGCTTATCGCCCTCCCTCCCCCCACCATTGAATTGTTATATACAATGACACTTCTACCCTTGAGTCTGGACTTTGCAACCTCTCCCTCATCCTGAACCCAGCAAGCATCGTTGGGTCCTCTGGACTTGAGACTCACGTAGTCCTCTACGGCGAGCTTGATGCCGGCAATTGGTTGTGCTGGGTGGAAGGTAAGAATCTCAACATAATTCTCTGTTTTCGTCCCTCTCTTCTGCTATGGGCACCAGATCTTGAATAAAAAAGGGTGGGCACCAGATCTGAAAAAAAAAAAAAAAAAAACAAAAAAGGGGGGAGGGGGGTGTGGGGTTTGCTTCCATGGTCGCTGCCCACCCCCACCATGCTTCCACCGTCGCCGCCCTAATGGTGAGATGGGGTTATTGATGTGGGTGTGGTGATGGTTTTATTTCCCACTGCCATGGCTGCCACGCGATTCTTCGTCCAGTCGCCGACAACTTCTGCTCCCCTTTTCCGACAAAACCCTTGCTTTTGGTGTCCATCTACCCTTGGGTTTTGCCGATGTGATTTTTGCTCGGATTATCGAGGTGTGCTCAGATTCTACAGTTGATGAACACTGGCCTCTGTTGATGCCACCCTTTCATGTGATTCTTCCTCAATCGCAGAGGGGCTTTCGGGGTAATGCCATGAAGGGTGTTGTTCGGTAAAGCCATGACTCATGGGCAGAAATGTCATTCTATATAATAAAATGTTGAAGAGGAGCGCGAGAAGCCCAACTGGGAGTGCGAATAGCGATACCCATGAAATTGTCAGGTCATCACTACCCAATTCCCGACACAAACAATAAGAAAAGGACACAATGCAGGGCGAAAACCTATGTCAGTTGGGTCAAAGGTATGGTACTTGATTGACCCCAAAAATGAAAAAAAATAAAAAACAAAAACTCAATTCTTGTAACCATATTAGCTGAATACAAATATACCAGTTTGATTTAAGAATTTGCAAACAAATTAGGTATTGTACATTTGTATGAATATTATTCCACACACTGCCCCGGTCATTGCATCAGGTTAATATCACAAAGAAGGAGACTCTATGTATGTGTATATATATATATATATATATATATATATATAATAGGACTCTACTTGAGATCTTGGATAAGTCCATTTGGGTTTTTATTTTAAGTCGTTAGATCAGAACCATTTAAATCATTAATTTCAATTTGACGATTTGAAAAAGAAGCCTAATCTGAAAGTATATATACTTTTCCTTCCGTTCCTATTTGATTCACCTTTGAAAAAATACGTTTTTTTAGATAACACTTTTAAATGTTTTCACATTAATATAAATGTTTTAATATACAAATTTTACCTTCAAATATACGAATCATTGGAAAATGTAAAATATTTGCTCATGATAAAAGGATAGAGAACACATTTTTGAATCACATGACAAACCAAGTTCACCACTTCAATTTTTACAGCACTAAAATAAATCACAGCAAAACTTCATAAGTGAGAATTAATAATCTACGGCGCTTACATATTTAGTTTGTATTTACATCCACCAATAAAATTCTGAATTACGCTAAGAAGTCAATAGAAAAATTTTTCAACAATGAGGTATGGTTGAGGCACACAAATTTGACAATAGGTTGATGATTGACTAATAGACATGAGGCATCAAAATTAATTTTAAGAAAACCGGTGAGGTGGGGCAGACTTTCTAATCGTTATTTCTTGGAGTAACCTATGCGGCTGTTTGGTCAACTTTCTTTGAATAATCTTATCCCTCCAATGACGCAAAATTCCTAGTCATAATGTACTTATAATAATATGGACCAAATATCTATATCTATATCTATATCTATCTATACTACTTATAAAAAGATAAATGTGAGAAAAACTTTTGATTGACTAATATACCCTTATTTTAATTTTTAAATATATAATTATCCTTCTGCATATATAGGAAATATAGTAATATAAAGCACATACCTTAATAAGAATTCTAAGGAAATTATAATTCGTATAATAATTAAATAAAACCAAACCCAAATAGGAATTCTAAGGAAACAAAACTATATTCCATTATCCCAAACATTTTCTTCCCCGTTAACTCATTCGTTTTTTGCAGCAAAAAATAATAAGAAAAACTCGATCATACGTCTCTCCCTCTTCATCCCTCATTATGTATCCCTTTAGTATTCCTATGCCAACCCTAAACTCGATCATACGTCTCTCCCTCTTCATCCCTCATTATGTATCCCTTTAGTATTCCTATGCCAACCCTAGGAATTTTACATTCATCTTCTCTTATTCTTAGCTGGAGATTGAAAATCCTACATCAAAGGTATAGTTTTCTTTATTTGTTTATATTTTGTATTTTTTTTTTTTTGGTATATGAAGGAACGTAAGTTTTGGTTTTGACTAAAACCCTAACATATAAATGGTAGAAAAAGAAACAATATCTTCTACCTTCTTTGTGCTTGGTACGACTCCGTCTTCTACCTTTTTCTTTCTTTGTCTGCTTGGTATGTTTTTTTCAACAAACTATGCTCATATACAAATTTGTATGATTTATTTTTTCTTTGCTTAAACTTTGCAACCTCTACTTGAATTTTAACAAAACAAAACCCAAATAAAATTAAATGAAATTAAAAATTTAAAAAAAAAAAAAAAGCCATGAAGATAGAGAAAAAATTGAAGAGGAGAAAAAAAAAAATCAAAACCTCAATACAGTAAGTGATAAGTAAAAAAAAAAAACAAAGTGAAAGACTGAGTGAGATACTTGGATTAGTTTCACTTTAAAAACAAAATATAACAAATCCAAATCAGCTTCATTGAAAAACTTCGAAACTTCAGAAATCAAAAACCTAAATAACTAAAAGCACGAAGCTATGAAGGAAAAAAGTTGAGAAAAAGAGAGAAAAGAAAAGAGTCAATGGGGGAAAAAAAGTAAATTAATTATTCATCAAAGGAAGCTATCTACATCCATCACGAACTCAAATCTTGACCCAAAAAAAAGAAAAATCCATTGAGGAACAAAAAAATAAAAAAGGCCCATATAAAATTTCACAGTTTACTTGAAAAAAAAAAATGAAGTGGAGAGATAAAGACGAATCATTGTTAAAAAAAAAAAAAATCAAAATCAAAATAAAAGAAATAAAATCAAATTTTAAATTATTTTTTTGATTAATTGATAATTATACCCTTATTTAAAGATAGTCTACATGAAGATTTGAGATAAATATAGTTTATAAGTATTAATCTTTATCTATAATCAAACAATAAAATCTTAAAACAAATAAAAACACAATAGAATCCTAGAACAAATAAAGATGCAATATTTAATAATACATTCTCATGTCAAGCAATTTGAAAAAAAAAAAAAAAATTCGAATAGATTACTTTGTTGCTCAACGTAGGCCAATAAATAAATAAATACAAAGTACAAAGTTTGAAACCAATTTGAACCAGCATGTATATACACACTAACTAAAAACCTTCTCTTGGTCCTTGTTTTTTTCCATATATATGGAGCCATTCTTCTACGACATTTTTTTTTTCTATAATTATATTTATTTTTATGTACCACACTCACATATGTATATATATACACTTTTTATATTTAGTTTTGATGGGTAATCATGATACACTTTTATGTATTTTTATTGACTTTTCATGCGTTGATGCTAACAATTCAAATACCAAAATATAATAAAATATAATTCTATTAATTTTTTACAAATAAGATTTTTTTTTTTTTTTAAATTCTCACATAAAAATTCACGTGCAACGCACGTGTGCTTTTGCTAGTAATCATAAAAGGAGGTTAATGGGGTGAGCACTATTCCAACTACCCAAACCATTAGGTCAATAGAATAAGAAGGGAAAAAAAAAAAAAAAAAAACTTCTGAAAATTTTGAATTCTTCTATTGTTAACTCACAAAAGACCTTTGGAAGGGAGGGGTTGAATATGTCAATTAAAAATTACTGAGTGATGATCACAACCGATATATCTTAAAAAACTATTCAGCCAAGACAACAAATACTAGCAATCCGATTGCATACAAAACAAAGATGATCAATTGACTATAGTAACAATGCATTGAATTAACCACCTTACAAAGAATATAAATAGATTTAAGCATTAATTTGCCTTTTTTGGTTAGTTGATGAATTTATATTTTTTGTGAGCTCGATCATGGTATGTTATGACTTATGATTCATCAATACCATACTTGTCTTCTTTTTTTTTTTTTCCTCTTGTTTTTGTATCTCTTTTATTCTCTTTAATAATATCTAGAGCAGTGAGCATATGATGTGGAGTCGTCGGGTACCAACCTAGCTAGCTATTTGGGATGCTACGATCTCTATGATGCTTCTACTCTTCCTTCTCTCCCACCAAAAAAAAAAAAAAAAACAAAGAAGAAACCCCACCTTATGAAGAATATATCAAGGAAACATGTAACCTACATTAATTAACCCAATACCGACAACAATCACTGCAGGAAATCAACAAACATAAAATTTTTGTGTGAAAAACTCTTGTGGCCTGGAAAAGCTACAGGACCTAGTCCAATTGTAAAGTGCACTGTCATGAATCTCAACAATTACAATACTCCATTTACAAACCGACTCAAATCTACGACTCTTCAAGTAGCCATCCATGCCATCTTGCAACCTCGGAACAAATTTACGAACTTTTCAGGGCACTTTGCCACATACCTACTCCTCAGCATGCTCATGCTGAATCCACGACGCTTCTTCTCCAGAATCCACGAAAGAAAGACAATCCGAATCATTAAAACTCACTCGACTAGCTTAAAGAGAAAATGTTTACGTTTGGCCGTTTGGTGTGGTTTAAAGGTGTTTAAGGAGGTTTCATCATATGTATAATCTCAACCTAGTGCAGACACATGACACAAGGGATTTAGATATTTTTAGAAAGATCAAATTTCTCTGAAAATAAGCTTCATCCAAGTGTAGAGGGAGGTCCTCAATTTTGCGCCTTACTTGTCCTTGCACAAAACTCAAGGAATACCCAATCATTGTTGGAAAGGTTTTGATCAAGCAAGAATAGAAATCAATTCGTAACAGTATAAACACAAAAATCCCACTGGTGGATCAACCCACCTTGGGCAGTAGCCAAAGGGATTAAATATGGTTAATCCACCACAGGTTGGATCGACTGAGGACTGCCTGTCTTACACTAACACCATTCGACCGACCCCGGTGACCGAGACCACCCAATAGGATCGATCAAGCAGCCTAGGGGTCTACCCAGAACAAAGCGTTTTGCATGATTAATTATTTTTTGGGTAAAATGCAAAAAAACTACTCTTAAGTTTGGGTTAGGTTTCAGTTTGGTATCCCTAAATTTAAAAGGTATCAATTAAGTACCCACACAGTTCGTTGACTCAAAATGGGTAACACTGTTAATGGCCAGTAGCGAATTGATGTTACTATCCATCTGTCCTTAACTAAAACGACGTCGTTTTATCAAAAATTTATTATTCGAGAATATTCAATTCGATCTCAATCTAGATGAATGTTAAGATCTGATGAGAAATCTACATAGAAAGAGAGAGATAGAAATGAGAAAAGGTGAGTTTTAGATCAAGGTCAAAAAGCATAATATAGGCTTTAGATCCTGACAAAGACAAAATAAGGCATTTATGTACAAAATAAGGGCAAAATTGACATATTTTAAGAATTGTTGGTCACATAGCTGAATTCCCGTTTGTTGACAAAATGGTGGGTTACAGTAAATCCAAAATTGGAATACATTTGAAATTCTGAGTATCTAATTGACGCATTTTAAACTTAGGGGTAACAAACTGAAATCTACCCCAAACATTGGGATAGTTTTCTGTATTTTACCCTTATTTTTAGATGCCCTATATAGATAAATCAAAGTTTAATGAATTCATAGCGTCAAAATGTCACCTAGTTATTTACCATCCTAAAATAATATTAAAACTTCCTAGACATAGTCTTCAACAGCGAAGAGCTTGAAACTTCTCTCAATCTTGATCAATGAATTTCAAAGATGAATAACTAAAATAAGGCCAATCTTGAAAAAAATTATAAAATCTTTTTTTATTAAAAAAAGTGCAATCTTAACTCTGTTTTGACTATGGAATTTGCCCGTCACTATCTTATAATATTGAGGAAAATTTCAAAACAATATTACTATGTCATAATTAAATAAAAGACAAGAAAATAGGATTATATTGAACTGACGGGGGAAAAAATAGTAGCATTTCATGGTAAGACCAGCCTTCGAATTTGAGCCATATAAAGCCTCTCACCAGTAGGGATGGCAATTTTGACCCGCCCCATAGGAGCCCCGCCCCGCCCCGCCCTCATAGGAGCAGGTTTTTTTGAATTTTTTTGGTTCTCAGTTCGGGTATGGGTTTTTTTAAAAAAAATTTCATCGGGTGTGGTTCGATTTTGGTATTTACTAGTCCCGACCCGTAGAACCGAACCGATCCGTAGACCTGCCCCGCCCCGCCTGTTCTTTTACAATTTTACCCTTATATATATATAACCTATAAGTATAAAGCTTTAACCACAAAAACCCTAGCCGCCACCCCCCTAACTCAGATCCCTCTCTTTCTCGCTCAGATCCCTCTCTGACTCTCTCTCGCTCTCTCGCTCTCTCGCTCTCTCCCTTCCACTCAGATCCCTTTCTCTCCATCTCTCCCTCATTCAGTCACTCTCTCCCTCCCTTACGCAACACACACTTCACCACTCACCAGTGGCAATTCACACTTAATCCGACAGTCCCTTATCGTCCACCGTCGCCATCTGCCGTCTACCGAGTGCCGACACTGCTCCCCGCCTCACCCTCACACCTCAGTACCTCACCCTTATAGAGTCAGTGAGTCACTGTCTCACGGACCTCGCCGTCTCTCGCTTGCTTTCACCGGATCTACACCAGATGTGCCTTAATTCGTCGCCGTCTTTCACGTTCTTTCGCCAGATCTACGCCAAATCTGCCTTGATTTCTCGTCGTCTCTCGCTTTCTCTCGCCAGATCTGCCTTGATTCCTCGCCGTCTCTCGCCGTAGTTCCGAAGCTTTCTCTCGCCAGATCTGCCAGATCCAATGTTTATCTTATATTTGTAAAAATTGGGCTAAAAAAAAAAAAGAAAAATTGCTTTGGTTGGGCGAGGCGGGGCGGGGATGGTTTTCCTACAAAGCCATAGGGTCGGGGATGGTTTTTTGTTTCTATGCCCCGTCGGGTTTAAGGGCGGGTTTGGTCTTAGGGTTTCAATGTTAAGGTCGGGGATGGTATATGGTAGACCCGCCCCTGACCCACCCCATTGCCATTCCTACTCACCAGTTGGGGTCAGAACACAATACTTGGTTCCATCCACAGAAAGCCTATCGCATTTGAGCCAAACATCAAACCTATTCGATGGTAAGACAAGCCGTTCTATTCCGGGTTTTGGAAAAGGAATTCCAATATCCAACAAGAATGAGGCGGTAAACTCAATATAAGGAGAAATCTTGATTCCAGATCCATGGGTTGTGGCACTGTTGCCAAGGCATCGATATTTCAAGAACCAACAAGAGGATCTGCAACCACCAAAAATGGGTCTTTGTCGGTTATCGCACTGCACATCCGCAACCCACAGCAATCCCTCTCTTACCCTCTATGTGTTCAATAGTAGCACTTTTGGTATTAAAAAAAAAAAAAAAAAAAAGAAAGGAAACTTACACTTTGCCCCAAAAATCTTTGGGCTGAAATCACTTTTCACCCTTTATCTACAAAATTCTACAAATACCCCTCGAACTACTAGAATACGACACTTTTCATCAAACCATTAAGCCTGTGATAAATTTAATAAAGGCTCATATACTATCCCTCACCCTCACACACTCATTTTCTCTCTCTACTCATACAAATAAGATTTCTCCTCTCTTCCTTCAACCTCATATCTGCCCATTGATATTTTCTCTCTCTCCTCTACAAATTCTTGAACCACCTCCATAGTAATGAAAGATCAGCAAGGATGAAAGCTATCGCTCAAAGATCGTGATAATGGTGCAACTATGAAGCCATGGAGACCAGTATACAAAAAGGCAAAGAAGTGCTCTCGAATCTTCCTTGGGAAGCCTTTATATGGCTGGAAGTCGACGGGAAAACACGATAGGTATTTATGTCATTTTGCTTCTCCACCCAAAAGGGTATTATTGTCATTTCATTCATTCTATTAACACCATCAACCTATAATCGTCTTCCAGTAGTTCGAGGGGGTATTTGTAGGATTTTATAAATGAGGGATGAAAAGTGATTTTAACCCAAAGATTGAGGGGGCAAAGTGTAATTTCCCAAAAAAGAAAAAAAAAACACAAAAAGCGCTGTTAGTAATAGCACGTTCAATGTAAAATTATAAATCATAAAGCGCTGTTATCAATAGCTCTTTCAATGTAAAATCTATAAAGCTGAAAGCGCATTTATTAATAGCGCTTTCATTAAAAAAGAAAGCCACGTTACAAAACGTTTCACTCTATGCAATGACGTTTATACCCATATTTAATTGACCTTTCCCTCCCTGCTCCTCTTTCTTCACTCACTTCTCAGTGCTCACCGCCGAGCCCATCAATCCCCGGAAAGAAAGCTTCCTTCACCCTTCCCATTGTTTATTGCACATGATGACAATTATACCCCTATCCCCTCCTTCACTCCACTGATCTTCTTTGATCATGCAAAACACCACAACTCTTCGACCCTATCGAACATCTAGGCCTTGCACAGGGCTGCCTATAAACAGAGAAGTAGAAGAAACAAAGAGAAAAAGGGGACGCAAACACAATTTTAACACTAGGTTGATGATTGACCAACAAAGATGAGGCATCAAAATTAAACTTCAAGATAAATGGTCAAATGAGGTAGAGACCATCTCGATTAAAAGAGAGACAACAACAGCTATGGTGGTCAGGTTCCTTCATGTTGGCAGATTCTGGTCCATTGTGCGTTCGACAAAAACTTCCTTCTGCGAGCAATGGCCGCCTGGACATTATGTGGAAAATTTTACCTAAAAAGTGGAATTTATGTTGCAAGCTGAACTCTAAATTTGAATTTCGAGCAAAGAAAAGACAATTAATAGTAACCATTAGGGACAAATTATCGAACCCTTACACATTTGAAAAAACTACTATTTCTGAATAGAGAGCTGTTCCCTGAATGCACATAAAACTGAAAATAATAAACAATTAGTCTTATTGTGTGAATACAAACTTGTTGATAGAAGAGATACCAAAGGGAAGATTGGAAACAAGCAGAGACTAGTGCAGACAGTTTAGTAAGGTGCAGACAGTTTAATGAGTTGCACAAAGCAACAGAAACAAGTTTCAACAAATAGTACTAAATGGGGATGGACATGGGGGGACATTACTTCAACAACCCCTTCAAGCATCTGAGTGACCTTCCTCATGGTTGGCCTTAGATATGGATCTTCTTGAATACACCATATGGCAACCATCACAAACCTCTCCAGCCTCTCAATGTCATTCAAGGCCTCCATATCATGTCCAACCAGAGTATCTAACATTCCTTCTCGATTGCAGTCATAAGCCCAATCAGTAAGAATTGCTTCCACTGCTATGCTGGCCTCCATAACCACACTTTTTCGACGACAAATGACCTCCAGCAGCAAGACACCAAAGCTATACACATCCACCTTGATGGTGACAGGCATGTTCCTGAACCAGTCCGGTGCAACATACCCTTTTGTTCCTCTAATGCCAGTGTGGGTTTGGCTCCGGTCAATCTTTAAAAGCTTTGCCAATCCAAAGTCGGATATCCGAGCATTGTAAAGATCATCAAGAAGAATGTTCTGAGGCTTTATGTCACAATGGATGATATGCATGAGTGCTGCATTCTTCATGTGGGTACAAATTCCTCTTGCAATCCCAAATGCAATTTGGGTTCTTTGGTTCCAACTGGGTCTCAAATTCCCAAAAAGAAAGCTTGCTAAAGTTCCATTTCTTAAGAATTCATAAACCAGTAACCAGTGTGGTACCCCATCGCAGAATCCAAGAAGCTGAACCAGATTCTTGTGATGGGTCTGGACGATCACATTCACTTCAGTTTTGAATTCCTTCTCACCATCTTGAACCACTCTATCCAACTTCTTGACTGCAACAAGATTACTCGAACCCATCAGTATTTCCCCTTTGTATACTACACCAAAAGCTCCCCTTCCCAGCTCTTCCTTGAATCCATCTGTAGCTCCTACGAGTTCCTTGTAAGTGAAACAACGGAAATTTTTTTCAATAACAGTTCCACCTTTGGGGCTTAGTCATTTGTGCAAAGTTGATAAATACAGAGCTACCTAGAAGCACTGGCTCTGTGATGATTAAGTTGTACTGGTTCTTCTTCTTTGGGTCCAGAATGGGGAAACTAGGATTTGGTGGAGTAGAATTATCTTTTCTAACTTTGAGAAAAGCCTTTACATTAAGTTTGCTGTCCACTCTCCGATTCAATAGTGGTGTCTTCTTCTTCCAACAATTATCACCTCTAAAAATGGCAATGGAACACATACAATCATGTAAGCAAAATTCTCTGCACTGCTCTTCACTAAAAGGTTCCAACTTCACGTATCCAGAATGTAGCCAATCAGTGTTTGCTAGCACCTCAAACTTATACAGATCTTCTGGCGAACTTGGCCCATCCTCTTCACAGCTTTGTGTGAAGTTTGGTTTGAAGCTGCCATAATCATCACTTGGATCAAGTAAAGAATACCCGGGGGAGCATTCACAAGTCGGCCTGCCATCTATTTTGAGTCTGCATACGCTGTTATCCCCACAAGTGCCACTACCATTCCATACAGAGTTTCTAACACAAATATTATCTGGTACACACCAAAGGGCAGACCAGCTTGCATTTCCAGTGGAACCCTTCAGATGATAATATTGGGTGAGGACTCCATCAAAGTTGAGAGTGGCTCTGTGATAGAAGTCTCCCGCTGAGACTACCTCTCCCTTTGTAAGAGCGGATGTTTGGTCATTTTTTTTCAAAATGTACATGTAGCCCGATTCCTTGAAGACCACCTGTATACCGGAATTCAATGAATCAAACTCATTATTAGTGCCACTGGCATAATAAGCATCATTAGCATAGGTGGTAGGCAAGGCAAGTTTATCTTGTTAAGCACGAGATTTCCATCTTCTTTAAAACGGAGTTGGAACCTTCCCCTGGAAAAGTTGGTCGCTGTGTATTTAGAGGAGAGTACCCCTCCGCGATCCATCATCTGTGTAGGTAACAAGGTATCAGTAGGATTTTTGAAGCTCTCCCATACCACATCAGAATTCCTATTTTTAAGCACAAAATTGCCCCTATCATTCATAACTCCATAGGCGACTGCACCAATAATGGGATCAGATATCCATATGTTGTTGCCTTGAGGATCATTGAGCACTAGCCCGCGGTCAGCAGTTAGCTGTACTGTCGATCCACTTGGCACAGGCCCATCTCCATTTGCATACCAAACTATGGTTTGTCAGGTATCTTGTTATACCATATTGAAATCAAGAAGAGATCCTTACTGTTTAGTGGGCGAAAGCCAAAGGCAAAATCGCCAGAAGGAGAAAACCATGGAGGGGAGTTGTTGGTTGCATAGAGAGATGTGCCCAAGGTAACATTACCATTAGTTTGAGCAACAGAAGAATATGGTAACAAAAATAACACGAAGAAAAAAAGGGGAAGAGCAAAAGCCAATACTAGGACCATTTGGAATTGGATTCATGCACTTACGAAAAGTGGAATAAACCTAAGAAGCTAAATAGCCTAAGACAAGAAAATGGATTGCCCTCCTGCATTCAGGAAACTTCTAGGGTCAACAAAGTCTTCTTGGTGAACCCCAGCTTGAAAGAAACAAAGATTGCTCTAACACTATGCAAGATACAGCATGAAGGAAAAAGTGTTACGTAATCAGCAGTCTAATCCATTTTGAATTTAAAGTTTTCCACATTCGCCGCGAATCATGTAGAAAATGAAATAGCCAGCCACAAGTCTTGCTTTGTGTACTTATTGGAAAGCAACCTATGATCTTAGCATAATGGCTAGGTTCCCCCCCCCCCCCCCCCCCTTTTCTTTTTTTTTCTCTAACGAAATATCCGAGCATGTTACAGCAGTTGACCAATTTCGGCATACACATGCAATCTCCCGTCCCATTCTTACGGTCTATTACAGGAATAAATCACTAGGTATAGCCCCAAGGCAGTAGCCAAGGGCATTAAATATTGTCAATCCCTCACAAGATTGATCGACTGAGGACTACCAGTTTCACACTAACATCAATCGACCGACCCCAATGACTGAGGCCGCCCAATAGGATGGATCAACCAACCCATGGATCAATCCATAACAAAGCATTTTGCATAGTTAAATTATTTTTAAGCCCAAAGTACCCTATATGGATATATCAAGCTTCAATGAATTCATTGGTCTATAAGTCACCTAAATCACTTATCATCCTAAAGTGAGATACTGAGATAAAAGCTTCCAAGACATGATCTTCAACAGCAAAGGGCTTGAAACTTCTCTCAATCTTGATCAATGAACTTCAAAGATGAATAACAAACATAAGGGCAATCTTAGAGAGAAAAAGAAGAGGGGGGGGGGGGGGGGGGGTGCAATCCTGACTCAGTTTTGAGTATGGAATTTGCCAGTCACAACTCATAAACATTAATCTTATAATATTGAGGAAAATTTTCAAATATATTACAATGTCATCATTGAATAAAAGATAAGAAGAGAATAGAATAGTACTGAACTGACAGTGGAAATAATAGTAGCATTTCATGGTAAGACCAGCCTTCGAGTTTGAGCCACATGGAGCCTGTCGCCGGTTGGGGTCAGACCATGATACTTGGTTCGATCGACAGAAAGCCTTTCGCATTTGAGCCAAACATCAAACCCATTCTATGGTAAGACCAGCCATTCTATTCCGGGTTTTGGAAAAGGAATTCCAATTTCCAGCAAGATTGAGGAGGCAGACTCAATATAAGGAAAAATCTTGATTCAGCAACAATGGGTCATGGCACCGTCGCCATGGCATCGATCTTTCAAGCTTCAATTTCAAGCGAACAGTCCTTCTTGCCTTCTAGTTATTTATTTATTATTCTACTTTGGTTAGTCTGCTAATGGCTATAGGGTTGCTGTGCTCCCTTATTTTTATTTTTATTTTTATTATTGTAGCTTAGTGATTTTTTTCTTTTTTTGGGTATGCTGTCAGATATTGTATTTAGATCTGCTAATGGCTATAGGGTTTGGTCTGAGTTTGTCACGAAGATGATGGGATTTTGTATTTTGCTTTGCTATTTTTGATTTTCTACATATTTCCTCTATTTTTGTAGGTTTTTTGGTTGAGTTATGTGTTGTTCTGGTAGCTGTGGAGTATGGTTTTACTTTTCTAGGTTGAATCTGATTGGTGGTGTTTGGTGCTTGGGATAGTTCTTTGTTTTGGAGCTCACCACCTTGTAATAGTAGAGTTCTAGGTCCTATCATTTGTCTGTGTAGATATATGAAAGGACGTGGCTATTTACACAACGTTTTTTCCTTTATACACACACTTGTTTTGTACACACACCATTTAATTTTAAAAATCACACTTTTACTTTATACACACTCTATAATATTTAAACTAACCCTAACCTTAACCCCAAAAAGTTCAGTGTATTTAAGCTAAATATATTGTATTTGCTTAGTACATTATGAGTAAACAATTGCAAAAATTTTAGTTGGTGTGTGTCGAACAATGTCAAATTGTTCTGTAGAAACAAACTGAACATTTTATATTCGTTTAGTAAACCAAGTCTGAACCAATCATGATTCACAAACGAAACTCAACTTCACTTGATGAAGAAAAAAGTTCGGAACATTTGAGCTGGACATATTATATTTGTTTAGTACATTATGATTGAACAATTGCAGAAAATGTAGTTGGTATGTCCCAAACAACTTTAAAATATTGGGTTAAAACAGTCTAAACATTTTAAGTTTGTTTGATATACCAGGCTTGAACAAAATGCGATTCACAAATAAAACGTACTCAACAACTTTTGATGAGAAAAAACATATTTTTTCAACACTAGAAGCATTTAAATTAACTATTTGCTCGTCCATTGTTCAAAAAAGCATAAAAACACGAACAATAATTAAGGTTTAAGAGATATTATAGATTAATGGTTAGGGTTTGTAAGAGAGTAAGGATATATGAATGAAGGAAGCAAAGGGTTTTGAGTGAGTGAGTTTTCATGATTATAATTATGTGTGGTAGGTGTGTAAAGTAAATTTGTGTTTTTATTTAAATCACTTTGTCCTTCACTATCATTTTACTCAAGATAGAATAGTAATAAAAAAATTCATTAAATGATGTGTGTATAAAGAAAAAAAACATAGTGTAAATAGCCGCACCCTATATGAAAATTTAGTTATAAGCGGCTGAAACTCTTATTACCCCTGTACATTTTGCTAATGGGTTTGCAAATTGTAATGTTATTTCTATTTGTTTTGCGTAAACTGTGGTGAACTGCATGTTTTGAATACTATTGTGAAGTGGGTCACTACGGACATGATATGGGTGTTTAAGATCTTTTCTATTTTATGGGACTAAGGCCTATTAGTTAATACTTGCAATCCTTTGAATCCAACTAACTAACATAAAGATTGTTATTTAGGTTTGTTAATCACTTTTAAAGAGAAATGAACCTTCCAATTAATTAATTTGTCTAATTTTATATTATTACAATCACCTAGGTATAGAATTGTTTCATCCTATTAATTGTACTTACAATCGATTTTCCAATGAGTGGCAACTAAGATTATCAGAGAAAGTATAGACAATGGTTTTGGAAAACAAAATGTCAGGAAAATAAAATGGAAGATTCAGTAATAAACTAGAACCATGTGAACCTTTTAGACACTAAATTCCATAAAAGGCGTGGCAGGGGTTGCCAGTTGAATTTGTTGGATGGAATGGCTAGTATATTTAAGTAGGCAGTGTGGCATACGGCCTGCTCTCCATCAAGGATGATGATCTATTATCATTTGAATGTTAATTTTTTAGAAAGTGGGACAAACATAGAAATGCAAGTTTCTTTGCCTTATAATATTATTTTTAAATGCAGAACTGGCTACACTAGGTGTGCTATGGGCTGTTAGATATTTTGGCTGCTCTGTTTTGATGGTTCTTGGTTCCTGTGGTTGTTTTTTAGGTTTATCTTGGAGGCTTTGCTTTCTTTCAAAGTTTTTTTACCCTTGGTTTGTTTTCTGTTGGTCCTATTAGGTTGTTGGCAATTTTTTGTGGCTGCTTTCAATTTGGGGTTTTGGTCTTTCCTAGGGCTGAGGTTGGGTGTGTTCTTTGAGGTCTTTGGCTAAGGCTAATGCCATATTAGCCATTTGAGTTCTTTGGTTTAGGCTGGGTATATCTCTTTAAGTTCATTGTATCTACTAGTTTGTAGGATTGGTTGTATATAGAGTTGTTCTGCTTTAATGCTGGAGGGATGGTTTATTTGTTTGATTTGTTAGTAATTGTTTACATTTTATCAATAAATTTTTCCTTTACTGATAACAAAAAAACAAAGAAAAACCAGCGAAGCAGTAAAAAAGAAACCCAAATTGTTTTTTCTACATTAACATGCATAGCTTCATTTGATCTTGATATCTCTCTACCCATGGAAACTCTTTTAGTCTTCTTACACAAAAATATTATGAAGTGAGTGCAAATGAAGTTCAGGTTAGATGGTAAAATGATGCAGATTGCATCGGCATACGCACCATGAGCTGTTGGACGTCTTGCTGCTGAATGGGAATTCTAATTTATTTAGATATTTTAGGAGTCTTTATTATTATTATTTAATTATTGCTTTTAATTTAATTTGTTTCCTAGGTAGTTTGATATTTTCTTGTTCTAGTAGAACTAGGTTGTCTTGTTCTAGTAGAACTAGGTTTTTCTTCTTACTTGTTCTAGTAGAATTAGGTTTTCTTGTTCTAGTAGAACTAGGTTGTCTTGTTCTAGTAGAATTAGATTTTTCTTATTAGTTTTCTATATAAAGGGATGTAAGCCTTATGGCAAATGGTGTTAAGTTCAAAACTTTGATTATTTGATTAATAATATTGAGAGAGAGAGTTCTCCTTTATTTTCCTACTTTCATGTTCTTGAGAGAATATTGATTGTGGTTGCCTACTATCTGGCATTGTTCTTGCGACAATCAACAGATTGGTGGATGCTTGTTTGTTTTTTGGTGAGCTAGTCTGGACCGCTGCATCAGTTGGTAGTATTCGTACTCATAGTTTGTTTGATATCAAGCACTTGATTCTTTATCATGAAGATAGCTTCGAGGATGAGGCTATGAATTTGAGGGCGAATTCTCTCCAAACAGGGGAGAATGATGCAGATTGCATCGGCATACGCACTATGGGCTATTGGACGTCTTGCTGCTGAATCGGGATTCTAGTTTATTTAGATATTTTAGGAATCTTTATTATTATTATTTAATTATTGCTTTTAATTTAATTTGTTTCCTAGGTAGTTTGATATTTTCTTATTCTAGTAGAATTAGGTTTTCTTGTTTTAGTAGAACTAGGTTGTCTTGTTCTAGTAGAACTAGGTTTTTCTTATTAGTTCTCTATATAAAGGGATGTAAGCCTTATGGCAAATAGTTTTTTTTCAGACTTTGATTATTTGATTAATAATATTGAGAGAGAGAATTCTCCTTTATTTTCCTACTTTCGTGTTCTTGAGAGAATATTGATTGTGGTTGCCTACTATCTGGCATTGTTCTTGCGACAATCAATAGATTGGTGGACGCTTGTTTGTTTTTTGGTGAGCTAGTCTTGACCGCGTATTTTCCGCTACATCAGTTGGTATCAGAGCCCAGTTCGTTCTTGCCGTCATGCCAAGACGAGGAGGAGGACGTGTCGGAGGCCGTGAAGCCAATCTGGAGGACGTGCATTATCGCGAGGACATGGCCCGAATGCGACAAGAACTTTTAGACGAGCTACGAACTGAACTCAAAGGACAACATCTTGAAGGCAGACGTGGTCGTCGATCTCCGTCTCTACATTCTGTAGAGGTAGAGAGTGTTGGGGGTGAAAACGAGGATTCTGACACCGAATTCGCTCCGCGAGGGAGGCGCAAGCCTAGAGGTAATAATCGTGATTATCATAATTTTGACAATCCTTATGCTGACTATGTCCCGCAAGGGAGAATGAGGCAAAAGGGCGAGGAATCTAGGGTTGTAGATGATACTCGACGATGGGAGAGTGGCATAAGGGTTGATATTCCAGAATTTTCAGGTACGTTACAACCTGATGAATTTTTGGAATGGATTTTTACTGTGGAAGAAATTTTAGATTTTAAGGAGGTTCCTGATAATCGAAGGGTTCCGTTGGTGGCTACGAGATTTCGTATGAGGGCTGCTTCTTAGTGGCAAAAATTGAAAACAACCCGTAGTCGACAAGGAAAGTCAAAAATTAATTCATGGGAAAAATTAAAGAAGCATCTGCGTGGAGAGTTCTTACCGTATAATTATACAAGAACGATGTACCAGAGGTTGCAGAATTTGCGGCAAGGAACTCGGACGGTTGATGAGTATACTACGGGATTTTATAAATTGGTGTCTCACAATGATTTGGCTGAAACAGAGGATCAATTAGTGTCTCGTTATATTGGAGGTTTGCGTGATCAATTTCAAGATACTTTAAATTTATTTGACCCTTATTCTGTATCAGAGGCGCACCAAAGGGCTATTCAATTGGAGAAGCAATTCAATCGCAAGCATGGAGTATCACCATGGAATGGTGGTAGTCAAAGTGTTCGCATCCCGCCAACCCAAAGTAGACCGACGCCTGTGAGGAATCCGACACAGTCAGCACCGACGGCTAGACCACCTGTTGGAGGTCAACCCCCTAGGACAGCTGGACCTAGCACTAGTGGTGTTCGTTGTTTCACGTGTGGTGAGTCCGGGCATCGCATGGCAGAGTGCAAGAAAGGTGGGCGTTATGGTAAAGGGCTATTCGTAGAGAATGAAGAATTTGTGGGTGATCATGATTATGAAATTGAGGGTGAGCCGCACTTTGATATGACTGAGGGTGACCATTCGCCTGAAGAGCAAGTTGAGGGTGACCAAGGGCAATTACTTATGGTGCGTAGAGCTTGTTTCACTCCTAGAGAAGTCAATGGAGATGCATGGCTTCGTAGTAATATTTTTCAGTCAACATGCACTATTGGCGGAAAAGTATGCAAATTTGTTATTGATTCTGGGAGCTGCGAGAATGTAATTGCCGAAGAAGCTATCAGAAAATTGGAGTTGGCTACTGAGCAACATCCTAATCCCTATAAGCTTTCGTGGCTAAAGAAGGGTACAAAGGTAACCGTTTCAAAACGTTGCTTAGTTACTTTCTCTATTGGTTCTACTTATAAAGATAAAGCATGGTGTGATGTAGTTCGTATGGATGCATGCCATTTATTATTAGGTAGACCTTGGCAATTTGATAGGGGTGTTGCACATGATGGGAGGAAAAATACATATAGCTTTTTGTTTAACAATGTTAAAATTGTTTTACTCCCTAATAAAGAATTGGCACCTAAATCTAGTGGAGAAAAAAATACAAATTTATTGTCTATGCATAAATTTGTCGAGGAAGCAATTGAAACTGGGATGGTTTATGTGCTGATGGGTAAAGAAACTATTGAAGGGAATGGTGAGAAAATTCCTGAGCCTGTTAAAAAAATTATTGGTGAGTACAAGGATCTTTTTCCTAGTGAGTTACCTATGGGGTAACCACCTCTTAGGGACATTCAGCATCAAATTGATCTTGTGCCAAGATCCAATCTACCTAATCGACCTCACTATCGTATGAGTCCTAAAGAGCATGAGGAGTTGAGGCGTCAAGTAGAGGAGTTGTTGGTTAAAGAACACATTAGGGAAAGCTTGAGTCCCTGTGCTGTACCTGCGTTGCTTACACCTAAGAAGGATGGGTCTTGGCGTATGTGTATTGATAGCCGAGCAATAAATAAAATAACTATGCGTTACAGATTTCCTATTCCTCGGTTGGATGATTTGTTAGACCAATTGGGTGGAGCTACTGTGTTCAGTAAATTGGATTTGAAAAGTGGATATCATCAGATTCGTATCCGAGAGGGTGATGAATGGAAGACTGCTTTCAAGATTCGTGAGGGGTTATACGAGTGGTTGGTGATGCCATTCGGACTTTCTAATGCTCCGAGTACTTTCATGCGTGTGATGAATTAGATATTTCGGCCATTCATTGGGAAGTTTGTGGTAGTTTATTTTGATGATATTCTTATTTATAGTGCTAATCCTATTTTGCATCTTGAGCACTTGAGACAGGTTTTGTCAGTTTTGAGGAAAGAGAACTTCTTTGTTGCATTGCAAAAGTGCTACTTCATGACTGACAAAGTTCTATTCCTTGGGTATATTGTTTCAAAGGATGGAATTTCTGTTGATAAATCTAAAGTGGAGGCAGTCAAGCAATGGCCCATACCTACCACTGTGACTGAAGTGCGTAGTGTTCATGGGTTGGTATCATTCTATAGGCGTTTTATTCCAAATTTCAGCACTATTATGGCGCCTATTACAGACTGCATGAAGATGGGAAAGCTTACTTGGACTGAAGCTGCTACAAGGGCTTTTCATGTGATAAAGTACAAGCTCACTACAGCTCCCGTGCTAGTGCTTCCGAATTTCTCAATACCATTTGAGCTTCATTGTGATGCATCTAAAGTAGGTATTGGAGGGGTTTTGAGTCAAGATGGGAGACCCGTGGCATACTACAGTGAGAAATTGAATGGGTCTAAACTGAACTATAGTACCTATGATGTGGAGTTCTATGCCATTGTTCAAGCATTGAAGCGTTAGAGTTCTTATCTAGCCTACAACGAATTTATTTTGTATTCAGATCATGATGCTTTGAAGCACCTCAATAGTCAAGCTAAGCTGAATTCTAGACATGCTGGTTGGGCAGCTTATTTGCAACAATTTACATTTGTTATCAAGCATCAATCTGGGGCATTGAATAAAGTGGCAGACGCGCTTAGTAGGCGTACTTCTTTGCTTACTACCATGAAGACAAAGGTACTTGGTTTTGATACTTTTAATGAATTATTGTCTACTGATCCATATTTTTCTTCTATTATGGATGATGTAAGGGAAGGTAGACGCGTGGATTTCATTATGCATGATGGTTTTCTTTTCAAAGGAAATTTGTTGTGTATACTTGAGTGTAGTTTGCGCCTGAAAATTATAACGGAGCTACATAATGAAGGTCACATGGGGAGGGATAAGACGCTGCAGTTGGTAATGCGTACTTATTTTTGGCCATCTATGCGAAAGGAGATTGCTAAGTTTGTGGATCGTTGTAGGGTATGTCAAATTTCTAAAGGCACTGCGACTAATGCTGGGTTGTATATGCCTTTACCTATACCTACACAACCGTGGACTGATGTGAGTATGGATTTTGTCTTGGGGTTACCACGTACACAAAGGGGTGTGGATTCTATTTTTGTAGTGGTGGACCGATTTTCTAGGATGGCGCATTTTATTCCTTGCAAGAAGACTAGTGATGCACTGCATGTGGCTCAACTATATTTTCAAGTGGTGTATCGTTTGCATGGTTTGCCAATGACTATAGTTTCCGACAAGGATTCTAAGTTCCTTAGTCATTTTTGGAGATACTTGTGGAGGCTTGCTAATACAAAGCTTGATTTTACTAGTGCCTATCATCCGCAGACGGACGGTCAGACAGAAGTTGTTAATCGTTCGTTGGGAAATCTCTTGAGATGCTTAGCTGGAGACCATGGGAAGAATTGGGATCAAAGATTGTACCAAGCTGAGTTTGCTTTCAATCGTTCTATCAGTCGTAGCACTCAATTTAGTCCGTTTTATATTAATTATGGCTACAATCCGAGATCGCCACTTGACCTTGCGCCTGTTCCTGACTTAAAGCGTGTGAATGCAAAGGCTGAAGATTTTATTGCTCAAATTCAAGCAATTCACAAAGCTACTTTCAAGAATTTGCAAGAGGCTACTTTGAAGTACAAGCAAGCTGCTGACAAGAAGAGGCGTTTGGTGGAGTTTGATGTAGGAGATTTTGTCTATGCCATCTTGACAAAAGATAGATATTCTGTGGGAGAGTACAACAAGTTGGCTGCAAGGAAAATTGGACCATTGGAGATCATTGAGAAGATTAATCCTAATGCTTACCGTTTGAAGCTTCCAAGTCATATTCGCACTCATGATGTGTTCAATGTCAAGCATTTGGTCCCGTACAATGGAGATAGCTCGAAAGATGAGGTTGCGAATTCGAGGGCGAATTCTCTCCAACCCGGGGAGGATGATGCAGACCGCATCGCGTGTTTAGCCTTGAAGTTCTTAGAAGTGATGGATCGTCGAGAGGTCAAGCGAATGGGCTATTTTCGGGATTTTTATTAATTTAGCTTAGTTTAATTTATTAGTTATTTTAAGGCTTTATTATTATTATTTAATTATTGCTTTTAATTAATTAGTTTCCTAGAGAGTTAATTCTTTCTTGTTCTAGTAGAACTAGGTTGTCTTGTTTTAGTAGAACTAGGTTTTTCTTCTTACTTGTTTTGGTAGAATTAGGTTTTCTTGTTCTAGTAGAACTAGGTTATCTTGTTCTAGTAGAACTAGGTTTTTCTTATTAGTTCTCTATATAAAGGGATGTAAGCCTTATGGCAAAGGGTGTTAAGTTGATTATTTGATTAATAATATTGAGAGAGAGAGTTCTCCTTTATTTTCCTACTTTCGTGTTCTTGAGAGAATATTGATTGTGGTTGCCTACTATCTGGCATTGTTCTTGCGACAATCAACAGATTGGTGGACGCTTGTTTGTTTTTTGGTGAGCTAGTCTTGACCGCGTATTTTCCATCGCGTGTTGGAATAGGAAATAACATTTGACATGCGGGAATCATACTCTATGTTTGGGTTGGATTCCCCATAAAGGCATTTGTCTTCAATCTGACCTAGTACCCATGAAAGAAATAAGGAAAATAATAGTCTCATCATAGTATACTGATAGAAATGTCCAAAAGACAAAGAACAAACCTTGGTTAGAGCTTTATAAGTAACATTGCAAAAGGAAATGGATAGTTGCTAGGGAGCCGGATTGAATATTTTTAGAAGACACCTACATGAGTTGAGCAAAGATCATAGCTTGGATATCTTGATTCTCAGGGAAACCAAGGCTAATTAGGAGAGCGTGAGCCAAGTTTCAACCTCACTGGTTTTCATGAGATTCATAAAGTGGAATGTAGAGGTATGCAAGTGATATGTGGTTCCCTATGGAATCCCATTAACAGAAAATCGGGGCAGACAAGCTCACTCTGCAAAGGCCTAATACGCTCTTTGTATCCAATTTTTCTATAATACCTCTATCTACTATTTTGTATATATTTTTCAGTAATTAGTTTAATTTAATATTAGCTCAATGTGTGAATAGATAATAATAGGGTTGAAATTTTCTTAGCACAAGAATTGCTTGGTTTGTGGCATAACCTAAACTAAGTTGATTACTCTCTTATGGTCGCTATCACGACTTGAAACCTGTGCACTCGTGCTTAGTAAACCAAAGGTTTTACCATTGCACCAGAAGCTGGCCCCTAAATTATAAAGCAAAGTAGTAAGTCATACAATATATTAATGGAGAAAAACAAATTGCAAAACTTTAAGGTTTTAACTCATGCCTAATGCTCGAACAAGATTATATTGCAAACTGCGTGGATAAGTGATTCTATTAATTTTACAACTTATAAGTGACCTAGGAATGAGAAATAAAAATACATGATACTAATAATAATCATGAAATTATTTATCATACAAATTTTGTTTTTTTACAATTTTTATATCAAAATTATTATTGCTACAACTATTATCTGTGTTACAATACAAGCACTTCAAATATAACCCCCTACTGAAGAACTTGAACCCTGAATCTTTCCCCACTGAAGGAGAAGTGCCACCATTGACAGATTTTAAATTATTAACCATGAAAGTTTCAGACTTCCATCACTACATACATATCCACTCTATTCAAAGTAATTTAAAGTTCACATCATTTGTGAGTTGAGACAATTTAACTACTCAAAGTAGCGAAGAAAATATAATTATCGTGCGCCCATTGTAGAAATTGTCAAACCATTGGTTGAACAATCTTTTGACTTGCCTTCATGTGAATTAACCTCCATCACACTGCGTCTAGTGAAAAATGCAGGTTGTTTTGGGTCAGACAAAGGCATAGTTTCATTACTTAACATAGAAATAACATTTGACATGGTGGGCCTATCTGTTGCACTATCTTGTACGCATAAAAGACCCAAGTGAATAATTCTCAACAATTGATGTGTCGGACATGAATCACCCATGGTTCGATCCATTAACTCTAACGCAGCCCCTTCTTTCCACAGCTCCCATGCCTGTATAGTATCATTCATTTTCATGTACATAATTAATATTTAAACTTGAACTCATAAGATTATAATGAGAACATATAGTAAGATAAATATCATTTACAAACTTACATATCCAATCAGGTTAAGTGGGCGATCAGGATGATAGGAGCTGTAATTCTTCTTACCCGTCATAATTTCCAAAATTATGACTCCAAAACTGAATACGTCAGACTTTATTGAAAAAGTTCCCTCCATGGCATACTCAGGAGACATGTAACCACTGGATCCAATCATTTCAAGAACTTTCTTATTAAATCAAGGAGCAAACCACACATAAATTATAAAATCTTAAATCCATCGACAAATATAGTTGGGGGGGGGTGATTTTTTACTTACTATGTCCCAACAGGCCTATTGGTGTTTGCTTCTATTTCATTTTGCCCAAAAACTCTTGCCATACCAAAATCAGAAATTTTGGGATTCATGTTGTCATCTAATAATATATTGCTGGGCTTTAAGTCTCTATGTATTATTCTCAATCTTGAGTATTTATGAAGGTATAACAATCCCTGAGCGACCCCTTCAATGATGTTAGAACGCTTCTTCCAATCTAGTAGCTCTCTTTTAGTTGGATCTGTCTCAAGAAAAGGAAAAAAAAAAAAACTAGTAACTTACAAAGAGCTAAATGAGTTAAGATATAAGTAATTTTAAATTTGTTGTAAACCAATGAAAGTAGGTAAGGCTAGAAACATTGCGAACCAAAGAGGTAGTAATCCAAGCTTTTGTTGGACATGTACTCATAAATTAACATCCTTTCTTCTCCATGAATGCAACAACCGAGAATTCGAACGAGATTCATATGTTGGAGTTTGGCAATGAGTATAAGTTCATTCTTGAACTCCTCAAGTCCTTGCCCTGAAGTCCTTGAAAGTCTCTTTACAGCTATTTTCTGGCCCCCGGGTAATTGGCCCTATGGTAATTATCCATTAGTTATTAATCAATGTTGAATAATAACAAATCAATCTTTATTTAATATGGTCTCAAGGAAAAGGAGAAAAAGGCTTTTTATCAAAGGCATTGAAGATAATTTACCTTATAAACCGGTCCAAAACCACCCCGCCCAAGCTTGTTTTCAGATGAAAAGTTATTTGTGGCTATCATAATACTACCAAAGCTAAATATTTTCAAATCACGGCCTTCTCTCCCATTGGTTTCAACCTCATTTGCATTTGTAGATCTTTCTAAAGTTGTCAACTCATGTATAAGAGCTTCTTGCATTTCTCTCCCCTCCCCTCCTTGCAATAACATAATTATTCAAATTAAAACTTGCATATTTAGTGACTATAAAGCATATTCATTCAGCTAATGTATTAACTCTAAGATAATTTACCTTCTAGCCTCAGCTTTCTCTTTCTTTTATAACACAAGATGCGTAATAGAAGAAGAATTAGAGAAATAGATATTGCATTAATGATTATCCATAATCTCCTGTATCCTACATGGAACAACAAACAACATTTATTAAATTCAATCACTAATTCATACCTGTAGAACATTGCATCTGCAGGCTCCTAAATTCTAATACAAGTGCTGATTTGTAGGATTTTTTTTTTTTTTCGTTTAATAATTGAACATTGCATAACCATGGATTTATTGAGGTTTTTTTTTTTTTTTTTTTTTTCCCTAGATTAATCTGTGATCCTTACGTGTGTGTGTGTGTGTGTGTCAAGAACATGTGATTCTATTTATTTTTATAGCTCTTGTATGCTTTTAATTAAGTTCTGAAAAATTCATTTTCGATCATGTTAAAGGATTAGACCATGTTTTTTTGTAGTGGCAATTGTCCGTGTTACCTTAATCTTCAACATGCTAGTTGTACTCGTGGCATTTTGATGGATCCTAGATGTAGGTAAAGGATCCATATTGGATCCTTATATTGTTTCATGTTCTGGATTTATTAATTGCACTTTTTAAAACTAAATTTTTGTTTGTAAGTGCATTCAACAAGTTCACTATTGCTTTCTTTTAACTATATGAATATCAACAATAAAGTTCATTTAAATAATAGATTTATAGATTGTTTCCTTTCTTAGATCATACATATATAGCTTGTTTTTCTATAGATTATAGATGTAGTTACATGTCCAAGCGCTTATACTCTAGTAACACTTCTTAGCAGAATCTTCAAATCCTAAATATGAAGGTTGGATAAATACAACTTGTAAAGACCTACTTGTGCCCAACACTCCTTCAAATCATTGTAATGTTGGATGCCAAAGTGCAGAGTTTATAACTCTAATTTCAAGTATATAATAAAGGAGCTTGAACCAACAATCAAATTTGAAAAAGTTATGCTGCATGCAATAGTAGATATATATGTTAAGAGTTTACAGGTATGAACCCACAAATTAAGTTACTTATAGACAAAGAATAGTTGACTACACCAGTAACTGATGTTTGATGAGGCTGCAAAGGTTCATATAGGTCAACCTATGTTACATTATGTTGGATTCTACCACATCCCACATTGGTTAATTATAAAATTTGACATGACTTCATGATACCTATTTGGGCCCTCCACCTAAGTAAAAGCTTAGGCTATTGGGTTGGAAACTCAACATGGTACAGTTTGATATGGCTTCATATACCTGTTTAGGCCCTTCATCTATAGCTTAGGATATTGGATTGGAAACTTGACACATTATAATGTTGCAAAGGCTCTTTTGCGTTAGTTATGCTATTTGATCTAGGTACAGTTGACTATTTCTATATGCTATGTTGATTGCCATTTCTGATTTGCTTGCAAAGTATGAGCTTCCCCTGTATCACTTTCTTTAGTGGGTAAATATTTTGGTCAATGACATAAGTGTATTGTTTATTTGCCAACTCACACTTTGCTCAATTCATATACAATTATCTTCCACAGCTGCAAACTAGTGCCCAAATTTTGTTTTGCAGATGGGAAGGAACTAGAAACTTAAGTTTCGAAGTGGCACTTTATTTGCACTCTGCCACAGCAGTCATTGACGAAATCACAACAGCCCTGGGAATCTATAGCTGTAGGTGAGAATATGGCACTTTGCTCAAATTGTGCATGTTAGACCATCAAGCAATTTAAACTAGTAGGTTTTTCTGCAGATTGTTTCTAAAGTAGAGGATCTTGTATGGAAGCTCGTGGTTTGTTCTGTTTCTGCTCTGGTCTAGTTTTGATGCGGGAATTTTGGATGATTTGTATTTGATTTTTTTTTTAGCGTTGTGGGTTCTATGGAAGCTTGTGGTATATTTGGATAGATGATCTGGGACTGTTTTTCTTTCTGTGTTATTATGTGATTTTCTGGTTGCTGCTAGCTGTTTGGTTCCTGCTTATGTACTGTTGTGGGGTTGCTGCTAGCTGTTTTAGTGCTGAGGTGGGGTTGGTGACGGATGTTTTTCCTTGCATGTTCTCTTTCGTTTATTTGCACATTTTATACAATTGTGTTAAGTTTGTTGACAAACGACAGTCCAACTTTATTGGATGCATGAATGTTTGTTGCATTGGATTCAAATCATTTAGATGGATGTGTGGAATCCTAAATTTTAATTTATTAATGATTATTGATTATTGTTACTCATAAAAAAGGATTAAAAAAAAGTTGCTTTGAATGAATGAGATATTGTGAAGGGCATAAGTGGTGGCATGATTATTGTTAATTAAATTTTCGATTGTATTTAAAAAGCATTAAACGGCTAAAACTGAGAAGGCTATTCCAGTGGTGGGTTTTTGAAATAAAAGTTTAAAAATAGCATTTTACGGCAAGCAATGAAAGGCATGCAGAGCAGGAAGTAAGTGATTTTTTTACAGCATGCTTTGGATGCTCTAAATGACTCATTTACAGCAGTGTAATTTATGTCTTTCAGCTTTTGACGGCGTAACACTTTTTTGTTTATAACAGTAGGAGGAAGTTCAGGAACACTACCTGACGAAGTTGATCGATCATTATTCTTGGGTTGTGAAGTAGAGTTGGCCACTTTAATCAAAGCTTTTGAAATAACACCGGGATCTGTCCTCCCATTTGAGAGAGGGATTCTCTTCCTCCAACATTGCCCAACTTTAAAAATGGCAACGGCACAAAAACAATCTTCCAAGCAAGATGCTTTGCACCAATCTTCATTCACATGGGTGAAATGCTCATAATCGGAAAGTGGCCAGTCAGTATTGGGCATCGGGTGAAAATAAAATCGATTCATATCTTGCAATGCCTTATCGCAACTATGCGAAACAAAGTCCTGTTTACATCCTTTCATCGTATTATTGGGATCCAACAGGGAGTAACCAGGTGGGCATTGACAAATTGGTCTTTTATCGTATCCTAGTCTGCAATAGCTGTTGAAGCCACAAACTCCACCGCCTGTATATGACATCATACTCATGCAAATATCTTTAGGCATAAAGAACTCCATGGACCACCTGGTCCACCTCCCACGGCTTGAGCTAGCATTTTTCGGGTAGACATAGTGCCTGAGAACTCCATCATATTCAAGAATTGCTCTTTGGTAATACTCTCTCGACGAAGTTGGGTTCGATATTTGATTCAGTATAGCTCCGTTCTTCGCTGTAAGGTAGATGTAACCAGACTGGTTGAAGATCACCTGAAAGCCACTGCCTACTGTACCGCTTGCCCAATAACCAGAATTATAAGATTCACCAGTCTCGATTGGACATTCTAAGGTCTTCATCACTAGATTCCCATCAGTTTGTAGTATAAACGAAAATCTTCCTTCCGAGTAATCCGTTTCTGAGAAATGCGCTAAAAGTTTGCTGCCTTGATTCAATGTCTGCGTGGGTAAAATTGTGTCCGTTGGTTCATCAAAACTCTGCCACAAATTGGTGGAATCGTTTCCTGCCAGCACGAAGTTTCCAGTGTCGAGCATGGCGGCGTAGGAAACTCCAGCGCCAGCGGAATCAGCGCTCCATATTTGATCACCTTTTGGGTTGTCAAGCACGAACCGGCCGTCTGTGGTGAGTTGAATTCTGGACCCACTTTGGGCTAATTTGTTTCCGTTGGCTGACCATACAATGGTTTTTTCGGGTATTTTGTCGAACCAGATGGCTAGTAAGAAGCCTCCTTCAACTTGTTGAAACCCAAAAGCAAATTCTCCAGATTTCGATGGCCAAGAAGAGTTTTCATTGTTTATTGCAGTAAGGGATGAGCCCAAAGAGATGTTACTGTAAGTATGAGCAGTGGTGGAAAATGGAAGCAAAAGCAGCAGAAGCAAGAAGCAGCGAGGGTAAGGTAGTGCAAGAACCATGGTAAAAGCAGTCTATTTTCTTGAAAAATGAGAGAAGCTAAGAATAACTTGAATTACTCACATCATATTGAACTAAAATCTTGCAAGGGTTGGAGAAAATGTTGAATGTTTCATGATAATTCAGAGGGAAAATTTCCTCCATTGAATGCTACGAAAAGTTGCCGCTTTCCTATTTGCTGGTTAAGAGTTTCCTTCCATTTGTCTCAATTAAACGGACCAAGACAAGTCGTTTTTCTTCATTGACTTGGAATAGTCAGTCCACCCAGCCTGTCCAATGGCAAATGGGTGGATCAAAAGGGTCTATAGATCTAAGGATTGAAAGAAAAATGGTCCCGTATTAGATTTTTTTTTATTTTTTTTATATCAGGGTGATCTACTTGAAAATTTTGCGCCATTGGGATTAATTAGAAATACGTGTAACAACAAAGAAAAAGAAAAAGAAAATTGCGGACCGCACAATTTACCTTGATTTTTATACTTCATCGACCAAATGAGGCCCATCTATGTGTGGCATTATCAATTTCTGGTTGTAATGGTAAGATTACGGGGAATCTCAAGAGCTGCAATGGATACAAGTCAAGGCGTCCGACCTTGGAAATGATTTAAATTAGTATTTTATTTTTTGGATAACATCAAGTTATGGATAAGATTGTGGATAAGATCAAATCTTTTTGGATAAGATCAAATCTTCTTGGATAGATTAGAATCTTTGTAATTATGATAAGGATAAAATCAAATCTTTTTGGATAGGATAGAATCTTTGTAATTATGACAAAGATTCTTTGCTTCTATTACAAGCCACCTATCCCCCTATATAAAGGGTAGCTGTGGAAGTGTTAGAGAACTAACTTGAAGTTGTCATTCTCTGACTTCCTTGCTAAATAGTATACATATGTTATTTTACTTTAAGTTTTATTGGGCATCTTGACAAGAGATTGAAAAATTTCCAAAATTATGGCTCCAAAACTAAATACGTCATACTTTATTGAAAAATTTCCCTCTATGGCATACTCGGGAGACATGTAACCACTAGATCCAATCATTTCAAGAACTTTTTTATTAAATCAACAAGCAAACTGCACATAAATTATAAAATCTTAAAGCCATTGACAAATATAGGAGGGGGGGAAATTTTTACTTTCTATGTCCCAACAGGCCTATTAGTGTTTGCTTCTGTTTCATTTTGCCCAAAAATTCTTCCCAAACCAAAATCAGAAATTTTGGAATTTATGTTGTCATCTAATAATATATTGCTGGCCTTTAAGTCTCTATGTATTATTCTCAATCTTGAGTATTTATGAAGGTATAACAATCCCTAAGCAACCCTTCAATGATGTTACAATGCTTCTTCCAATCTAGTAGCTCTTCTTTAGTTGATTTGTCTCAAGCAAAAAAAAAAAAAACTAGTAACTTACAAAGAGCTAAATGAGTTAAGATATAAGTAATTTTAAATTTGTTGTAAACCAATGAAAAGTAGATAAGGCTAGCAACATTGCGAACCAAAGAGGTACTAATCCAAGCTTTCGTTGGACATGTACTCATAAATTAACATCTTTTCTTCTCCATGAATGAAACAACCGAGAATCTGAACGAGATTCATATGTTGGAGTTTGGCAATGAGTATAAGTTCATTCTTGAATTCCACAAGTCCTTGAAAGTCTCTATACAGCTATTTTCTACCCCTCAGGTAATTTGCCCTATGGTAATTATCCATTAGTTATTAATCAACGTTAAATAATAACAAATCAATCTTTATTTAATATGGTCTCAAGGAAAAGGAGAAAAAGGCTTTTTATCATATGCGGTGAAGCTAATGTACCTTATAAACCGGTCCAAAACCACCTTGCCTGAGCTTATTTTCAAATGAAAAGTTATTTGTGGCTACCACAATACATGCAAAGCTAAATATTTTCAAATCACGGCCTTTTCTCCCATTGGTTTCAACCTCATTTGCATTTTTAAATCTTTCTGAAGTTGTCAACTCATGTATAAGAGCTTCTTGCCTTTCTCTCTCCTCCCCTTCTTGCAATTACATAGTTATTCAAATCAAGGACAGAACCAAGATTTCAACTTGAGGGGGGCCAATGCATAAATAAATAGATTACTATTCAAAAATGAAAAATATACTAAGATTCAAGACTAATTTAATACATAGAAAATAAAACTAATATCTATCACTACTAAAAAAAATATAAATAAAATAATTACTTGGAATTTATTTTTGTCAAACCATCGTCTAAACTATTTTAAATCTTAATAATTCATTTTTTGTCATCTTGTGCATTTCCCCAATTTTTTTTACTAGTAGTAGATGAGTACATAGAAACAAATTTAAAACCATTGATTCAATGTTAGGAATGCATGACGTTTGGATTGACTTTTGTTTTTTGAATCTATGGTACGTAGCCTAGTTGCCATTTGTTTTGAGTTAAGTAGTAATTATGATGTATTTATTTTCAGGTATAAGAAATAAACTTTTGACAAATCAGGTGGGGAGGGATAGGTGTATAAAAAATGTCTTTTGGGTTAACTGTGATTGAACCTGCTACCTTAACCCTTAAAAAGCTAGAGGGGGCCATGGCCCCCCTTGGCCTAGCCTAAAGGTGGTTCCGTCCATGATTCAAATTAAAACTTGCATATTTAGTGACTATAAAGCATATTCATTCAGCTAATGTATTAACTCTAAGATAATTTACCTTCTAGCCTCAGCTTTCTCTTTCTTTTATAACACAAGAAGCCTAATAGAAGAAGAATTAGAGAAATAGATATTGCAATGATTATCCATTATCCCTTGTTTTCTGCATGGAACAACAAACAACATTTATTAAATTCAATCACTAATATTCATACTTGTAGAACATTGCATCTGCAAACTCCTAAATTCTAACACAAGTGTTGAAATGTTGAATGATAATATTGGGATCCTTCTGGTTTCATTCAATATTTTTCAGATTTTTGCATTTCATTTGAAAGCTTAAAGCTGGCCACAATTCAAGTTCATTGTTTATTGTTTTAATTGGATTTGTAGAATTTTTTTTTTTTTTTTCCTAGATGAATCTGTGATCCTTACGTGTGTGTGTGTGTGTCAAGAACATGGGATTCTTTTGGCAGGTGTTGCCAAAATTAGTCTAGTGATTCATAGTGGTTCTATTTTCTTTTTCTAGCTCTAGTATGCTTTTAAGTTCCGAAAAATTCATTTTCATGTTAAAGGATTATACCTTCCTTTTTTTTTTTTCTTTTTTTTTTGTAGTGCCACTTGCCGTGTTACCTTAATCTTCAACATGCTAGTTGTACTAGTGGCATTTTGATGGGCCCCACTAAATTAGGAGGCTCAGACAGAATCATGTACTTCGACAAAAATAAGAGGGTGCACTTAGGTACTTTGTGCGGAATATTTTTCACTTTTACTATACGGCTGACCGATTAAGAGTTGAGAAATTACTTTGAGGCTTCCTAATTGTCTGCTTACCTAATCTCGAAGGATTCTGAAGAGAGAGAGAGAGAGATTCTGCATGGCGTTAGAGAGAGAGAGATTCTGCATGGACTTTGGCAAGAATTAAGATAAAAAGCCTGCCAATAGTGGTGGGAAGAAGGAAAACGTTTTGGCCTATGAGGGTTAATAAAAATAAAAAGTAGACGATTTTGGCCAACAATGGATAATAGAAAACGAGAATTATGGTGATCAAAATCATTGCAATCTGACTAAACATAAGTGCATGATATATGATGATAAATAATTACACTTTATTTTTTTAGGTAAGTAATAATTACACTTCTCTTCTTTGGTAAATGTTAGGGTGTGTTTGGCTCTCTCGTGAAAATCAATCAAAGATTAGCACAATAAACAAAAAACAAAAAACAAAAATCAATCAATGAGAATTATGGTGATCAAAATCATTAATGAAAAATTATGCTATCAATATTAATTGTCAATAGGCCTTGACCAATTATTAGTTGGAAATTAATTACATGCAATTCATTTCCACTTGCTTTTCCCAAGTCCAAATGTGGTGGCCTTCACGCTATCATTAATTATCGATAGACCATGACCAATTATTAGTTGGAAATTACATGCAATTTATTTCCACTTGCTTTGACCAAGTCCAAATCTGGTGGGTCCTTCATGGAAAATTATGCTATCATTAATTATCAATAGGCCATGACCAATTATTAGTTGGAAATTAATTACAAGCAATTCATTTACACTTGCTTTGCCCAAGTCCAAATGTGGTGGCCTTCATGGAAAATTATGCTATTATATAAATATTCTTATATTTTATCCTATCCAAAATAATTACTATTTTTTCTACAAAATAATAACTATATTTTATCCTCTTGGCCGGCTTCGTTTGCTTATAATGAGTTTCCTTACATATATATGTTGCGGAAATTAGACCCAAGGATTGAATTGAAAATCACCACAATGGCAATTCCTACACTCAAAAGAGAAATTAAAGAAATAAATAAATAACAATTACTTAACGCACAAAGCAATTTAACGTGGTTCAGCTAATGCCTACATCCACGGGATAACGATCAAAAAGTTTCACTATGAAAATAAGAGTACAAACAAAATATAAGAAAGTGATTATACACTCTCACGTACTCTCGATCACCCACTGAATAAACACCCCGAACAAATATTTTGTATAACTCTCTCGAATGCAACTCTTTGCAATTCACCCATTCCAAATGGTTGTCCAAGTCCCCTTTTAATAGTCACAATTACAGCGGCTAACTTCCATAAAATAAGTGTTCAGGACAAACTATTCAAAGGACCTAAAGATATAGGCTGAATAGAAAGTCTCCACCATAGGAACAAAAGTCACCTACCCATTTAATGAAGGTAAGACTTTCTTTTCTCAAGAAAGAAGCTGGTTCTCCTTTCACCAGATTTTAAGAGAGGTGTTTGTTGGGTGTCGGCATACGGACGCCGAATTTCGGCCGCACATGCAATTCTATCAATGCCTTGTCTGCAGATTTCAGTGAATTTTGGCTTTGAGATTTTTGCCGGCGACAATCAAGCCACAAATTCAACAATATAAATACTACAAAAATGTTTATTCTGATCATTAACTTTCCTTCAATGACTTAGAACAGTGGTTTTACTCTCAATGAGGGTTTTTAAACCTCTTCAGCCCGTATGTTCTAAAAAAAAATCAACTTCATTGGTTTGAAAATTCCATGAGATTGGGTCGATTAGCAACATGTATAACAAAAAAGTTAATATTGTATCGATTTACACTAATTTTTATACTTAACCTAATGTGCCGTAGGCGTTGTGAATTTCTATTTCTCCTATTACAATTAAGATGACAAAAGCAGACAACAAAAGAAAGGGTTTAAAATTTGAATGAATCACAAAGGTACATGGACTGAATGTAACAGGTGGGGAACATTTGAAGGTATATGGAAAAATCCAGTTTTTCTAACTTTTAATTTTTTTTTCTTTTAGGTCCACTCCTTGTTGACTTTGACTTGTAGCTATCATGACCAGTAATTAGTTTCATATCTTTTGTCCTCTCCAAAATAATAACTTGTATTTTATTCTTTCCGGCCGGCTATGTTGGCAGATAACGAGTTTCTATACAAGAAAAAGCTGCACGTTGTGTGTACTGGATTTGTAACACTGTTCTTCCATAAGTTTTTTTAACAGAAAAAAAAAATAAAAAAAATACAAGCCAATGAGGATTTCTATTCAGCAGCTGTCAATGAGAATTTCTAATCTTCTTATTTTCAGCAGGAAAATGGTGGTTGTGGCAACAAACACAGCCCATTAAAGACTATACATAGGTACTGAAATAGTTTGGAAACATATTTGCTTCAAGAGCTCTCTTCCTCGGAAAAAATAAATAAATAAATAAATAAATCAATTTCAAACAATATAAATTTAACTACATGAGTTGCCAGGATGAAGATTACCTAAACAAACAAAGACAAGTATTGACTGTAAGCCCACCAAAATTAACTCTTAAGATAACCAGTCAAGTGGGGCAGAGACCATCTCGGTTGAAAGAAAGACAGCAACGACTACGATGGCCAAGGTCCTTCTCTTCATGTTGGACAATAATGTTGAAAACAGATTCCGGTCAAATTTTTCGACAAAAGGTTCCTTCTGCGAAGGATGGCCGGCTGGACATAATGTGAAAAAATTTACCCATAAAGAGGATTTTAGATTGCAAACCAAACACTCTAAATTGAACTTTCAGCTAAGAAATGATATTAATTGTGACAATTAGAGACTGATTACGAAACTCTAGCGCATTTGAATAAAATAGGGGATTTGCTACTGCTATTTCTGTTTAGAGAGCTCTTCCCAGGATGCACATAAATCTGAAAATAACGAACAATATGGAAACCATCACTAACAGTACAAATTGAGAAGCAAGTTTCAACAAATAAGACTAAAATGGAACTGGACATGGGGGGACCTTAACTTCAACAACCCCTTCAAGCATCTGAGTAACCTTCCTCATGGTTGGCCTTAAAGATGGATCTTCTTGAATACACCAAATGGCAACCATCACAAACCTCTCCAGCTTCTCTATGTCATGCAAGGCCTCCATGTCATCGGCAACCAGAGCATCTAATGTTCCTCCTTGATAGCAGTCGTAAGCCCAATCAGTGAGAATTGCTTCCTCTCCCTTGCTGGCCTCAATACCCACACTTCTCCTACAACAAATGACCTCCAGCAACAAGACGCCAAAGCTATACACATCCACCTTGACGGTGATAGGAATGTTTCTGAACCATTCCACAGCAACATACCCTTTTGTTCCTCTAATGTCAGTGCGGGTTTGGCTCTGGTCAATATTCAAAAGCTTTGCCAATCCGAAGTCAGAAATCCGAGCATTGTAATAATCATCAAGAAGTATGTTCTGAGGCTTTATGTCACAGTGGATGATCTGGGTGCTGCATTCTTCATGTAGGTACAAAAGTCCTCTTGCAATCCCGAATGCAATTTGGATCCTTTGGTTCCAACTGGGTCTCAAATCTCCAAAAAGAAAGTTTGCTAAAGTGCCATTTCTTAAGAACTCATATACCAGTAATCGATGTGATCCCTCATCACAGAATCCGAGCAATCGGACCAGATTCTTGTGATGGGTCTGACCTATCACGTTCACTTCAGTTCTGAATTCCTTCTCACCATCTTGAACCACTCTATCCAACTTCTTGACAGCAACGAGATTACTCAAACCACTTTGTATTGTCCCCTTGTATACAATGCCAAAAGATCCCCTTCCCAGCTCTTCCTTGAATCCATCTGTAGCTTCTTCAAGCTCTTTGTAAGTGAAACAACACAAATTTGTTTCAATAACACTTCCACCTTGTGGGGTACTTTTGAAGTTCTTATGATTGATGAAAAAAAAACCTAGGCAAAATGCACTCACGAATATAAAGTTGACAATAACAGAGCTACCTAGGAGAACTGATCCCACGATGATTAAGTTGTCCTGGTTCTTCTTCTTCGTGTCCAGAATTGGGGAACGTGGATTTTGTGGAGGAGAATTATATTTCTTGACTTTAATAAAAGCCTTTCCATTGAGACTGCTTTGCACTCTCCCATTAGAGAGAGGTAGCTTCTTCTTCCAACAGCTATTTGCCCTGGAAATGGCAACAGCGCACAGACAATCATGCAAGCAAGATTCTCTACACTGCTCTTCACTATAAGGCTCCAACCTCATGTAATCAGATGTTGGCCAATCAATATTTGTTAGCTCCTCAAACTCATATAAATCTTCCGCAGAACTAGGCCCATCTTCTTCACAGCTTTGTATGAAGTTTGGTTTGCAGCTGCCATACGCATCACTTGGATCAAGTAAAGAATACCCAAGTGGGCATTCGCAAGTAGGCCTTTGATCTATATTGAGTCTGCAAACACTGTTATACCCACAAGTGCCACTACCTGCAGATATGAAACTATCGATGCAAATATTTCCTGGTTCAGACCAAAGAGCAGACCATCCTTGATTTCCAATGGAAGTCTTCGGATGATAATATTGAGTGAAGACTCCATCAAAGTTGAGAGTTGTTCTGTGATAGTAATCTCTTGCTGAGACTACCGCTCCCTGTGTGAGAGCGAATCTTTGACCATTCCCTCTCAGAATGTACATGAAGCCCGATTCGTTGAAGACCACTAGATTACCAGAATTCGATGAATTATATTCATCCTTAGTGCCACTGACATAATAATCTTCATTAGCAAAGTTGGTAGGCAAGTTTATGGTGTGAAGCACCAGATTTCCGTCGTCTTGAAAACGGAGTTGGAACCTTCCCCGAGAAAAGTTTGTCTCTGTTTGTCGAGAAGACAGTAGCTCTCCACGTTCCATTATCTGTGTAGGCAACAAGGTATCTGTAGGAATTTTGAAGGTCTCCCACACCATATCAGAATTGCTATCTTTAAGCACAAAATTGCCCGTATCGTTCAAGAAACCATAGGCAACTGCACCAATAATGGGATTAGATCTCCATATCTCATTGCCTTGAGGGCCATTGAGCACTAGCCCGCGGTCAGCAGTCAACTCTACGGTTGATCCACTTGGTGCAGGCCCATTTCCATTTGCATACCAAACTATGGTTTTGTCAGGTATCTTGTCATACCATATGGAAAGCAAGAAGAGATTATTTTTTAGCTGGTGAAAGCCAAAGGCGAAATCACCAGAAGGAGATAGCCATGAAGAGGAGTTATCGGTTGCAGAGAGAGTTGTGCCCACAGTTACATTGCCGTTAGTTTGAGCAACAGCAGAAAATGGTAGCAAAATTACAAAGAAGAAAGGAACAGCAGAGGCCATTGATAGGACCATTTGGAATTGACCGGATTTATAGTCATGAGAAATAGTATAAATCTATGAAGTTAAATAGCCTATGACAAGAATAAGGCTTCCTTCCATGCATTTTCAGGGGGTTTCTAGATTCAACTTAGTCTTTGCAATGAACTATGACCTGGTTCCGTGCATTTTCAGGAGGCAAAATCTTGTTAAACATTCCAGGCATGCCATTGGAAGACTTTTTAACCATTATTTCTTGGAGTAACTTATGCGGCTGTTTGGTCAGCTATCTTTGAATAATCTTATCCCTTCAATGGGGCAAAATTCTTGGTCATAATTAATAATTATAATCTGGACCAAATGCAGAATCATAAAAGGAGGTTCATGGGTTGAGCTGCCATTCCAACTGCCCAAACCATGAGGTCAATAAAATAAGAAGAAGAAAAAAAATTATGAAAATTATGATTTCTTCAAGCTATTATTAACTCACAAAAGACCTATAGAAGGAGGGGTTGAATATGTCAATTAAAAGCCAATGGCCTTTGCATGTAATGGCATGTCCCATCCCAATAGGGGCGTGGGGTTTGCGGAGGTTTTGGTTTCGACTCCATGCTGGTGCGAGTGTGTTTTCCTATCGTTTGGCAAAAAAAAAAAGTCTATTTACAAACCAACTCAAATCCACAATTCTTCAAGTAGCCATTGATGCCATCTTGCAACCTCAGAACAAATCCATGAACTTCTCTAAGGCACTATCCCACATACCAACTCCTCAGCATGCTCATGCTGGATCCACGACGCTTCTTCTTTAGAATCCACAAAAGAAAGCCAATCCGAATCCTCAAATTGAATCTCACTTGACTCGAAGAGAAAATGTTTACGTTTGACTGTTTGGGTGTGGTCTAAAGGTCTTTAGGGGGGTTTCATCAGATGTATAATATCAACCTGGTACAGACACATGACACTAGGGATTTAGATATTTTTAGAAAGATCAGAATTCTCTGAAAATAAGCTTCATCCAAGTGTAGAGGGAGGTCCTCAATTTTGCGCCTTACTAGTCCTTACATTAAACAAAACTCAAGGAATACCCATCATTGTTGGAAAGGTTTTGATCAAGCGAGAATAGAAATCAATTCGGAATAGTATAAACACAAAAATCCCACTTGTGGATCAACCCACCTTAGACAGTAGCCAAGGGCATTAAATATGGTTAATCCACCACAAGTTGGATCGACTGAGGATTGCCTATTTCACACTAACAACAATCAACCAACCCCAGTGACAGGCCACCCAATAGGATCGACCAAGCAACGCATATATGGGTCAATCCATAACAAAGCATTTTGCATAATTATATTATTGTTTAGCCCAAAGTACCCTATATGGATAAATCGAGGTTCAGTGAATTCATAGGTCTCTATGTCACCAAAGTCACTTATCATCCTAAAGTGAGATTAGAGCTTCCAAGATAAAATCTTCAACAGCAAAGAGCTTGAAACTTCTTTCAATCTTGATCAATGAACTTCAAAGAAGAAACCCCAAGTGGTAGCTCAATTAGTAAATAACTACGCCTCAAGAAGTAAAGATCTTGAGTTCAACTCCTAGTAAACCCATTAGGGAATCTTATATGGATCTCAGATTGGCCGAAGTGTTTCCTTGTCATAAAAATAAAAATAGATGAATAACTAACAAAAGGGCAATCTTATAAAAAAAAATAATAAAAAAGGTGCAATCCTGACTCAGTTTTGAGTATGGAAGTTGCCAGTCACAAACATGAATCTTAAAATATTGAGGAGAATTTTCAAAACAAGATTACTATGTCATCATTAAATAAAAGATGAGAAGAGAATAGAATAATATCGAACTGAGAAGGGGAAAAATAGTAGCATGGTAAGACCAGCCTTCGAATTTGAGGCCACATAGAGCCTCTCACCAGTTGGGGTCAGACCACGACACTTGGTTCGATCCACAGAAAGCCTTCAGCATTTGAGCCAAACATCAAACCCATTCCATGGTTCTATTCCGATCTGCAACCACCATTGGTCATCGTCAGTCATCCAATTGGAGCATCAACCCCTCTCTCACCCAACATACTCCGCGTGTTTAATAATAGGGATTTTGGTAGAAAAAAAAGCGTTGTTAATTGCGCTTTCAATTTGGACTCTATAAAACAGAAAGCGATTTTAGTAAAATTATAGAGCGCACTTAATAATAGCGCTTTCTATGTTAAACAGAAAGCGTTTTTATTAATAGCGCTTTAAATGTAAATGAATAAACCAAGAAGTCCGGTTAGTAATAGCGTTTTTAGTAAAAGAGAGAGAAACCCGGTAACAAAACCTAAACAATCCATGCGATGACGTTTATACCCATCATAAATTGACCTTTCCATCCCCACAACTCTCTCTTCACTCACTTCTGAGCTCTCACCGCCGACCCCATCAATCCTCGGAAAGAAGGCTTCCTTCGCCCTTCCTAGAGTTTATCACATATGATGACATTTATACCCCCTAGCCCCTCCTCCACTCCATTCATCATCTTTGATCATGCAAAACACCACAATGGCCACCTGGACATTATGTGGAAAAATTTTACCCATAAAAAGGATTTTATGAGGCAAGCTAAACTCTTTAGAATTGAACTTTCAGCAAAGAAATGATAATTGATAGCAACAATTAGAGACCAATTATCAAACTAGCACATTTGAATAATATTGGGAATTTGCTTCTGCTATTTCTGTATAGAGAGCTCTTCCCTGAATGCACATAAAACTGAAAATAACAAACAATTTGATCTTACTGTGTGAATACAAACTTATTTATAGATGAGTTACGAGAGGGAAGATTGAAAACAAGCAGAGACTAGTGCAGACAGTTTAGTCTCAACAAATAGTATTAAATGGAGATGGACATGGGGGTACATTAACTTCAACAACCCCTTCAAGCATCTGAGTAATCTTCCTCATGGTTGGCCTTAGAGATGGGTCTTCTTGAATACACCATATGGCAACCATCACAGACCTCTCCAGCTTCTCTATGTCATTCAAGGCCTCCATGTCATTTGAAACCAGAGCATCTATTGTTCCTTTTCGATAGCAGTCATAAGCCCAATCAGTGAGAATTGCGTCCTCTCCCCAGCTGTCCTCCATATTAACACATCTCCGACAAGAAGCGACCTCTAGCAACAAGACACCAGAGCTATACACATCCACCTTCACGGTGACGGGCATATTCCTGAACCAGTCCGGCGCAACATACCCTTTTGTTCCTCTAATGCCAGTGTGGGTTTGGCTCTGGTCAATCATTAAAAGCTTTGCCGATCCAAAGTCTGAAATCCGAGCGTTGTAATAATCATCAAGAAGTATGTTCTGAGGCTTTATGTCACAATGGATTATCTGGGTGCTGCACTCTTCATGTAGGTACAAAAGTCCCCTCGCAATCCCAATTGCAATTTGGGTTCTTTGCTTCCAACTGGGTCTCAAATCTCCAAAAAGAAAGCTTGCTAAAGTGCCATTTCTTAAGAACTCATATACGAGTAACCGGTGTGGTCCCTCATTGCAGAATCCAAGCAGTCGGACCAGATTCTTGTGATGGGTCTGGCCGATCACTTTCACTTCAGTTTTGAATTCCTTCTCACCATCGTGAACAACTCTATCCAACTTCTTGACCGCAACAAGATTACTCGGACTCATTGGTATTGCCCCTTTGTGTACAACACCGAAAGCTCCCCTTCCCAGCTCTTCCTTGAATCCATCTGTAGCTTCTACAAGCTCTTTGTAATTGAAACAACGCAAATTTGTTTCCATTACACTTCCACCTTGGGGGGTTCTTTTGAGTTTCTTGTAGATGAAGGAAAAACCTATACAAATTGCAGTCGCCAGTATAAAGTTGATAAATACAGAGCTACCTAGAAGCACTGATCCTGCAACGATTAACTTGTCCTGCTTCTTCTTATTCTTCTTTATGTCCGGAATTGGGAAAATGGGATTTCGTGGAGTAGAATTATCCTTTCTAATTTTGAGAAAAGCCTTTCCATTAAGTTTTCTGTCCACTCTCCCATTCGAAAGCGGTATCTTCTTCTTCCAGCAGCTATTGCCTTCTCTGAAAATGGCTACAGAACACAGACAATCCTGCAAGCAAGATTCTTTGCACCGCTCTTCACTATAAGGCTTCAACTGCAGGTAATCAGAAAGGGGCCAATCAGTATTTGTCATCTCCTCGAACTTATATAGATCCTCTGCAGAACCCAGCCCATCTTCTTCACAGCTTTGTATGAAGTTTGGTTTGCAGCTGCCATACACATCAGTTGGATCAACTAAAGAATACCCTCGTGGGCATTCACAAATCGGCCTTCGATCTGTATTGAGTCTGCAGACACTGTTATACCCACAAGTACCACTACCTGCAGATATAAGACTATCGAGGCAAATATTTTCTGGTTCAGACCAAAGAACAGACCAGTTTCCATTTCCAGAGAACGTTTTTGGATGATAATATTAGGTGAGGACTCCATCGAAATTGAGAGTTTCTCTGTGATAGAAGTCCCTTACTGAGACTAATTCTCCCTGTGTGAGACGAAATATTTGGTCATTCTCTCTCAAAATGTACAGGAAACCCGATTCGTTGAAGACCACTTGCATACCGGAATATAATGAATCAGACTCATTTTTCGTGCCACTGGCATAATAAGGTGCATTAGCAAAAGTGGTAGGCAAGTTTATGGTACGAAGCACAAGATTTCCATTGGTCTGAAAACGGAGTTGGAACCTTCCCAGGGAAAAATTGGTCTCTGTTTGTCGAGAAGAAAGTGTCCCTCCACGCTCCATTGTCTGCGTAGGCAACATGGTATCAGTGGGGATTTTTGAAACTCTCCCATACCGAATCAGAATTAGTACTACTTTTAAGCGCAAAATTGCCTGTATCGTTCATAACTCCATAGGCAACTAAACCAATAATGGGATCAGATCTCCATATCTCTTCGCCTTGAGGGTCATTGAGCACTAACCCACGGTCTGCAGTTAGCTGTACTGTCGATCCACTTGGTGCAAGCCTATCACCATTTGCATACCAAACTGTGGTTTTTTCAGGTATTTTGTCATACCATATTGAAAGCAAGAAGAGATCCTCATTGTTTAGGGAGCGAAATCCAAATGCAAAATCACCAGATGGAGAAAGCCATGAAGAGGAGGTGTTGGCGGTTGCAGAGAGAGACGTTCCCACGGTTACATTCACTACAACAAAATTGGGCTTTCACGGCGTGCAAAAAACGCCGTTAATGACTTTCCACGGCGTACATCCGTACGCCGTTAGGTGCAATGCCGTGGAAAGTCATAGTTATCCACGGCGTACATTGTACGCCATAAATAACCTTATTCACGGCATTTTAGGCGCGCCGTCAATGAATTATCTACGGCATTTTATGGCACGCCGTAAATACCTTTTAACGACATACAACTGAATGCCGTGAATAACCTTATTAACGACATTTTAGGTGCGCCGTCAATAAATTATGTACGGCATTGTTATGCACGCCGTAAATAATATTTAACTACATGCACTGGAATGCCTTGAATAATGCTGTCCACGGCATTTTACGCAAGCCGTAAATACTTTTTAACGATATGCATCTACATGCCATGAAAAGTAGTTACATGATCTCAAAAATATCCTGTAATTGACTTTCATGGTAGAATGGTCTGCACTCCATTAATTTTATTATTATTTATTTCTTAAATAGCCCACATTCAGTACACCATGCTTCAACCTAAAATGCAAAACCAATAAGGTTAAAATGGGCATCTGTAGCTAGCTGTAGCAATATTAATAATTTGATAGAAATCTTACGTACAAACTAAAAAAAGAGGAGTTCCTTATTTCATTAAACCCCACATGAAATGAGTATTAGAAATTGAAGAAAAAGAAAGGAATATCCAATAGTCAAGTAGTTCCCAAAAGATCATTCATCAAAATCATTTTTTCCAAAGTGAATCCACAATCAAAAGTCATGAAACAACCATCCATAACTATGATTTGAAACCAATTCAACAAACATTTAGGCATCCAGCTATAAGGTTTAAATATTGTTTGTCTACTGAACTAACAAAATTAATTTAATGTCAAAATAAAGTTCAAAAAAGGAGAATGTATAATATCAAAACATCCAACACTGTTGCCGCCTCCCACTAGCCCCTAACACTAATCCTCAAGCTCAACAACTAGAAGACCTGCTAAGATGCTCAAACCAAATGTCCCTGAAACGAAAAAAGAACAAAATATTTTTTTATTAGGGGTAGAAAGGAATATTAATCATATTACTAAACTAGTGAACATCAAAGAACACATAAACCAAAAAATGGATATAAGCACTACCAATATTAGTCAATAGAAAATCACAAGACTTGATACTCTGCCAAGCCAACAACCCCCAATACAAACACAACAATGCCTCTAAATGTTTGTTGAATTGGGTTCAAATCACATGTACGTGCAGGCATTCTTCATAGTCAATGCCTGAGACCAACTCTTGACAACAATGACTATGCAGGGCACCACCTACTAGACCAACCTGTCATCCACATACTCTAAATTACCATAGCTAGGAGATCCAAAATTCAAATTCTTACATGAGGGCAAGTGTCATTGTTACATAGAAATTGAATTAACTGAATACATTTCAAATGGCATGTTAAGGCAAATAATCTAAAATTAAGCCATTACAGAAAATGGAGCAATCACGACACGGGCATGTGCATAGACAAAAACTAATAAAAAAACAGACAATCAACAAACAAAATAATGGATCTTCTTAATTCCATGATATCCAAAAACCCCTATATATGCAACTAGAGACTCATTCAAATGCTATGAAGTTTGTATAGCAGCATGGATGATATAGGAAAAAAGTCGTATATATGTGAAAGCCATTAAGAGAACTGCAAATCTGATCAATAACCCAGCTTAAACACAACTCACAGCCAAGTATATAGGAAAAAAGCAGGAAGGGGGGATAAGATACCCTGTTATTCCAGCTCATTGATGATTCCGTTGAGAAAATTTCATATCTAGGTGCGTGCATTGCAAATCATGATCAATCTGCTCTGCAATTTCTGTGTACTAGAAACAAATATATTTATTGAGATAATAATCAGCCTAAGTATAACACTACTCATTCAAGAGACACCTTAAGACAGAGAACTGATAAGACATTTACCTGGAAGTATTGATGCCAAGCACTAGCCTTGCCTAGGCTTAATAGGTGATCTTCATGGGAAATTTCATGTCGCCTCAGTGGTCCATCAACGTTATTGTCAGCATGCTGTTCTTTAGAACTCAATGCTACCTCTTTTCATCTTGAGAATTCTAACTGTCTCATTTCGAACTTTGGATTAGTTCCATGATAATCATTAATTTGGAAAAAAAAACACCTAATATAGGTCTGGATGTGTATATCAAAGGAATTTAGCTGCAACAAAATGAATGACTCCATTCACTATATGTAAAAGTGCTTGGCGAGCAGCATCTTACAGGACTCGAGAAGCTCCTCTTTTAGCTTAGCATATTTTAATCGATTCTCAGTCAACTCTTTTTCCCACAGGTCACGTGAGGCAAGTAAGTAATCCAAGAGCAGCTGTTTGTGTGCAATCAAATAAGGACAATCAATAATCATACTCAAAACATCACAAGTGTCACACGATTAGAGCAAAAACATTTTTTATACAAAAAATAGTTAAGTAATCTGTATCACTTGGACTTGCAGGCTAAAAATCAAAATTCTTGCCAAAACAAAATTCTTTGTAACCATCTTAGCATGGTAGTAAAGGCATGCGAAACGATGGCTCTAGTAATGCAGACATAAACATAGCTGTCAAATAGCCTAGACAAGCCAAGGTGATAGCACTGTTGGTTGCATAGCAGCATAGGTGATGAGTGCCGAGGTGTCTAGGTAGTGGTTATGTGGTATATATAACATGTATTATACATTATATTCATTGCAAATTTAAGTCTCTGTCTCCAAATATATATCTCTACGCATCAATATGAGCAGAACAAGAAGGGAAGAAAAAATGTTTAAAAATACTGTTAAAAAATAATGTAAGAAAACTAAAACTAGATAATTTTTTCTTAGAAAAATAATGTATCAACAAGATAAGATGGAGAGAAAAGTACTATTTTTATATTTAAGATGCAGTGGTGAAATTTCAATGGGTGAAACAATATCTACTCAAAAGACAACCAAAATGTAGCGAGAACAAGCAGACTGCTTTAGCATTCAAATACAGATCCAAAAAGAAATGGAAAAAAACATATATTACAAGATCCTTTTGGTGAAGCTTCCAACCTAGCAAGAAATTTTCTAGTGAAAAATTTAAAAAGAGATTCAGGGGAGGGCACCAAGGTCATAGTACCCCTGTAAAATAATAGTTGTAGGGATATTTAATTGACAAGTTTCCGAAAACTCTCTAGCAGATGACCTATAGAAAATTAACACACACACACACACACACACACATATATTCTAGCTCAAAAATAATATATATATATATATATATATATATATATATATATATATATATATATATATATATATATATAGATATATCCATATTGTATTTATAGTATTCCAAGACTACTTTATATATATATATATAGATATATCCATATTGTATTTATAGTATTCCAAGACTACTTTACATATAGGCATACTATATCAAAACGTTTGCCAGCTAGGTCAATCTCACAATTCTTGTTATGCCCATAAAATCGAAAATCATCGCATCCCACTTACACTCCTTCTAGGTATTTCATCGAACAACAGATAAGCATAAATAAAAGGTCTACAATTTAAGAATCCCGAGAACATTGAATTCCTAGAAAGCACATAGCTACCAGCAGGACCAGCTACGAATAATTATTAAGCACTTGTGTGTGTGTATATATATATATATATAACCCATAATCCAATAGAACCAAATATATAGGGAGAGACTCAAACCCTATGAAACCAACACAAATCATATGACTGTATATACCTGAAAGCATCTGTTGACCGTCTTTAAATCAACCCACAATCCAAAGTTCCTGGAGAATGAAAGAAAAATATTTGTTTTGACATAGGTAAATGATTAATAATTCAATATAATTTATAGGGAATATAAACATGGGAGCAAAGTTTTTGCTTTCCAAGAGGATATTATCGAATGAAGAGAACCCCGATGGGCACAAGAGTACACAATCACTAAGAAAGTCGTTGGAATTTTTAACAGTCCACAGAGGGCCCCAGATGAAGATCGTCTCAAAACACAAGCTTTCAAATGCAAAAAAGGAAAACAAAAGGCAGCTGAATAATAGACTAGAACAAAAGAAACGAACAAAAAGCCACGCACTGGAGAAATCTTATATATATCAATTGTATATATCAATAACATGGCCTTGTTTGTATATATCAATTGCTTGTGTTAAATCACCAAATTATAAGTAAGAATCACAAATAACAAATTACGTAATGAATACAAACTTCCATTATCAAGTCTTAAAAACACCTAATCACACAAGCACTTGAAAATTCTAAAATTTAATTACTGAACCAATCTCATAAACCCTATCTATCACTTGAGGAAAACTCTCAAGAGAAAAAGCTCTATGATTCAAAAATTAATGTATCTTCTTCTACCATATTGTCTCAGTAACCAAACACATAAAAAAAAAAAATTTACAACTTAACTTCAACTTTAAATTCAACTCGAAAAGAAAGAGGATCACAAACCTGCACAGAGCGGACCATCGCTATCAAACATCCAAGCTTTGATCACAAAGCTCTTTATCCAACCAAAACCCCAAAAAGTAAGCTGAAACAAAGATCCTAAAATTAAATAGAAGAGAAATAGGTTAGAATAAAAGACCCTAAAATAAAATAAAAGAGAAACCTGTAGGACGAAGAAGACGAAGAAGAAGAGGACAGGGACCGTACCTGAACAGCAAACAAATGGGCATTAAAAAAAATCCCTAAAATCAAACAAAACAGAAATATCAATTTACATATAATATCCGCACAAAATAATAATTTTAAAACACTAAGATATATATAACTTACAAATAACTAAAATAGAGAAGAAAATGAAGCCTCTAATCGGTCAATCCAAAATAAAATAGGCAAAAATCACACAACAGAGAACAGTAAAGTGAAGAAGAAAACGAATACATCACCAAGAAAATCTACGGTCACACGATTAAGGGGAAAGCACACAAGCCCTAGTTCTTCTCCAACAGTCACGAACGCAGATCTGAGCAAGAGACGAGGAGGAAGCCAAATTGAAAACCCTAGACGAGTAGGATAAGCCTGATTCTTTTCAGTTGATAGTGCTCACTGCTCAACGAGAGAGCTAGTGTATATACATAGTTCTCTTTGCAAGCCCACAAGCCCTAGTTCTAGGAGGAAAACCCAGTTCTCTTTGCAATCAGCCAACGAGTCTCCAAAAATGAAAAGGGGAATCTGACCCAAAAAACAAAAAATGGAAAGGGGAAAGTAGCTGGGAAAAGACAACCGGGAAACAAAAAGGTGAAAAGTGACGAAAAAAAAACAATCCCGCTAAAATTTCCTGGTGATTTTTATCACGGGCGGGTTTAATGAAAAGCCGTAAAAATAAATTGGTGCGCCGTGAGAACTGAGCTTATTAACGGCGTGAGAATAAATGCCGTAAAAACGATTATTAACGACGTGCAGTTTATGTACGCCGTTAATAGGGTTTCCCCACCAGGCATTCATGGCATTTTTTTTTTGGCATGCCGTAAATACTCACATTAACGGCATTCCATAACTGTACGCCGTTAATGTGGCGCCGTTAATACTCTTTTTTCTTGTAGTGATTGCCATTAGTTTGAGCAACGGCAGAAAATGGTAACACAAATACTAAGAAGAAAAAGAGATGGGGAAAGGCAAAAGCCATTGCTAGACCAATTGGAATTTGATTCATTCACTAATGAAAAATGGAGTAAACTGTAAACCTATGGCTTCTAACAATAGGGTTGGAAGCAGATATTTGGTCGATTGTTCAACAAAACGTTCCAACTAAGAGGGATGGTTAGTTGGACATAATGAGGAAAATTTTACCCAAAAAGAGGATTTTATGTTGCGAGCTAGAATCTGTAGAAGTTGAACTTTGAGCCAAGAAATGATATCAGTAGCAACAATTAGGCCATGTTTGTTTAGTTGAAATGGAATGAGTAAGAATGGAATCTGATTCCATATTCAAAATAATATGAAATGGAATAAGATTGAAATAAGCATTGCAGAATTAATATCATTATAATTTACTACTATTGTTTGATTCCATTCCCATTTAATTAGGTTATCCAAACACGTTGTTTGGAATGCATTGGAATGTGATTCCATTCCATCCATTCCATTTCATTCCAACCAAACAAACATGGCCAAGTCAAAGAACCTATGAAAAGAAAATGCCTTGGTTGCCTTCATTTTCAGGAAGACTTCAAAGCTAACTGAGTCCTAATGATGAACCGAACGCCGAGGCAGAAATACACCTTATGACAATTCAAATACAACTGTTCCGATACAATGTGAACTTGGTAAGAAGACAATTTTCCAATGACGAATATCTAGATATGAGAATATGCGTCCATAAAAACACATAAGACTCACACATCAAACACGTATCCGCATCTCCGTGTCTCTTTGGCAATGCCGTGCCATTGGGGGAATTTTTGAACTTTATTTCCAGAAAGATTAGTTTTGGAGACCTGGGAAACAATTATTCCCCTGTTTTTCTTTTTTCTTCCTTTTTGGCACTGTTATGCCAAAAAAATCCTAGCCGCTCAATAAATCAGAAGAAAGTAACAGGTAGCATCCGTCTTTTGAAGGTAGCTGAAGAAGCAGCCATGCATAGAAGAGTCAAAAGCGCAACCAGCCAAAGAAGGAGCTAGCCGTAATGCACTACACAAACAGCAATCAAAACAAGCCTGTGATGATAGTGTGACAATGATTTTATATAAATAAAATAAAATAAAAATAAAAAAATTGTCATGTAATGAGTTGTCTAGTACATTTAAATTCTTCTTTAGCATTCTCATTAATTGGAAAGCAACCTCGATTGTAAACAATTCTCGAAATAAATCTCCTACGATTCCTTCAAAAGGCATGATTCGAATTCAGGACCCTCATTTCATTATGTGTGATATTGTTGGCCATATTGTCTACCCCTTAGGCATAGTAATGGCTAGGTCGTTGCACATAGTGTGCTTAACCTGTCAAATTTAGTGAATTTGCCCGTATTGTCAAAGGAAGGAAACCTCATTTTCCTTTGAAAAGTCTAACCGACCAATTCCATACGCAACCAATTCAGAAAAGGACACGTTGTTTAGTTGAACAACAGTTTTACCCAGCTTTGCAAAAAATATCACATCCCACTCAGGTCACATAATGCACCAACTTCAGCTTTCATTCTTGCAGTGGAAGGCTACAAGTATATGTACCTACGTAGATCAACAAGAAGCAGAAGTTATGGATTTGACTGCTTCTCACTTTCTCGGGGTCGATCACCACTCGAACTTTGCATGTAATGTTAATCGACGCAGAGCGGGCAGTAATCTTAACCTTGTCCCATAAAATTAAATTCAATTACATGAAAAAATCATCATAAGAGGAGCTATATATAACTCTTTATTAAGATTAGTAACCTAATGGGCTTACCTCTACTACCACTTGTGCAGTCTTTCATACAAGGCATCATCATTGCCCCATATCCAACCTCCCCTTCCTTTGTAATACTAAAATAGATTCATCAGAACCTGTGCAACTGGCAGCTTAGGAGATAATGAGATATTATATGCATGAGGTATATGTCTAAGGCATTATGCATGGAAGTCTTTCATCTTTATCTCAAGCTGTTCCTCACCAACTATAACCCAAAAGAAATGTATATATAACATCCAAATGTCATAGGAAATACATGCTAAATATGAAACTGCAACAAGGTTTTCATACGGTAGTTTGGAGCATTTTATTGACATCACACCATCTAACGATAAGTGGGTTTGTAATCATGCTCATAATCCAAGCCATGGAATGATGATTCCTTGTTCACATTTATGGGCTGATATTTCACTTTCTTTGGCCTTCCCCTCTTTTGCTTTTGCTTTTGCTTTTCCACATACCTTCGCAATTAAAAAATTTTGTTAGTGATTACTACTAACCCATGACAAAAGGACATGGGCAGGCATAAACACACAAACACATACACACAGGAAGAGGAGAGAGACAGAGAGAGAGAGAGATTACTCATCATTCCTGTAAACAATTTATACATATTGCACATAGCAAATAAATCACGGGTCTAAGAGTTACCTCTTGCGGAAGAGACCCGAGAAGGACCGTCGCTTGTTGTTACGAGCCCGCGGGTTGCTGTACGCTATCTGAATGCTGTGAACACGAACCAATCCTTCGTGTACGCTCTACCATCGCTGTGTAAGGCGTAGGGATCGCTACTAGAGTCCTCCCTTTGTTCCACGCTTTCAAATCCATAAGGCCATGGTGATGCCTTAGAGAGAATACTAGAGAGAGAGAGGGGAGAGTGGCTGTACAGAATGATAGAGGGTGCATAGAGAGGCTAACCCTAATCTGTAGAGAAAGCCACCTTAAATAGTTTCCTATAAGTCCTAAACCTAATAGGACTAGGGTTCCACACACACTAGGAAACCCACTCAATAGGAAACATTTATGAGGTCCACTACCCGCATGTGGGCGGACCACGGGTATGGGTTACGTACCCGACCCGAATATTAACATCTCCCACTCGCCCACATAGGGTGAGTTAACTCCAAAATCTCTCTCAATCTCCCAATACTCATCTCCTCATACAGGAAATGTAGCGTGCGACCTCACGAGAAGAACGTACAAACATAGGAGCGAAAATGTTAAGTCATCACCAAACTAACAAGAACGCATCACTCGAAGGCATCTCGTATATGCCCCAGACAATCCATAAAACACCGGATCAAGCACTCTTTAATCCCTCATAAATATAAAAGCAGTGCTGCATCCCACATATATGCAATGTACCCATGTCCCATATCATCACAAATATGACATAGACGCTGGCCAGCTAATGAGTCACAAAGCATGGTGTAATATCAAATCGTCTTCCCTAAGCCCTCCTGCTAATCCAATTCAACTCAACCGCTTTCCTAGACATGCCCCCATAAGACCGAATTGTTTCCTGGCCTTTGGAAAACACGCTAAAGTAGCGTCATCAAGTATCCTTTTCATGACATAGTCTCAGGTCAAAAAGGGCACAAAAACGGATCAAAATGATCCATGTGGCTCACACAGTGATGAAGCAGGGATCCATTCATCACTCCTACTATCGGTCGCTATAGAGCACATACAGTATGAAATGTATGCTATGGCGTTAACTCATAAAAATGAGCATGTCACTAGAAGAAGAAGCAAAAGAATGCCATACGAATCTTAGTCCAATCGCTACTAAAGCGCTTGACTTGAGTTTTCCAGCCCAGTCGCTCTCTCAGCGCCTGCCTGAAATCTCACATTCGGCTATAAACAGGATACATAGAATTGTGGAAAAACTCTATGTTCGATCTAATAGAGATCTCATCTTAGCTCAATCTAAGGCGACATATAATATAGCAACTGTATATCTTGCTCGCCATCTAGGCGCCAAAGATATAAATGTCTTATCTTGCTCGCTAACTCAGCGCCAAGGTGAATCACCCGTGTGAGTGGGTCGATTCAAGCCCGGTGACATTACAAAGATGTGTACTCAAATGACATAAACATTCTATAAAACACAAAGAATGAATATCAATACCAGAATAATAATGTCAATCACAAATTAAATGTCTGAGCATATCAAATCCTACAATGTTCCATTCTCCTCACATGAGAACGGAAAAACATGTCTGGCAATTGGCTTAATCATAGGATCAGCTACCACACTGCCAGTGGAGACATGCCTCAAGACCACTTCCCTTTGCGCAACCATATTTAATTCAAACAAAATACAATCAAATATCTCTGTGTTTGGTTCTACGACAATACTAGGGATCATTCGTACACTCTAGGATTGATACACAATCAAAATTACAAGCTCCTCATAAGCTATAAAACCTAGATGTTGCAAAGATCACATTTACCAAACAACATCCTGAACAACCGTTGAGCAAGCTATATTCTCCGACTCCATCAGGGACAAGGCAATGCGAGTCTGCTTCTTACCATAAAGAGAAGCACCTTCACCTCCAAGGATAAACATATAACCTGAGGTGGACTCATGCACATCTCAATAAATAGCCTAATCTCCATCGCTGTAACCAACCTCTTAGTCCTAAGTCTCCACTATGATGACATAGGACAATGTTAGCGATCTCACATAGGTATCGAAGAAACTTAATTGCTGCTATTTAAAGAACGGGTTCAAGAAAACTCTGATGATGACTAACAATACCAAATACATGTATATTTGGACGCATACACAGCATCGCATACTACAAACTTCCTATTGTAGCTACATATGGCGTTGTGGACATGTGATTCTTTTCCTCATTAATTTTAGAAAAACTAGTTTAGGATTAAAGTGCAGCCTTTTACTATTAGAGTGTCAATGGGTTTAGAGTTATATATGCGAAAACATTTAAGAATCTTCCTAATGTAAGTCTCTAAAGACAAACCGAGAAGCTTCTTAGAAAAATCTCTAGCAATCTTAACTCCAAGCACACAATTTGCTTTACCCATGTCCTTCATCTCAAAATAGAAGACAACCACTTCTTAGTGGTGACAATAGTCTTTATATCATTCCCAGCTATAAGGATGTCAGCAACATATGAAGGAAAAAAAAAAAAATAAGGATATTTCCACTGGACCACTCAAGATACATGCAATATGTTCAATTATCACAAAACCCACAATGGTAATGGAATCATGAAACCTCAAATGCCATTGCCTAGACGATTGTTTAAGATCATAGACGGAATAGTGAGCAAGCACTCTTTGCGCTCTTATCCCTTGACCTCAAAAACCCACTAGTTGATCAATATGGATCAAAACCCAATGGTTGATCTAACATAGATCTCTACGTCTAGTTCTCTATTGAGAAATATCATCTTAACATCCATCTAGAAAAGTCCAAAATCCAATTATGCGACAACAACTAGGATTAGGCAAATAGAAGCAAACCTCATCATTTGGGAGAATGTCTCTATATAGTTTATACCTACACATTAAGCATTAACCTTTTGCCATGAAGCGCGCCTTATACTTGTTAATTGAATTATCTACCATTGTAGAAGATCAACTAACTCCTAAACTCTATTCCTATCTATCAAGCTCAACTCACCCTACTTCAGTATCATCCACTTATTTCCAGCATAAGAAGAAAGCGCTTTTCTGTATAAAGCTAGCTCATCATCTTCTCTATAAGCTTATAAGAACACATCCCCTTCAATCTCAAAATAATGATGGGAAAAGTTTCAATATTTGCTCATGCGCACTTGAGAATCTTAGTGATCTTAGTGGTCCTGCAAGACACTTTCTTGCAAAACACCTTACGGGACACTCCCACTGAGTTGAGAATCTTAGTGATCTTAGTGGTCCTGCAAGACACTTTCTTGCAAAACACCTTACGGGACACTCCCACTGAGTTGAAAAACACTCCCACTATCTTCAGCGACTACAGGATAAGGAACTAATTCCCCACCTCGCTCGAAGATGGTAAAACGTCTTCACATTCCTCTAACACATAGAGGTAAAGATTTTCACTAGTGCTGCTTATGCTGAGAAAATCATTCTCTAATGAAATCAATATTTCGCAACTCTATTTAGTCATTCCTCCATCGGGAGGTTCATTATACATCAAATAACCTTTTGAGCTTTTAAAATATTTTATAAAAATGTTTTTATAGCTCTAGGGTTAGACTCCTCATACTCATGGAGAGTGATGTAAACAAACCTTCTGACCCCAAATGGCGCAAATGTCCCACAAATCGAGCTTTCGCATGCCACCGCTGATAAAGGGTTGGAAAAACTAACTGACCAAGAAGGCACTTTAAGAAAGATGTAGGCAGCAATCAAAAAGAATATCCCATTAAAAGGATACAGAGAAGTTAATTTGCGCCATAATCAGTCTAGACATAACTAGAAATCTCTTATTACTACTCTCCGCTACACTATTATGTTGCAGAATGTCAGAAATAGAGAGTTGTCTGCGTATCATCTTTTCCTCACATAGTTCCCTGAACTAATCAGATAAGTACTCGCGTCCTTGATTAGTCCTAAGAGCTCTCAAGTTTCTATCTCTCTAATTCTCAACCTCTACTACAAAGCATTTGAAAGAATCTAAAGCTTCATAGTGGCGAGCGATTAGATGGACAAAATCATATCGCGCGTAGTTATCGATCAAAGTAAGGAAATAAGAAGCGCCAGAACGTGCCTTAACATACATAGGTTTGTAAATATCTAAGTGGACTAACTCTAGTAGTCAAGTAGCTCAAATTGCCTTACCAAAAAGGCTTCCTACATGCTATAGTAGCTAAACAAGACATAACCACAAGTAGGTCAACCTTGGTGAGTAGGCCCCAAAAGGCCTTCTCAAGCTAACTGGGTCATCCTATTATGTCCAAGTCTAGCATGCCAAATAGAACCAATATTCTTATGGACATTAGCAACATAGGATAAGGGAAAACGAATCATACGGTTCAACTCTAAGGTGAAACATGTCCAAAAAATAAACAATACCATGATAAAATATCCAACCATCTACCTCTGAAATGAAGGAATATCCAAAATCAAAGAATACTAAAACTAATAGTAGATAATACTGATTATTAAGCACATAAAACTCATTGTGTAGAAGTAAGATGCGCCCTATGCGCAATTAGAGCTGAGACAAACCAACTCTAAGAACTTCTATTCTAGTGCTATTGCCCATACACTCTATGGGCGCCAACTCAAAATGGCGATAATCTACTAGCCTTACTCCATCTCAAGATACATATTTAGCTGCACCCGCATCTCAATCCACATAAGGATAGAATGGGCAACTAAATTATGATCACATGCACAAATGCAGAGAGAGTTCGGTGAAAGGATACCTACTTTGGCTCAGTGCATTCACGAGTGAAGTGTTTCAACCTTTCACAGTTATAGCATATTATTTCGAATAACCCTTCTATCCTTGGTAACAGGGTAGTACACATACTCCCCTATTAGACTAACAAGCACGCTGCTTAACATAATAAAGCGCGTGTGGGGAAATACACATTCCCCAATAAAATCAATAAGCATGCTGCTTAGCATAGTAAAGCGCACGTTACGATCTTTCTTGCACCAAGAATGGTAGGCCTCAAAACTCACAAAGTCAAGGCAATGTAGGGTCGTATACCCATCCACAAGTCAGATCACAAAACTGGTCAAAATATCCAGGAGCACTTGCTCATTTAAAAGGTATTGATTTTCTAAGCCGTATGTACGGTAGTCATCATCTATTCATATTGCGCAGGGTTGACATTATTATTTACACATCTTTCTACTCGTTCAGAAAACCCAAAAGAAAAGTATTATCCCTTCCCACACACCAAGATCGAAAAGTATTGCTATTGCTCATGATCATCTCCCGATAGTGTAGGTTAGGATTATAATTTTCAATTGTTTTTCGAACAAATATACATATTAGGAGATACAAAATCTCAACTAATAATATCCACGGTATTATACTAACAAAATAATATAATAAATTGCTCCATAAAAATAAGCACACAGGTCCCCACATAGAACCAGATTGGTAAATTTTAGAGCCTATGCTAAGAAAATTCCACATACATAATGCGCGTCGCGAAACACATCCCTTTACATGGCTTCTCAAAATAGTACATGAAATAATACATTACATTCTCAAAAATCCTACTACAATGGATCTACTGCAATGAATAAATAAATGGGGATGCCGCGCCACACATTATGCCTTACAGAATAATCTTATACACCAAAAGCAAAGAAAACACAAGCTCTTTCTAAATTTACCCAAAATCCATCCATTTAATCCTAGAACTAATATGCTAACACATAACAAGCAAAAAGATTCATTAAATGGATGGTTAGGCCACACTCAACCCCTATGGGAGCGTACCAATAAGTCTCGTAAGGTGGGTATATCGTTGACAGCAATCAAATTGCGCAACGCAATAAAATAATTAATTACACAAAATTAATTAATTAATTACCACATGTAATTAGGTGATGCACAATAAATCCACGTCGCATAGCTCTCCCAATGACACATACTCACTCCCATATGGTCAAAAAAAATTAACACAACCTCTGAAAATTTTTATTTTACATAAACTAATTTTATTTTAATTTTCGATAAGGAAAAACACATAAAAATTAGGTAAATAAAAAATCCGGAGGTTGGTATGGGAGGTGCAGCAAGCCAGGGTCACAAACAAGCCCCAAAAATAATTCACAAATTTTCTAGGCCACCAAACACCCATGCACGCACTCCCACGCGCGCAAGTGGTGTCCCCGTTATGCATGTTTTTCAATTTAATTTTGTAATAAATTTTCTGGTGACATTAAAAAATTTTAAAAAATCACCAAAAAATCAGAAATTAAATTTTATGAATTTAGGAAAAAACGGCATGCAAATCAGAGTTCTACAGCCTCCACACTCTCTCGCACTCTCCAATAGGCGAGAGTGGGCGTTGCAATTTTCTGCACTTCATCTTCTACCTTAAGACAATTCGCACCAGATTTGCATGTTCATGGGGCGACCTTCTAAGGCTCATATCTTTCGCATATGGTATCCAAATTGCGCAAATAATATATCGTTGGAAATCCCTCGCGACGTAGATTATCAATATATCAATTATATCCATTAATAACAGGTCTAGGTGCATCCAAAAATAGCCCAAAGTTTCGGAAAAAAAACACAATTTTCAAAACAAGGGTTTGTGTTTTCTCTCAAAATACACATCCGTTTCTCATGAAACTTGACGGGGATGTTCCTCACACATAGGAGAACATAACCACATAAAAAATTTCGGTTAAAAACCATTTAAAAAATTCGTTTTTAAGAGACCCATCAATGGTGTTTTTAGAGAGAGAACATAATTATGGCAACTATTGGGCGAACCAACAAGACTATGGCTCTGATACCAATGTAAACTATTTATACATATTGCACATAGCAAATAAATCACGGGTCTAAGAGTTACCTCTTGCGGAAGAGACCCGAGAAGGACCGTCGCTTGTTGTTACGAGCCCACGGGTTGCTGTACGCTATCTGAATGCTGTGAACACGAACCAATCCTTCGTGTACGCTCTACCATCGCTGTGTAAGGCGTAGGGATCGCTACTAGAGTCCTCCCTTTGTTCCACGCTTTCAAATCCATAAGGCCATGGTGATGCCTTAGAGAGAGAGAGGGGAGAGTGGCTGTACAGAATGATAGAGGGTGCATAGAGAGGCTAACCCTAATCTGTAGAGAAAGCCACCTTAAATAGTTTCCTATAAGTCCTAAACCTAATAGGACTAGGGTTCCACACACACTAGGAAACCCACTCAATAGGAAACACTTATGAGGTCCACCACCCGCATGTGGGCGGACCACGGGTATGGGTTACGTACCCGACCCGAATATTAACAATTCCCATTGATCAACTGATCTTTGACCTTCTTCGGCCTGCCCCTCTTTCGCTTTTGCTCTCCTTCACACCTTTATAACCAAATTAATCTTAAACTCATGAGAAAAGCACGCACACATGTACACACACACCACCAACTCACCAAGCACTGATTATTCCTATTGAGTGACTAATATTTTACCCCTTCAGCCAACCCCTCTTCAGATTTTGCTTTCCCTCTACCTTCGTAATTGAATTGTCTTATTAGATACTGGAGTGTTTGGACAACTAATGGAAATGAATCATTTTGTCATCACTTTTTCATAGAATTCAGTCATTTTTTTGTTTTGTATTTGAAGTTACAAATCCATCCTTAAAATAAATAATAAGTAATATATATATATATATATATATAAACTTCCCACCATCAAAGAAGATGGATTAGTAACAAAAAATGATAGTATAGGCTCTTGATCAGAGTTTCTAAGATGACTTTGTTTCAATACTTCACTAGCCTCATTTTATGCAATGTCTCCATTCTAGTTGATGAAATTTTACCTTCAAATGCGAAGGAAACCGAAATGGAATTGTTCCATATCCATAAACATCAAGACTCAACCTCAGTAAGTTATTCAAAGTATCATTTTAGAATTTTACATTTTTCCTCACTAATAAAAAGTTTGAACAGGAATGAGCTTAGCTCAATTAGTCCAAAGATGTAATGTGTGTGAAAGATCTTGGGTTTAACGCTATCAATAATGTGTTGAAAGTCTGCCACCAAAAAAAGAAAAAAAATAGCATGAAGAAGTTTTGAATGAGCTTTAAAACCAGCTATGTTGATAGTGTACTTACTCTATAGGCCCATTGCCATCAGCATCATCTGCCTTCCTTTTCCTTCCCCTCCTTGGCTTCTCCTTTTGCTCCACAGTTGTCCCCCTTGAGACACTGTCTTGTTGTCCATGGTGCATTTGCAAATTGTCAATGGTAGGATGAGGCATGGCTGAATTGCAGTTCATTATGCTACTGATGCTCTTAGTCTTCTGGTTATGATAATCTTCGTCAATATCTTCTTGTTCATGTGTTTCCATTGTCTTTGTCTTAACTGTTGTTACTTTATCTCCCTCTTCCTCCTTTGACACTTTTTCACCACTCCATTGATAGTTGTATCCCCTTTGCTTCAATGGTAGCTCCTTTCCTGATTCAGAACAAAGTTGAAATACGCAAGAAAGCTGAAATTTAGTCGCCAAGAAGATTTAAAACTAAAAAGTGTAAATATAATGAAAAGCACGATTTATTTGTACTTGACCCAAAAAATAGTTACGCATGTTTAGTGCAACTTTTTTAGGTTAGAAACTGTTAATGTTGAGTTTAAGAAACCTATATATTTATGGACAATTTCCCTTCTGATCTTATAAAGACATCAATCCTCGGGGCATCTTTCTTCTTTGTGTTAATTTATCAAGGGCCCAGTTGTCTCAAATAGTTCCAAAAATGGAAACTCAGATTTCACGTGTTTTGCACAATCCATAACAACCTCTCATGGTACCTCTTAGAACAATTGTGGCCTGGAGTTCACAAAATTAAACTTGTTGCAAGTTGTTCCTTTTTGTGTCTAATTTGCTTAGACTCGAGGTTTTGAATGTTGATGCCTATAGTTTCAGACTTGCTGCTCAAAAATACAGAATGATAGGGAAAACCTTTGAAAGTGTGAATTCAATGGCAAAACATGAAAAATCATGCTGTAATGAAAGGAAACAAATGCTAGAAAAACACTAACAAAAATATCATATTCTAAAAATTACAAACAAAATTCAACCATCCATATCATGTATGTGATTTTTATGTGCTAGAGAAGTGCCATTGCCAAGCATATATAAGACATCCAAATTTAGAATCTTCTTCATAGTCTAACAACAACATAAATAAAATATATAAATGCATTACAAAACTAGTAGAAGAAAAGATAATTTAAATTACCATCAAAATTAAATGGGGAAGAAACAAACTGTCATCTGCATTTGCACCAAGATTGTGACCACCATAAATTTGGTACTTGCGCTTTAAACTAGACAATGAGACCTTTTGGTTTAACAAATTCAAAACCCAAAAGCACATTTTAAAATCAAATCAAATCATTGAGATTATTTTAGTTATTCCAATGAAAAGTCAAGAAGAATATAACAGTTCATTCCTTTAATTTTTCATTCATATAACTATGTCATCCTCAAAGTATTACATATCATTTTGTCGTTACTTTCTATTACAATAAATTAATCAAAATAATTTCTATTACAGTGCCATCATAGATTATATCCCTTTGAATTACAATTCTTTCTACCTTTCCCAGACATTTACTTTGTTTTACATTTGCAATGAAATTTCAAAACATCAAAAAAATCCCATTTTATCAAATCTTTATATTTTTGGGTCCTATTGCTAGATATGAACTTTAAGACCCACCCTCCCCCCATGATGCCTGTTCCACTATGCCACAATGGCTTTTTATCCAATCAATCGTCTTGTCGATTGACATCTTGACATTTATGCTGACATCTCCATAGTTGATTGCTATTCTCCTATTTGATAATCTTTGAAGAACTGCATGATGAGCTTCGTCAAAGCTTAATATATCAATCAATATATTGACATATAAATTTACATTTAAAACCTTGGTTATATCTGATTAAGAACATTAACAAGAAAGCCTCAGCCCTAGGAATACTGTTTTCAAGGCAAAGGACTTTAAATCCTTGGGCCTTTTGTTTTTGAAATGAAAGGAGAGAATTCCCATGCAGCCATGCCACATTATTTCGAATTTTAGAGCCAAAATGAGGAGTCAGCTTCCATAGCATCACTATAATTAAAAAGAAAAATTGGATTACCTGGTTGAGAATAAGCTGAAGGACAAGCAGCAACAGAAGTGACATTAGAATTAGAGCTTTTTCCATTCCTGTTATTCAAAAACAGAAAGAAAATGGGTATTAGATAATGGAACTTGTATTCCAAAAGCAAAGATATAGATGAATTAAATGGATCTACATAATAGAATTTACTTGTATGAGAATTTATTTTCACATCTGTCTGTTAATGAGAAGAAAAATCTTTACATGAGGAATGCATTATAGGGAAAAGATATAGATAAATTAAATGGATAAATTCATAAATGTTCATCACATTATAATGGTGGATGAGATAGACATGTATGTGTTTCCTAAACTAGTTTTGAGGATAGGGATTTTTTAATACAAAAGCAATAAAAGACGCGAAAGGACAAATAACAATTTTACCCTCGATAACTGGTACATGAAGTTGATCCTTTCTCAATGGCTTTTTCATCATGTCGTCCTCTTGGGGCCTAAATCAAAAATTGAGGTTGAAATCAGATGATCATGACTTTGGAAAAATCTTGTTAATCATTTGACGAATTTCGAACTGAGCAAGGTAATGTTGATCAAATTTGGATATATGTGTATATATATATATAATATATATGAGATGTTAAATCATAGAAGACAATGATGAAGTATATCACTGAAAGTTTGATAAATTGCAAATCCAAAAGAAAATGAAAGGACGAAGGGGAAAATGGTTGATATATAAAACCTGATTACCTGACATGGTATCTCTCGCATGCAATGCTTCTTGTGTTTCTTCTTATCAATGTGATTCAAAGCTTCCATTTCTGGTTGATGCAACTCAACATGCAGATTTTTTTTCCTTCCATGTGTGTTCTTTAGAGGATAGAATGAAAGTCCCAAGCATCTATTTGCTTCTTCAACTGAGAAACGGGCATCAAAATGTGAATCTTGACGGAAAAAAGAGTGGCCAAACCTTGGCTTAGGCATTTGTGAAGGAGGAAGAGGAGGAGGAGGAGACCTTCCCTTTCGAATCCTCATCTTTAGATTGGAAAGAGATGATGTGAAGAGAAAAAGATGTGATTGTTTCAGTTTAGATTGAAAGGATGCCACTATTGTAAGTGCTAGGAGGAGAAATCTTTAAATGGGAGAGAGATGGTGCAAAAAGGAAAATAAGTCTCTGTCTCACTCTCTCATTGTGACAAGTAGAACTTGTATGGGTGTCAATTACAAGGAGAATTGCTCCAATGCGATCATGACACGTGTGTTAGGGCAGCTTTTTCAGTTCTGTCGCTTCCACGAATGATGGATACGTGTAAAAGCAGCCACAAAATATAACTGCATGCGTTACAATGGGTGCGTCCGTCTTAAAGTCTTAAAAAAGGATTCATCTTCAACCTCACCAGACCACCTCCTTAAGGTCTAAATGGTAACATATTGTGCATCTTGCTTCCTTTAAGCCTTCCTTTTCAATGTCTAGATTATTAATTTGGAACTAGAAAATCACACTTACCTTACAAGCAATTCTTTCTAGAGAAGTAGCTTTGATGACTTACATGCCAATATAATTAAATTAAATGTTCACTTAAATGGATGAGAAAATATATTAAGGTGAAAGAAAGAAAAAAAACTTATAACCACATTGTTCTATCACATTTAACAAAAACTGAATCCTTTTACATTTAAATGGAATGTATTTATTATGTTTTAAGTAAGGAATAAATTTAAATGCTAAAAATTTGCTCCACATTTTCCATATATGTTTCTCACACCTTGTAACCAAAACAACTGAAACTCAGAATTTTTAAAAATTTGAACTATTAATGAAGAAGTACCCAATGAGAAAGCTTTAAATCTTGAAAAGATTTTAAGGTTAAAGTGAAAGAATGCCATTCTAAAGTAACAAAAAAAAAAAAGAAAAAAATGCCCTAGCTATGCAAAACACATCATCAACTAGCAAATTGGTCCATGCAGATCACTATGCAGTTTGAATCAGCAGTCTTGGAGTGTTAGCCTTTTGCTAGGAGCTCTCTTTATAGAAACAACCATATATTGTTCATTGAACATGAGAATCAATCTATTCTAGCACCATCAAGAAAGATCTTTCAGAGTACTATCATGAGAATGCCCCTGATATCCATATTGCATACAAGTATACCAGAAGTTTTTGGTGGCCATTTGATGCCAGTGAGCTCCTAAATTTTGTGGTTAAATATAAAGTGAACATTATAAAGGCATTTGTAAGTGGACAAAGGGTTTTGAGGTTAAATTCTTGGTTCTTTTAATTAAGATGGTTCACTTGATGTATCTTCAATCATTAGAAACTTCATTGGAAGGCTAAAATTGCAAAAGAATGATTCAGAATGATCAAGATCATCCAATCTTGATAATCTTCAAACTTCCATTCTTTTGAAAGATTTATCATGAAGATTCGACGTACATGATTAAAAGAACAAATTTTGATGCAGAAAAGCTAAGGTTTAATCAGAAGTCAGCCTTCTTAACTTTCTCTGGTTGAATTAGTTAAATAGGATCGAAAGATAATTCCATATAGTATTTTTTTCAAATGAGTTTGATCTTAGTTGGATTCAAAAGGTTAATTATTATTCAATGTGGGAAACTGGATTTCAAAATATGTAATTATTCACAGAAAAATGCCTTTGATCAGGAACTGCATAATTCAACTTAATGGAAGTTTGATTTAACAGATTAAATCATTAGCATTTTCAAAGGATTTAGATTTAAATTATATATGGCTAATTTTCCTAGGATCATTTCAATTATACAAGATTGTGCATATGATTGAGACAAATAACTCTTGTGCAATAGGGAGGGATGCACATTAAGCAGTCTCTCAAACTGAAAAACTCCAGAGCTAAAATCAATTTTCTCACTTAGTCATTTTGGGACCTTTCTATGCAGATCTCCTCTATTGAAAGTTAAGAGGATATCCACTGTTTCATTAACATGGCCAAGAAGTCATTGGCTCTTCATTACGGGTGACATTTGAAACAAGAAAGAAGGATAAATCATTAGTAAGATACCACAAAAGATAAAGGGGGAATTACAGATTGGTCTGGCTACAGGAAAATAATTACAGTTATACAAATGACTGCTAACTCGTAGTAAATGACTACTAACTTAACTACTAGCTGTAATTATTTACCCGCAGCCAGACCAATCTGTAATTCCCCCAAAGATAAATTAATATGAGAGTCAGCATAACCTTTTGGCTGCAAAGGTTCTATTCCACCTAAAAGGAGGTGAAGAATTCTAACAGCATTATTGTTATTTGGAAGATTTAACATATGCAGCTCTCTTTACGTCTGTCTAATGGCTCACTCATGCTAACATGAAAACTAACCAAAAAAGACTCATTCCCACACTGCTCATCACATGGGACCACATGTAGAAAAACTAGAAGAACAATATGACAGAAAATGGCTCATGTAAATATTTCATCAACTTGCATTTTGTCGATAAAATATATATATATATATATATTACAATATACATACATATATGTGTGTGTGTGTAAAGACATAAAGAGAATGGGAAAAAATTTGTGCGTGTGTGTGTGCAATTACATAAAGGGAATGGAAAATGAAATCGGTGTAGAACACTAGCACAATATTCAACTTATGACAATGGGTTGCAGTGGTAATTAACAAATAGAAACCAAAGATCTTCTAAAACAAATTAATATTAATTCTGATATTTTCTTACACAAGTCTGTAAATACACTTCTCTGTCATATCCTCCTAGTTCTACTACATAAACAGATACTTGCCAAAACAAATAAAAAATAAATAGAATTAGATCAAGGAAGAGAGGGAAAAAAAAGCTATTGTATAGATCCAGTTCTCCTACCTATCCAACAGAAAATGTAAAGAAACTGCAAAAATGTCGAAAGAGAATGGGATTTGATTTCTCTTTCTCGTTGAGATCTTAAACAAACATCGTCGAGGTTACTTGTTCTGGGTAGGATTTGGAACACTTGGTGGCTTATCCCTTAGACTAGTCTCTACAGATTTCTCCGACTCTTTCATTGCTCCATTTAACTTGTTCCGATTTGCAGAAAGTGAAGTAACAGAAACTAGCAATTTCCTTGATTGATTACTATCTCTTTGATGAATCTTTCTTTCATTGTCGAGAGATTGTAGAGAAAATATGAGAAAATGAATAAGAATCAAGGCAAAGAGTGCAACCAAAGCTCTGTGACTGGTTTTCATAGTGGTGTTTGGTAGGAAAGAAAATGGAAAAGAGATGCTTAAAAGGAGGAAGTCTGGAGCTAGTTCACATGAGGATTTCTCTTCAAGAAAAGTGGCACTGCATGCTTGCTACATGTAGTTTGTGCTCAAGCCTGACAAAAGTGTGTAATATATAGGTGTAACTTAAAATATACTATATTTTCTTTAAGAAGCCTGCTTGGTATTTTCTTTCTTCTTTTTGCTTTTTTTCTTTTGTTGGTAGCTAAGCCTATTTGGTAGTAAAATACTCTTATCTGTAATTGGGTATTGGATCTCTGAGTTTTAGCTAGAACTACTGATAGCAAACTGAAGTCATGGGTAGATAATACATTGCTTCCAGACCAACTTGTTTGGTTTTAAATGGATAGATCCAAACCATTTTCAATGGGGCTCAAAAGCACTAGGAGCAAGTATATCAAAACAAAAGGATACCTATTGGCATTTAATTATATGAAAAACTAAATTGGATCATTTTCAGATCTAGTTATGGCATACATACAAGTTAAAGAAAGATAACCAGACCGAAGTACGTCACTTTATATTGACCTCAAAAGTGCATGTTAGTATTTCTTTTTTACATCTAAAATACATATATTACTTAGTTGCAATCTTATTTTAACCAGACTCTGTCTCAGTAACAATTTCCTTTGAGTTATTTAACTGATTTCCTACTTTGTTCTTTAATAGGTTGGAACTTGGAAGCAGCTTATCATGTGATGCTGAATAGACTATTCTATTTCTCTGACTTCACTGCAATCCTTAAAGTTTAAAAAACATGCCTCATGTGACTTATCACATGAGACCAAATCAGTCACATTATTTTGTGTCCTTCCATGTTTTATTAAAACTTTAATTAGTTTAGTGCCTCCGATAAGTTTATCGAACACAGCTAAAGTTTGCTGGGTATGCCTGCTTTCCATAACATCAAATGCCCTCGCCGTCCGGGAAAATGCTGTCTCTCTTTCACCTTGTACCATTAACTCTTTTTATAAGTTGGATTCCAAATTTTTCACCTTGTCAACTCCTATTACTGTATTTTTGTATGCCTTATGTTGGTTTAGTTAAAAAGAGGCCTTAATGATTACTTACTTAGTCTTTAAATAAATAAATAAAAAAAGTGATCTTTTTACCTCCAACTCTACCTGGCTTGTCAGCTAAGATGAAACTACTTTGGATTCAGATTTATATTTTAAAGAATTATTTCCCTTTCAGCCACTTGTTTTCCTGAGATTCAAAGATGCATTGAATATAGAACATGGATTTCAGCAACAAGGTGACATTTTAAAAGAAATATCCATCTGCCCAAATGACATCAGCCATCTATAAAGAATATTGAAAAGATATTTACTATATATAGCAGGTTTTCATTTATTTAACTATGTGATTTACATCACTAATGAAATCATCACTAATGAGATTAACTTTATTTGATTTTGAAGATACTGAAATTTTTTCTTTGTTTATAAAAAGATTCTATTTCCTTAGGTGGAACACAAATAGTCATGGAGGTTGAATCTGAATAACATCAGGTCATGGGACTATGGGAAGTTGGATCTGAATAAAAATTTTGGTGCATTTTTTTCAATGGTCTCATGGTCTTGAATTCAAAAGCACATGTGGAAAGAAGATTCTCTCTATTGAGAAAATCATGTGGTCTCCATCACTGGGACTAGGATAGAAGACACAGTGCTGACTTCCAAACTCTTTGAAGGAAAAATCAGAGAGAGAAAAAACTGGCACAATTTTGCATGTTGAATATACTGATCTTGGATCAGATGGTGTCAACTGGATGATTCTATGTAAACATTAAAGGTCATTTTAGTTTCTAAATGCCAGTTTGAGCTCAACATATCACAACTCATACAAAACAATATTGTTATATGCAAATTTAGGTCATGATAAATGGGAAAAATCGGACAGAATGCATCTGCTTTGATGGTCTTGGCAGCTGTCTTATTTCATTCTAGTAAAAACTAGTCAGCTTGTCTCAGATTCCGCAGATTCCCAAAAAATCTGGCTTGTTTTGATTTTTCTAAAAAATGCATCACTAAGAACTTTTAGACTCAACTTTGATACACATGACATATAAATGACAATTTTCATAACATGGATTTCATCTCCAGCAAAATAATGTTGGAAAAAATGAATAAATTACAAATTTGAAGTCGTAAAACTTACATAGTTCATTTTTCCATATACAATAGCTACATCTCATTCAATTTCCCTGTCACCAGACAATATTGAAGTATGCTCTTTCCAAACTACACTACTAAAACCAAACAATCTCGCAAAACAAGAAATCAACTGCTCATGAATCATTTCTTCAGCAGGAAGCACCAAATCTGTCTCCCTTCTCAAAGATGTAACTTCTTTATCTGCAATCCCACAAGGCACAATATGCTTAAAATAGTTCAAATCAGGATCAATGTTAAATGCCAATCCATGAGACGTAATTCCAGATGAAATCCTAACCCCAATTGCACCAATCTTTCTCTCTCCCACCCAAACCCCTGTTTCACCCGTTTGCCCAGCATGAGCTTTCACGCCATATAGAGAGGCCACCTCAATCATAGTTAATTCAAGTTTCTCCACATAATTCCGAGCACCAAGTCCAATATCACGAAGGGAAATAATGGGATATAGGATGGCCTGACTTGGACCATGAAATGTAATGTCTCCTCCTCTCTGTGTATAGTGAAGTTCGGCTCCTATATTTTGAAGGTCAGACTCAGGGACTAATAAATTGTGATCAGTCCGCCGTTTGCCAAGCGTATATGTAGGTGGATGTTGTAGGGACAAGAGAGTATCTGGAATTTTGCGAGTTTTTCTATTGGAGACCAGCTTGTCCTGCAGCTTAAGTGCATCCAAGTAGTTGACATTGCCCAGTTTCCAGACCTCAAGAGTTCGAGGAACTCTCATTCCCTGTATATCATGAAAAAGTTAACTCCATATTCTAGTAATCACCTGGTGTCATTTATAATCTTTGTATTATGATCATATGGTGTCTACTATTAAGAAATGATTTGCACGTTTCAAATCCACAGATCCCAAAAACAGGAGAAAACAAAGGTGACCAAATACAAGAAAATTTTACCAAATATTAAGCTAGGTTTTATGCCAAGGTAGTTCAACAATAATAAATTGTAAAATTCATAATTTTAATATGATATAAGACGGTAAAAATTTCGAAGCATTCAGTTGATGTACGCAGAAAAGAAAACAAGAACAAGAATCATTAGGCTTAACTTGGTTGCCAAGGGACCAATGTACATGGAACTAAGACACCATCCAAGCTACAAACCAGCCACTACTCCAGCAACAGCATGCTGCTATTTCCAAATCATGCAGCACTTTACTCTGTTTCCTTGAAGAAAACTTATGGAAATTTGAAGACAAGATGGGTTCCATAGTTCCCATCTCATCCTCACATTTTCCTACATTAAAGTAATTTGTCATCTGAACTCAAAGAATATCCAGAAAGAATCCACAGGAGACCATATAATGATACCCTTGCATCCCCCCAAGGAATATAACCTGAAGAACCAATACTCCTATACAACCACACATCACATGTTTTATACATTCTTACACTTCTGTCAAACAAAATTAAACCTTCAAGGGTACTACCAACTTCCCAGTTAAATGACCTTACATAAAAATCATGACGCTCCCACAACAGACCTGCCAAAGTCAATAAGTAATAGCAGTAGTACACAAAAAGATATGCAGTCCACACTATAAATCCCATCTAGCAAACCCATCTTACTGTTAGTTTTCATCAAAAGTTTCATCAGAGGTGGAAAACAGACCCACTCGCCAAGAACTCCATACATGAGAGATATGGGAAAATTTGGGGGAAATTTTTAGGGAATTGTAGCAATTTCCCAAGAGAGCAATAAACCAAAACTCGTTGTGGGTCCCACAAGCATAAGTGCATAACCGGCGGTGGTGTCAGGACAGACAATGGAGACAGAGGACACAAATTGGAAAGATTCTAGAAATTTTCCCATCTAGAAAACCTAAAATCCGAGCACCAAATTAGTGGGTTCTGGGAATAATACCTCATAGAGGCATTTTATCAAACATTACATGGGCATAGTCCTTTGAACACATCAATCGACTAGACCTTAAACAAGCTTCTTTAAAGATTATTTTCAAGATTCAGGTGGGCATTATGGAATCATAGAGGAATATAAAACAGATAAAAGCATAAATTCACAAATATGCACATCAAGCAAGGTCAAAAGGGTCTTATTAAATTTTATATAAATATATAAATATATATATATATATATGTAGAGAAAAAAATATGCAGTAATGGCATACCGGGGAGAGAGAGAAACACCTGGGGAGTAAAATCAGAGCAATCAAATGCTGCAGAGAGGAGAGAGAGAGAGAGAGTGAGTGGTGGGGTGAGATGCCAACCATTTAATCACTCACTGACGTGCATTCGCTTAGACGACGCCGTTCTTTTATATTACCCAAAACGCACCGTTTGTAGTATGTGCTTTCATTGCTTTAAAGACCCTCGAATCTTGATTCTCACCCACCATAGGTAGAAATAGCCAATTCTCGATTTCGCCCAACTTTACAAGATCGTTACGGGGTATTATATTCAGTATCCTCAAAAAAGAAATTTTAATTTCGGGGGCACTTCTTGAAAAGTGATTAGTTTAGTCTATAAAATTGTTAATATACATATAGGGGCATTTTTATTTTTTTTGAAAACTTAAATTACTCGATTAAAATGAGTGATTTTTTGTCTTAAAATGAAAATAATGAGGTTTATTCTATGGCAAATAATCAAACAAAATAATGAATCATTACAATCAACCCCCAAGGATTACAATCAACCCCAAAGGATTAGCCTGCATTTTAGGAAGCGTAAATTGAGTATTCAAAAAACCCCACGAAAATGTTGATCCAGTTTAAGACTACCCTAAGACCTGGTAATTACTCAATGTATGTGGAACAAATAGATTGCACACATTCAAAGATTTAATTTAGTTTACATGGGACATCAAAATAAGCCCTTACTAAATTTGGGTACGATAGAAAGAAGGTTTCAAAATTTCATCACCAGTGTTTTAAGAGAAAAATGAGAAACTAAAAAATTTCACCCCTGGTGTTTCCAAAGAAAAATGAGAAACTAGACCTACTCCTTTTACCCCAACACAGCACAAGATGGCTTAGAATCCCGACCCCTTTCACTGGGATTTACCATCAAGAAGTCGTAGGTTTGTCTTGAGAAAGTGGTTTCTTTCCAATCAAAGCTCGAAGCACATCCATAATCTAACAAACATACTCATGCTTGTTTCCATTTTTATTTTTAACCAAACAATTCTGAGGGGAAAAATACCTTTCCTGCTATACATTCCACAAAACCAGATTTTCATTCAGTTTCTTGAGCCGTCTCCAAGATTGAAACATCCACAATTATTCTCTTCTCAAAAGTCTTCACCAATCTGACTCTGGTTTCAGTTCTCTGTGATTAAGTTCACTCAGAAAGCTGTTTTTTAACCAATAACTCTTATTTTTCCCAAGTAAATTTGTATCCTTCAAGCTGGCTTTCAAATTCTCCATTCATATGATCATCACAAGCATGCCATGAAGTTGAATCTGAAATTCTATAATGGATTTAGGCTGCTTCAAAAAGAGAAAACAGTGCATGCCCAAATCCAAGAATCGTTGAAATATAATACTTAAAAAAATATATCCACCCCCTATAAAATGTTCACTGTATAAACAAACAAGGGTATACAACTATTGCACTTTATTGTATGGGGCAAAAACTGAAATAAACTAACATATACAACAAGTTACACTCTTCATTTTGGTATTGTATAATATAATGAGCAAGCAAGTAACTCACGAAGAACAAGAAAGCATGCAAACACCTGGCCGATAAGCCCATGCTGGTGGCAAGCGAGCATATTTTTCCATTCCTGGTTGCTCATCATATGGCCGTTCCATTACTTTCAGCAGCCTGCGAACCTCTCCAAAATCACCTTGTTCAGCTGTGTCAATGGCACTCTGGCATAAATAGTTCCTGAGAATGTATTTGGGATTCACGGAATCCATTGAGACCTTCCTCTGCTCGTCTGAAATGCCGCTATTAGCCAGCTGCAGAAGCAGGAAAAAAATTGTGAGAGAGAGCTGAAGTTCTGAGGAACATAATTTGTAAGTGTTGAATTAAATGTGAATATTTAAAATTTTAAAAAAAGTGCGATATATTTGCTAAAAATCACATGGGCAGTGCAAAGGAAGCCTCTTTCCCAAAAAGGAACAAAATAAGAACTTTTTTAAAATGTAATAATGCTCTATTTGGCTCTGCTTCTAAGACAAATAAAGAGTGGGAAATTTGGACTCTTAACTACGGAGTACTAATTGGGGTTGGAATGGTGGTTGTAAGATTCCAAATGTTCCTATAATTTCCTCCTCACTTCACAACTAGGAGACAAAGCATGGGGGAAGACTACTATCCTAAAATTTGGAAGGTTATAGAACTTTTTGTCAACCAAGTACTTCTTGCACTTCAAACATCATAATAGTGACCACTGGGAGGAACTAAGTGTATCCAACCCTGTGAGCACATCTCCTTGATGCTTAAATGATGATTTCCAAGTCAAGAAAACCCCACGTCAGAAAATAAACATAGTAGAGTCACCTAGAGTACGTGGGTTTCAATGCTTCCATTAATTCTTGATCCTTTAGAGGATTGCCTCTTAGGAGTGGTAGTTTCACTTGGTCCAGCCTTCAATCAAACCAGTGTACTTCACAATAAATAAGTTTCCTTTTTTCACCAGAGTGAGAGGTGATCCACTAATATCATCAAATGGGTTTGTCAAGGTACAGAACCCTTTAAGTATGCCCATCTTTTATGAAAAATCTGTTAAATTTGTAAAACCATGAACCATACATTCTCACAGATCCAAGAGCCAACTTCCAACCCAGACGTGAGGCACCCTCTTCAAAGGTTTCAGCAAGAATATGATGGTTTCTTAGATGGGGGATTAGAAACCTATTTACATCTTGCCATTAATCCTCCTTTTTTATTTAATTTAAATTTTATTGCCACATGGATGAAAGGAGGGACCTCCCCTCCATAATACACAAACAAACACACTCATTTCTACAAAGTTAAGGCTTCAAGGTATAAATAAATAAATAAATAGAGAGAGATTATGAAGTTGAGGAAGCAAAGTCCCAGCTTACGCTGAGAAATTAATCAATGAAAGCATTGTCAAATGAAGCAAACAAATTCAGACTGCATAAGTCATAGATAATACAACAAGGTACCTCCTGTCTGTAGGACTGCAACCAGCTTATCCATGCTTCCTTGCGCTCCTTGCCCATATCTAACAGGACAGCCTTTAGTGGAATTAACAATTCGTCGTCTGGGATGCTAGGATCGGCTTTAATATTAGAAAGCAACCGAAAGAAATTTGTGTAATCGACTTTATCAACAGCCATATTGTTTAAAAGTTTACTAATCAACTGCTTATTGTATTTCGTCAGACCAAGTTTTTTTGTCATTATAGCTTGATACTCATCCATAAATTTGGTTCCATATCTGCAACAAGTCAAGGACATAAAATAATTCATTCATAGCCAACTACTGGAAAATTTTCTGTTATGAAGAAAGGTTTAAAAATTACACATGCCTTTCCATAGCGTAGTTTGCCTCCTTATCATTTATCAGCTCAGCAGCTGATAGAGTTGAGCTGAACTGTGCAATGTTCCATAAGCCGATATCAGGTTGATTCGCAAAACAATACCTTCTCCCTGGAAGATCCGTGGTATTTGGGGTGTAACTTGGGTCAAAAGCATCCAAAAATCCAAATGGACCATAATCAATGGTGAGACCCAAAATGCTCATGTTGTCCGTGTTCAGCACACCATGAGTAAAACCAACCCCCTGCCAGCTTGCAACCAAGGAAGCAGTACGCTCAGCAACCTCCACGGTCCAAGCTGATAATACACAATTGGAAGCAAAAGGAGTGGGGGAAGAGTTAAAATGATTCCCACACTAAAAAAATTTGTCAGGTAATCGTCACTAAGATTATTAGTTAAAATCAATGGGGAGAAAGGGGCAATGAGGAGAATAGAAGGAAACCAGTTGTGAATATCTATGTTACATGGACTCAAGTATGGGTGTCAGGTGTGGGTATGTGTCCAGGTGTCGGATTTGTCTACTTTTCAAAGATTTTTCACTATTTTGAAGTGTCGAGCAGGAGTACCCACAGTCCCACACCCATGTCACAAGTGTCCGACACAGGTACTTCTCACATTTTGAAGTGTCCATGTAACATAGGTGAATATACAGTGAGAAAAACTTATGAGTTTTCATTATTATAGCCCACAGCCATAGCCAATGGCATGCAACTAACACTAGCAAATAGACTGAAAGGCATAGGAGCCTATAAGTCCAATCGAAGTCTCCATGTATTGCATCAATGATGCTGTTATCTCCCTCAATACTGACTCTTATTGGAATAGCTTCCAGAAGGAAATGAATAAAAGAAAATTATTATGCAAAATATAAGATCCCTAATCCAGTTTCCAGTATTTCAGAATTTATAGGTAAAAATCCTTGAATAATTTTAAATGCATCCCAATTCGGTCCAGAGCTAAATTGAGCATCATAAAGTTGAACCATAAATTCACTTTGCAGGCTCAGACTACTAGGCCACAACGCTGCCACTGATATCAGGTAAGCTGGTTGCCCTGACATAAGGGGTAGCCATCACCCTTGCATCTGTCATCCCGTTGTCCCAAACAGGTATCCAAATTCAAGATCAACCAAATGAATATTCATGTGGACTCATGTCCTCAAGAAACTCAAGAAGTCCAAAGCAATTTAATGCAATATCTTAGAGATTCCCCACTCTTTACACACGAGATTTATCCTTTATGCCACTTGCAGCATAACAATTTCTTCAAATCAAAATATTTACCTGCATACTTGTTTGAGGTCAAATCCACAACCGAATGATCTTCTTCGCCTGTGCTGAAGGATAAGCTCTCACTCTTACTCATGTTCTCAATATGAGGGAAGTGATGCCTAATGGCATAGTCTGCCAAAGCACGAACAATGTCAAGGTCCTCTTTCCCTCTAGACGCATGTAATTGGTATGAACCAAAGCGCAGAAAGGATTGTGCAACTCTGCAAACAATTGCACCAGGTTCTTCCTTTGGATTGCCACTGCATGTGAGCACATTAAACAAAAACAAAAAATAAATAAATAATGATTATCTGAGTAGATAATTGAATAATTTTCCAACTTCACAGGCAAACCATTTTTTTTCCAAGTAGGTTACTCGGGAGTTCCTAATATGGAGGTTATAGGCTCTGCTCAAAACAAATATTTAAATATCCCTATCCCGTAAAATTATCAAAATACTTGAAACTAAAATCATTCGACGATAGCCAAAAACTCTATGTTAAAAACATATATAAAAAGGATCCAAAACTCAAATCTTGGATTTATTTCATTGTTCTGATAATAAGTACTTCCTAATCAAATTCTGGGAACCTTAGAAATTTACCTCTTACTTTTTTAAAAAATAGATAAATAAATAAATTTAAAATTATTTTGTGTTATCAATAAATGTATATGAAACACTGAACATTGGTGTCAAATAACCATAAAATATTGTCAGTGAGTGAAATACAGTTGAAAGCTGACATTTATCAACATTTTTTTTTTCTTTTTTGATGAAGTGTTAACAGTTAACAACATACTAATCATAATTAAAATTCTGTTCAACATACTCATAGAACATGTCCCGAGTAACATATTTTCCGGTTGTCACAAGACAAAGTGCACGCGTTGTTGGGATTCCGAGACTGTGCATTGCTTCACTGCAAAGAAATTCCCGGATGCTACTACGTAGCACTGCAAGGCCATCAGCAAACCGGCTGTATGGAGTCTTCCCAGCACCTTTAAGCTGCAGTTCCCACCTTTCAGACTTGGAATTTAGAATCTCTCCAAGTGTTATAGCCCGACCATCACCCAACTGACCAGCCCACATGCCAAATTGATGTCCTCCATAGCATTGAGCATAGGGCAATCTGTAAAGTGAAGATCAATCAAGGCTGAACGAAGAATTATTAAGGATATGCTTGTCAAAAAGAGTTGAGTTACAACACTTACCCTCCCACAAAGGGGGATGCCCCAGAGAATATCAGTGGGAAATCTGGCCTTTCAAATCTGAAACACCAAGATAAGTTTCCATAGTCAGTCCCTATGATAATGAGACACCATCTATGAAAAAGAAACAGACCCGTCAACAATTCATGGAAAAAAAATTACTAAATGTGTGAAATCAATGAGGACATCAGGAGTACTGCAAATCAAATGCCCCTCAACAACAACTGCATATGGTACCTAATAAAATTCCACAACTATTATTGGAAAATCCAATTTACGTAGGCGATGAAGAAAATTTTCTAAATAATATCGGCACTGTTTTCTTCGTTAGTAATTAATGATTTACAAATACTTTCTAGTAAGATGAAATTTCAATCAATTTGAGACTATACTTCAAAAAGCATGGGATTCAAACCACATCAAAAAAATAGAAAGACTTAGGGTGCGTCTGGAATGAAATTCATTTACAAAATCACTTCCAGTTCAACTCTATTATGTTAAAATATTTTGCAAGTTCCTAGACGCTGCTATTTAACTTTAGTATCATCATGAAATATACGCAACAAAGCAACTCTTGATGAAGTTGAAAGGATAAAATTTAAAGATCACAACAAAACTATTTATTTAATATTATAAAACATTTGAAATTAGCTTTAATCCTTCAACTATGATACCCAAAGGCTACTAAAACTATTTTAGTGGCCATCAAAAGGCATCCCTCCACGATAATGTTTTCAAACATACCCATAAGGAAAAAACAATACTCACTCTTTAGGATCCAAATCAAGCAACTCAGCGACCGATTCTGACCATGCAACAAGCTGGGGATTCTCTACTTCAGCAGATGGGGAAACTTTTGTATAACAAGCATGAAATACCTACAAGCCAAAACATAGAAGAATAGAATCAAATGGCCTGTCAGTCATCAAACACTTACTCAAAATCATAGAATTAAGGGCACGTTTAGACTTTCCTTAAAATGTGAATTACCTCCTTGTGTTTTATATAATTTCTTATACAAATTCATAACCATAATGGGGGACATTACCCAAAATGGCAGCTTTCCTCATAGATGAGTGTAACATTGAAATGGCAGCATTTCAAGAAGTCCAAAAAATGGTGTTACACCATGGATTGGGGCAATAAATCCAATTTTCTTTAACAGCCGTTGGCCTAATTTTAGATGAGGGATTTGTAACTTCAAATGCAATGTAAAAACTAATGGAGCCATTCAATTTCCAATGGACATTGTGATCAAGATTAACACACGATCTTTGATCTGTGGAAGCCAAACAAAATAAAAAAGATAAAACTTTGAATATCATTTCTTGTATTGTTGTGGTTTCCACAAAGAAAATGAATTACATAGCTCAATTAAGCCGTATGTACACACACACACACATGTATATATAACAATGCTTTCCAAAATGCCACACATGGACACGGCAATGGTCTTAATGCATGATCAATCATTACCTCACTGTTTACATCATGTATTTTATACAAAATGTATATTTTACAAAAAATAATTCGGAGTAATAATAATAATAATTTGTGAAAAAATGAAGTCTTTGAATGCTGTAATGACGCAACATACTCTCTAGCAATATACATATAGGAAACGTTGTGTGGTGTAATGGTAGAAGTTTTGGGTTGTCAAGCGCAAATGTGCAGGTTTGACTCTTGAGAGCAGCTGCCTCATGCAAAAGGTATTGAAGGTTAGGACCGTATCCAGTTCACCCCTCACACTACTACCCTTTCAGGGTATCAACACTGAGTAATGACCTTTCGGTATATGTGATGTTCAGGTGCATGACAACCGTCGCAACGATTGATTGTGCGCACAAACACCTGAACAGTTTCATATATATATAGACACACACATATACAAAAGTATGTATAATCCTTACACAAGAGTCCAGATTCATCAAGTATGGAACCCAAAATCAGTGCATGCAGACAAAGTGTCGCAATAAAGTAATTTGATACTAAACTAAAAACAAGGTTAATGTAAAATAAATATAAAAAGTTAACCCCCTCCGTTTGGTTGCCGAGAAACCCGAAGGTAACAAAAGAAAAACAAAACTTCAAATTTTCATTCTCCTCTTGTCTTCATTAATACACACATAGATTCCTAATTAAGAGAAATAGTTGCATAACCCTCATTTGACCATATGTTTCTATTTTCTCATCTCCCAAAAGGTTAAAACTCTTCAGATTCAAAACTTAAGTTCTTTTCGTTACTTTTCCTGCATTTTCTCAGAAACCAAACAAACGATATAAAGAAAAAAAAAATTTCCCCCAAAGCTAACCTGACGAGGAATCGTGTCGGTCCTCGAATCACCGGGCAGTTCTCGAACAAACGAGTGGTCCCAATTCAGATCTTCGAGATTCAGCTTACCCCTACGATCAGACCCCAAACTCTGATTCTTCAAATCGTGTGTCAACGAGTCGACGGACACAGAAGCATCTGGAGAGGGAGAGGGAGAAGGAGAGTCCATGGGAGCGCCGCTTAGAGATGTCGTGGAGACGTGGCATGCGAAGGGGAGTCTAGGGGAGGGGTATAATGGGGATTTGGAGAGAGGGGAGGGGCGGAAATGGAATTTGGGGTGGGGTTTGGGAGAAGCTATGGAGGCGAAGAGGGGACGGAGGTAGAAAGCGGTAAGGGAGGAGAAAGGGCTGTGACGAGTGTGTAAAAGTGGGGATGTTATATGGGAAAGCATTGCTGACTCTCTCTCTCTCTCTCTCTCTCTCTCCCTGTCTCTATGCTGTATGTATCCATTAACAGGTCTGACCTACATTTTTTATTTTTCTTTGATAATTGATAAAATCTGTGTTGTCGGTCATATATAATTAGCCAATAAGGCGATCACCTTACACGTTTACACTCTCCTGATAAATAAAAATGTAACGGAAAAAATTAGGGGTGTTAATGGTTTTGGTTAAAATCGAGAACCAAACCGAACCAAACCGAACTAGGCGGTTTGGTTTGGTTTTTTTGTCATTAGGTTCGGTTATGGTTTTAATTTTAAAAAACCGAAGTTAATTGGTTTGGTTTTGGTTTTCAGTTTTAAAAAACCGAACCAAACCGAAAAACCGAAAAAACCGAAAAATATAATATATATATATATAATTTTATATATATATATATATAGATAAACTTAAAGTTTGTAAATTCCCAATTCTAATAAGGGTAAAATAGGTAATGGGCTTGTTTTTGTTGATTTTAAGTTTCTTATTGTTTCCCCTTTTTTAGATTGGCATGTATTAAACTAGCTATTAATGTTGTGTGTATTAATGTTGTGTGTGATATTAACGTATTAATATATGTCAATATGTTTCTATTTTAATACAATGTTTGTTTTTTTTAGTTGCTAATGTAATGCTTTTATTAAAAATGTTTTTATTTAGAGTTTGGCACATCAATTTTTTCATTTTCAATTATTTGTTGTTACTTGATAGGTTAAAACCGAAACCGAACCGAACCAAACCGAAATATAATGGTTTGGTTTGATTTGGTTTTTTTATAATATGGTTTGGTTTTGGTTTGGGAGGAACAAAACCGAAGTATAATGGTTTGGTTTGAAATCTCTCCTAAAACCGAACCAAACCGAACCATTAACACCCCTAGAAAAAATTACGAAATCCTTGAATTATATGTGAGTTTTACAAAATTATTAGGTTCAAAATTGAACTGAACAAGTAATCTTAAATTATTAAATTGTGACATTTTGTTGTTTTTGTTGAATTTAGGGTAAAATCCAAAAAACCCCCTTCTATTATTATCCATTTTGCAGGATATCCTCCTCTAAAAAAAAACTCATCAAAAAACTCCTTATATTGTGCTAAGGGGGTAGGGGTGTTAATAGTTCGGCTTGGTTCGGTTTTAGAAGAGATTTCAAACCAAACCATTATACTTCGGTTTTGTTCCTCCCAAACCAAAACCAAACCATACTATAAAAAACCCAAACCAAACCAAACCATTATATTTCGGTTTGGTTCAGTTTGGTTTCGATTTTAACCAATCAAGTAACAACAAATAATTAAAAATAAAAAAAATTGACATGCCAAACTCCAAATAAAAACATTTTTAATAAAAGCATTACATTAGTAATTAAAAAAAAAACATTGTATCAAAATAGAAACATATTGACATATATATATGTCAATATCACACACAACATTAATAGCTAGTTTAATACATGCCCATCTAAAAAAAAGAAAACAGTAAGAAACTTAAAATAAATAAAAACAAGCCTATTACCTATTTTACCCTTATTATAATTGGGAATTTACAAACTTTAAGTTTATATATATATATATATTATATTTTTCGGTTTTTCAATTTGGTTTGGTTTTTTAAAACTGAAAACCAAAACCAAACCAATTGAGTTCAGTTTTCTAAAATTAAAACCATAACCAAACCGCTCCGTTCGGTTTGGTTTTCGGTTTTAACCAAAACCATTAACACCCCTATTAAGGGGGTACGCCATTAACGGCGATGTTAAAAGTCCATTCTACCCCTATACGGAAAAATAATAAAATATTAATATTTAACATTTATAAATGGTTTTTAACAATTAGATAAGAAACGGTGTCGTTTTCAGGTTTGCATTGAAAAAAAAATCGATGCCACCAAAGAAAGCCACCGGTGCTCCAGCCAAACACGCCACTAGAGCCACTGCCAGAAAATCTGCAGCAAAATCAACCGCCAAATCTCTCGCTACTAAAGATCCCTCTGAATCTTTACCCACAAATCCCCCAGGAATTACCATCCCTGCACCCGAACCTTCATCGGAAAGGGTTTGGGTTTCCATTTTGCAGTGGGTTTGCTATGGGTTTGGGTTTCCATTTTGACGACAATGGACCACGACTAGCGATGTTGAACGACGACGATTTTGCCTTGGATGACGACGGCGATGGGCAAGGGTAGACTCATGTAGACCATGGAGGTGCACTGTGAAGTGAGAATGGGTGAGGGTGGACGAACACGGTGATAAAAAATGGTTTTGAATTCGTGAAGATGACAGATTAATGTGACCCTCCTCATCGCAACACGAGTCTCACTGCCGACTCTTCTCCTTGCCAAGCACGAAGCTCATCGCCGGCGGCACTGCAAAGCCCATCCTTTCAGATCTAAAAAACCCCATCCTCTCTATTCTCGCTGCCGATGAACTGTTGTTTACAGAACTCATCCATTATTGTCGTCGCTGTCTTCATCTTGGTCATCGATCGGTGGTGATGGAGGGAAAGAGGAAAGGTAAAGGGGGGTCTGGTAAGTGTTTGACAGGCGAGGGTTCTCCAACGACCCTTAACAGGGACGAGAGTACCAAACGACACTGTTTTATGTGCTGAAGGGTATTATGGTCATAAAAGTGATTTAATTTGATCACGTGCCACACACGTGATCTTTTGCTGTTAAACTAATTGACGGAATGTGGATGGAAGGGGGTATTCTTCAACCCTACATAATATGGGGGGTTTTTTGTGGGGTTTTTTTTTAAAAGGGGGTATCCTGCAAAATGGGTAACAATAGAGGGGGTTTTTTCGCATTTTACCCTTGAATTTAATACTTGATTTGGTTAAGTTTTTGTATCCTTTGTGATATTTTTCTATCATTGATTTAATATCTAAAACAATCATAAAATACTAGTTTAAGCATTAAATTGGTGTAATGGTACTGTGTAATCTTTTCATGGATCTTTGCATGGAGTCTTTTAGTTTAAACCTTTTGTTTTACAAGGTTTTAAGAGCAATATAAATGGATTTCATGAAAATTGATCTCATAATTCATTAAAAAATATCATTTTAAACAACTTCGTAAGACAATTTTGTTTTACTATATAATATTTAAACGGATTTTTTTTTTTTTTGCCAGTTATAATCCCTAAAGGGTAAACTTGCATCAAGAGTCATCTCGAAAAGTTTTTTGTTTAAACTTTTCAATGTGTTATATAATATATAAAATATTTTCATAAAAACTAATCACAAAGTATATTAGAAAACATCATTTTAGACAACTTTAAATAAAAAAAGTTATTTTCATGAACTTTTTGATCATTTACAGTTGCCAATGTCAAACTCAAGTGTCTCAAAAAATATTTAAGGTTAAATTTTTCAAAATTTTAAAAAAAATACAAAAAGTTTTCATAAAAACTAGTTATAATATCCAATCCCCTTCTCACCTAAAAAATTTATTGATCGCTATTCAAGTGTGTACATGTTTATTAGTTTACGAATTTATTTCATTTTGTGATTATTAATTTAAAGCAATATTATAGAATGTTAGAGTTAAATGATCTCCTTAATTTATAGAATTTGGTATAATAAATAATTAAAAACCAACTAAATGTTGTGCCCCCATTAGATTAAAGGGCTGGGTCACTAGGTGGTATCAATAAAAATAATATCATATCACTTGCATGTTATTAATCAATAGCAACTCTTAAAAGGACTTCTGAAAATAAAAAAATAATAAATAAATAAAAACGCATTTAAAAAGACTTGTAAAAAATGCGTTTTCACATGCCATCCAAACGCCTCGAAAGTACAGCACAAGTGAAAAACACCCATTAACGCCTTCTACAAAGGAAATCACGTTTTGGCGGAACTCAAACTCAATTATTAACTGAAAAAATTAGGGCGCCATAAAACATATTTCAAGTCCGTCTTCCCTCCCGACCCCCTCTCTCTCCTCTGCTCAATCAGTCTCTCTCTTCAATCCTGCAAATCTGCAATTACGCATCGAATCCATATCTTCAAAGTTTCTCGAAACCAACGGTCAAAATTCAGACAACAATGCACGGTGAGGGCGTCCGTAGCTGATCACGGCCCGCGTCCTCTGGTCCTCCCCAGCTCGAAATTCATCTCCTCGAAGCTTCCCGAGATCGGGTCATGTTCGAAAACTCGGAAATTAGTTCGTGAATCGGCCGGTTATTGAATTGTTCCGAGTCGACTCGGTCGCGTTTCTGAACAAATTATTGATCCGTTTTGTAGCAATTGCTGAGTTATTTTAAAGTGGAGTTTTAGGGTTTCGAGTCGTGAATAGGTCGGTTCTTGAATTGTGCTGAGTCGACTTAGTCTGAACAAATTGATCCATTGGCACTTGGTCAGTTGTTTTGAAGTGTGTTTTTAGGGTTTCGAGCTGTGATGGATTACGAACTCTCCGATAGCAGCGGTGAGTTCATCAAATTTAATTCCTTTATTTGTTTTGTAATTTTTTGAGGGGGTTTTTTTTATAGAGATTTTTTAATGAATTAGGGTGTGCTTTGGTTTTCGAGAAGGAGGTAGGAAAGGAAAAGAAATTAAATCAAAATTTTATTTTTCCTTGTCTTTTTTCTCTTAGCATTAAGAGTTTTGCGATTTGTTTTAGGGGGCTTTTTAGAGTTTTTTTTTTAAAATTTTTTTTTAATGAATAAAGGTTGTGCTTTGTTTGGTTTCTGAGAAGAAGGTAGAAAAGGAAAAGAAAATAAATCAAAAATTTTATTTTTTTCCTCAGCTCTCAAACTGAATGTTAGGGTTTATTGTATTCTATTTTTTCCCCTCATTTTCACAGCAACCGAACTTAGTGTAAGGGCTTCAGTTTATTTTGTATGCATTACCCTTTTTCATTGCTTCGTTACATACATACATTCATACATACATATGTGCGTGTGTGTGTAAATTTATATATAGAGGGAAAATTTTGGGTTTGGAGGTCGATTCAGTTATTGCTAATTCTAGGGAGTTTAACTGCAGCAAATGTTTTATTTTTGTGGTTTTTGGTTTATTTAGTGCTTTATAATCTTCGAAAGGTTTTATATTCTGACTAGGGATTAGGGTATCATATTTTATATAAAAGAGGGATAGGGTGTTACGAGGGTTGTGCTTTTAATCCAATTGAGTATTAAGTCGAGGGCGTCATTGAGTTTTGACGCTCCTTGCTAGCTCTTTGATATCTTCAAGGAAGTCAGAAATTTTCCGAGCTTCCAAGTCATAGGTTTGCACTGTGTGTTTGGAGTCAAAATTTCTTAGCAGTGGATGAAGGAATATGATCAATCTATATAAATACGTGTGTGTGTGTGTGTGTGTGTGTATATATATACACACGGACTAAGATTTGTCAGGAAACAGAGACACACCCTCTTAATTAAATATAGTTCAATCACAACAAACTTTGTATTTCTTTGTGTCTTATGGATTGCTTTTCAACTAGTTGAATTAGTCACTGTCCAAAATTTTATTGTTGAAGCTATGATTAATGTATTTGCTGCGATCTCCTGTATCAATACCTGTATGGGATGTTAAGCCAAGTTTTGCTTACAACCCTGTATTGCATGTCCATTTTTGTCTCTTATGTATGCACACAATTCTTTAGCCAAGATTGTTGCCAACTGTTACATCTGAGATATTTCATCAGGTATCTCTGGAACATGAAAAAGTATAAGCATCATTCTTCTGCGATAATAAGTACTTATGTTCCATGTCTTTTCTTTGAGGTGCATACACCACCAAGTGGGCTGATGAGTATACCTGTATAACTAGATTGAGTTTCTATTTGATTGCTAATGCTGCAAGAAAAAACAAAGTTTTTGTGCTGGTTGAATAAGATGAACGGATTGTTTTTTATATGCTCATGAACCTAGCGGAGGGATTTTTTTTTTCCTTCTTTTCCTTTTCCATTGCAAAATTTCAAATTTTCTAATGCTATAATTGAGAAACTTTTGTGTGATAATTCTTTTAAAAATTACTGCAGGAACGGATGATGACCTTCCTCCTTCACATCAAAATAGATTTTCAAGAGGGGGGCGTGCTTCTGGGAATGGAAGATCTGCTGTTGTAGGTTCTGCCCCATTCCCTAGGATGCATAATGATATGGAAACCCAGATCCACCACATTGAACAAGAAGCATACAGTTCAGTCCTGCGGGCCTTTAAAGCTCAATCTGATGCAATTACTTGGGTATGTTTTTATAATTCTTTTTGTCTTCGACCTTTTTAACTCCTAAAATTAATCCTCGTAAGTAGGTCTAAATGCCCTCAGTGTTATGTATTTATTAGGAGAAGGAAAGTTTAATTACTGAACTTAGGAAAGAGCTGAGAGTATCAGATGAGGAACACAGAGAACTTTTGTCCCGGGTTAATGCTGATGACATCATCAGGAGGATAAGGTCTGATCAAATTATGACATGTTTTGCTGAGAATCATTCATCAGATATATCATGAATTTTGCTCATTTGCTCAGTTCTGCGATTTTAATGGGAAGCGTGTTCAAATATGTCGTAGGGAGTGGAGAAAGGCAAGTGGGCTCCAAGCTGGCATGATCAATAGTGCTCAGCCTGTTCACGACCCAATACCTAGCCCAACTGTTTCAGCGTCACGCAAGAAACAGAAAACTTCACAATCAGTTGCTTCCTTATCTTTGGGTGCACCATCTCCAGCATTGCATCCATCCATGCAGCCATCTTCATCAGCCTTGAAACGAGGTCCTCCCCCAGGAGCTAGGGGCAAGAAGCCAAAATCAGTACGTTAAATTATTTCAGAGTAAACGTGTTTTAAAAAGATGATAATTTGATTTCCACTTTCTTTATGTTTTTTATTATCCTCTGTTTTTTTATTGACAAAGTTGTGCATTGCCTGCTGCTTCCCCAATGAAGTCCATGCAGTTCCCTTCTACAGGTCTTACTGGAAGGGGTCAAGTTGTTAATCGGGGTTCTTCGGGTGCCTTTGTTGCAAATGAACCTGCTGAAGGAGCGACCTATGATCCATTAATTGGACGGAAAGTTTGGACAAGGTGGCCTGAAGACAACCACTTCTATGAGGCTGTTATAACTGACTACAACCCTGTAGAGGTACATTTGACCATTGACTAGACTATTTTGGTATTTAATGGGGTCTGTATTTAATCTTACTGTATTACAAACATTGCCAGGGTCGGCATGCTTTGGTTTATGATATTAATACGGCCGATGAAACATGGGAATGGGTCAATCTCAAAGAGGTAAAACTGGTGCAATGTTCATATGTGCTCAATGATATAATACTGCTTATTTTGCCTAGAGCAATGCTATATATCCCAAAAAAATTTCCCAAGTTCATGATCCCAAATGATATGGCAACATAACTACCCACAAATCTGAATTTTGAAATTTGAAATTTGAATTTGAATAGTGAACCAAAAATCGATCCAATACCAAGATGCCACCTCATTTGGGATCATGAATTTGGGGAAAAAAATTTGGGACAAGTAGCATTTTCCTTTTGCTTCTTACATTTTTACTGTGCAACTTTTTAACATATATAAGCTTCTTTAAGATATTTTGATAGCTATAAGAACATGTTTGGAAGTCTTGGAATACCAATATTGGCTGTATCTTTGTTTAGTACTTTGTAAAAGCTTATTGATGTGTTCTTCCCCCTCACTTCTGTTGTTGCTGCCATTCTGTGGATGCTAATGCTATGTTAGCTCGGTGGATTGTTTTTCTAGATAAGGAATATGTTATTTTTTACTTCATGTGTACATTTGTCCTTCTCTGTTTCTTGATGATAATCTAGTTGGTCAACAGAATCAAGTTTAGGATGCATAATGGCAAGGTGCTCTTTGCATGTTTGTTGTTGTTGTGAAAGTTATCCATGGTATGCAGTATCAAATGCTTGCAGACGGGCATCTAAATGCAATGTAATATGCTCATATAGTTTATTTGAAAATAATATAATCGAAATATGGAGACAAGGTTGGGAATAAGGCTTTGTTGAGTTTAGTTGAGTCGAAAGTATGTAGAGAAGACCTGTATATATTATCATGACTCAGCAAGTGAAAATGTGAGTTCTTTTAGTAGTTCTATTCCAGAGTTTTTTAGAAGCTGGATATCTTTTCTTTTGTTTCAGGGGTGCTTTTGTTCATTTGTGCATGTATTTGGCCAATAATATGTCAAATTGGGTTGGGCCAATTCAGCACTTTCAATGTTTTAAAATTACTCGAGGTCTATATCTAGAGGCAAGGTTTAGGAAAGGTGCCTGATGGTGCAGCTTTAGTGATTCAAGTTTCTTAACGTGTGAGGCTTCACAGCTGGAGGTTTGCCTTATAACAGTGTACCGGACCTCACACATGGACAAATATATGGCTCAGGTCTCAGAAATTCAAAGAGCTAAGACTCAAATTTTCTCTTTATTTTATTATTATTTTGGTAATAACCAGGGCCAGCGCCCAGTTTTTTTCCTCTTTATATTACTCCGTTGACCTAACACTTCATCTAGCACTTCATACTTGTGTTATTGGGCACATTAAGCAACTAAGCAAGTTGCCTATTACAGGGAGAAATGCCCCGCAACATATTATAGGTTGTGTTGTGACTTACGTTGGCCTCATTCTATGTTCAAGCACAATTAGAAACTTTTTAAATTAAGGAAGAGGAACCCCACTTCTTTGAAGAAGATTCCTGTTAAGAAGGATTACGATTAACATTAATGTGTTCCGTAGTGTTCTACCTGAATGTCTATCTTTAATCCCTATCTTTCGTGTTGCTTTGTATCTCTTCGATAGCAATACTTGAAAGGGACCTTTTTAGGATGAAGTCTTAGTAATTTAGTGTAGCAATAGCTGCACCTGTGTTTGGCTGTTTTCAAGCCCAAGAACAGGGAGGCTTTGGATTTTAAACTTTTTAGCAAACCAAGTAGCTTCTTCTTCTTCTTCTTCTTCTTCTTCTTCTTCTTCTTCTCTCTCTCCCCCAAGGTCCCTCCTACTTCTGTCCAACTCTCTTCAATTCTCTCCGCCGCACTAACCTATCAACATCATCATTTGGACCATAAACCCATTAAAACATCCAAGAGAAGCATCCCCCATGTTCTTGAATAGGCAAGAAATTGAGTATAGCATGATTTCTACATCAGTTCATGCTTTTTGTCCTAATATTGCATATTCCTGGATGATTTGTATTGCACTAAAATTTTTAAATCTATTGTGTAGGCTATACGCCTGTTATTTGGACAACATTTATAGAATAGTTTTAAGTTTTCAAAGAGGGAGGTTGAAATTTGGTAGCAGTATTATTATCTTAGGGTAGGGTTGGCCACTCTTATTTACTTGATCTTAGCAAAAGGCCAAAAAAGGTATGACACTGTTACTGAACTCTGTGGATATGAGGAAATGTTTGTTGATGCAATTTGATGTGTAAAAGTTGATATAGCAAAACTTGTAAGCTATTAATATTGGTATCTGTTTATTTAATCTATTCCTTTAATTAATAATTATATAAATTCAAAAAAAATCAGGAATACACTTGGAACAGCATGTCTTGACACTTCCAAGTTCCTCTATGCTTGTAGCATTTAAAAACATTGAGGACCCATTTGGTCGTCCAAATGGAAATTTAGCAATTTTGTTGTGCTTTACATAGCATTGAAGTTACAAATCCATCACCTTGAATGAGAGTATTTAAACAAGTTGGAGTCATCACTATATTTGATGTTATAGAATCAATTTTTAGAAATCCACGAAATGCTAGCCATTCAAGGTGATGAATTTGTGCATTCCACACCAAAATTGTATAATTTCCATTTGGACACCCAAACAGCCCTGAATGCAAGTGCCCTATTGTAATATTTTGGTGTTTGTTCTTGTCCATGTACCTGTACTGGTATTGTATGTTACCGACAATGTATGTTTGTTTTATCAATACGTAAAATTTATGTAAAGGACGTATCACACATTTTTTTTATTGAATTATCCGATTGTCAGAGCACAATTTTCTGCAGAGTAAGTTATAAATCTTGTTTTGCAGAGGTGAGCAGTTGCATTGTCGATTTGTTAAAAACATTTATGGATACGTATTAAGTCTATATGATAAATTTTTGGTTCCACTGACTTATGTCTATTGTAGGTATATTCAGCTGTACCTAGCTTTTTATGAATCCGTTGTGATGGCTGAGCACTAAAGGGCATAAGTTGCTTAATATTTTAGAAGATACGAAGATTCAGCAATTGGGTGTTTCAGAATATGAGAGTTCAAAATAAACGAAAATTAGTTGAAGTGCCATACTAATTCTACTAATCACATATAATATTTTGTTAAGCAATTGTTGTATATTGAAAGAGCGGTGTATCTGTCTATTGTCAGAACTTGTGAAAATGCATGTAAGTCTTGGCTGCTTTTTTTCCCCCTAAGGTCGGTTAAGCCTCTCTCAAGATTTTTTTGACCTCATTCAAGGTTGGTTCTTGGATAATAAGTTAATAACTGTGTGAAAATTCCGTCACTTTTCTTATATCATAAAGGGTACTATTTTGTAAGTGTTGTGTAGATGGGCATGAATCAACTTTTAGTAGCCAGCAATTCTCTCTAAATAGGTCTGTCTTCCATGATATAATTCTGCTTGTCTTGCTTTAGTTTAGGTTAATCCATCTGAATTTCTAGAATCCTACTTGCAGTTGAGTTTTATTTGTTAATGGCAGATATCTCCTGAAGATATTAGATGGGAAGGTGAGGATCCCGGAATTTCTCGTAGAGGTGGCCGCCCTGGGCCAGGTCGTGGTAGTAAGAAGTCCATGGCACGAGGTGGTGCTGTTACTGGTGCAGGAAGAGGTAGAGGAACCACAAAGGGTCAGTCCAAGAAAGATTTCCAGCCATCACAGAATGGCATTGGGAAGAAGGCTTCGGGTGATATTGAAATACTTCACACAGATACTCTAATTAAGGAGGTATGGGGTCAACTTTTAGCCTCTATTTTATGTTTTGATTGCTTTATGACTTAAAGGACTTAATTTCATGGCAAACACTGGGACTTATTTTTTGGCTAATTGTGGTGAATTTGAACAGGTGGAGAAAGTTTTTGGTGCTAATCATCCCGATCTTGTGGAGATTGATAAGGCAAAGAAAGTGTTGAAAGTAAGAACTGAGCATCTCGTACTATTTTTCTTGCATTCTGTATCTTTTGTTGTAGCAATTCAAGGATGATGGGTGCTTTAAAAATGCAGGAGCATGAACAATCCCTGGTTGATGCAATTGCAAGGCTTGAAGATGCATCTGATGGCGAAAGCGGTAATAACTAATTACAGATAACCACATTATATTATATAGAGGTTAAAAAATAAATAAGTTATCCCATCTGTTGTATCTTGCATCTCCTTTTGCCTTTGGATATTCAGATTTGACCTACACTGGCTCTGTACAAATTTTGTTAATTAAATTTCTTCAGCAATTTTTTATATCAAATCTAAGGGAATGGCCCTCAAGTGGTTGCTTACCTGGAGTTGTTCAAACTTATTTCTTCTTTGTGCAAGTTTTGTTCCTTGAATTGCCAATCATGGTGAGAATGCACTCACCAGACAAATGGGTCCAATTAAATTTATGGAATCGTGCACTCCTTTCTTGAGGTGGAATACATTGATTGACTAATGTAAAAGATCTTGCTGCCATGTCTTAATCACCACCTTAAAAAAAGAACTTGGCCCCACTTTCATTTTTCCTTGATTTTTTCGGTCTTTTGTTTTTGACTGATATGCCATGCCAATGTTCCTGTTCCACTGTTGCTTTAGAAACCTTTTATCATTTCTACTAAGCAACAAAATATTTTTTTTCTTTTTGGCTTGCTTGCTTTCGTGATGATGAGGACAATGCCATTTGTGTTTTTTTATCCATTTTTTTGGATTCAAAACAGATGAGGGAGAACATGCATTCTCACAAGGGCAATCAATGGACCAAGTTGGATGGAGAAAACGGCAGTATGATGAGATGGGTGGAGAAGGTAGAGTGGTTGATGGTTCAGATGGTGATAAAATGGCTAGAGAAGGAAGAGCTGCATCTGATGATCAGCCAGATGAGGGTGATGACATATGACATAGATCTGTGGCCCGAAGAGAGCCCACTTGTATTATGCCTTGCTCTGATTTTATGCCTAGCCAGATGGACAACAACTCTTTGAATTGGGTCTTCTGGGTAGTCGGGAGGGATTAGTTCTGGGTACTTAATGTATTTTTAATTTAACTGGGGATAGCTGGGAGTATGCTTTATGTAAAATTATTTGAACAGTGAATAATTTCTGACCATGTAAAGATTGTTCCGATAATGGTTACCTTTCTGATGTTTACAACTCTCTATCTCTGTCACACACCCACATCCACCTTTGTGATATTTTACTACTCTCTCTCTCTCTCTCTCTCTCTCTCTCTCTCTCTCTCTCACACACACACACACACACATCATGGTCTGGCCTTCTGCAAATTAAACCACAACGATGAAAAATCAGCATCTACATACAAAAACAAGGAGCTCCCGGAAGGAACTTGGTAAGAAATTCTACCTTTCACAATCAGGGCACAACCCCATGAACTGGTTGATGATCCTACAATTTTGCTATGAATTCTATGATCAGACTCACCATCTGAGCATCATAAGAAGGACCTTCCATTTGGAAGTGGCTTACTCCTTCAATTAGATAGGTTTCATTGCGGCCTGCTGCAGAACTCAGCTTGTCACTCAGCTGCTTCACGCTGGTAAACCCATCCCGAGTTCCCATAACAAAGAGTTTAGGTTTTGGGGATTGTAGAATGGCTTTGTGGTGTCTTCCAAAGAGAATTGAGGCAATCATACCGAATGGGTATCCCAAGCTTACATAGCCCACGATTTGTTCGATTTGATCAACTGCAGAGCCTGCAATAGGTGCACCTGTAACAGAAAATAGGGGAAAATAGTAAAATCTCAGACATAAAGTTTAACCATTCTGAAGAGTTTTGCAAGGGCTGTCCTTCCAACAGTCATTATAATATTGGGCCTTCAGTTGAATGCTGCAAAATTTTAGCATGGTGATGTCCACCATTACTATTTTCTTTAAATGACATTAGTAGGCTTTTATTTTTACTTTGAAGACTGGAATTTATGGTTAAAGAAAGCATCAATTTTGCTCCAAACACAAGTAATTTGCCTAAAATTAAACTCTAGCATCAAACAGATTCCAGCAGAGAATGAATTCAAGAAAAATGCCCCAATTCATGACATAGGTAACAAGCAATATGAACTGCTTGATAAATAATTCTGCACATTTTTGTATTTCCAACAAAGGTTTCCGTGTGCAACAATCATAGAAAAACAGAAGAAAATAATAACATCAGCTTGCCTAAATGGAACGGAGCAGAAAATGTTAATCTAAATCACCAAAGACACAATATTAAAAAGCAACGGAGTTGCATAATCCAAATCAAATTAATGAGCGAATCCACCTATCATTATTCACAAAATTCTGTGTCAATTATTCAATTTTGTCTTTGTCACTTGCTTCTCAACCTTTACATCACATTCCTCATGCCAAATAACTTCATCAAATCCCAGTTTGCCAGTATGGCTAAAGTTCTCATCTCCTTTCCGGAAAATCATGCGATCAGTTCAGTGGAGTCATCTACCTCTGCTTCCAAGGATTACCCAAGCTTCTAATTGTATCTTGTTCTCCAATCGACACATCAGAGAACGAACTCATTTTTCCAACTCAACTCAACCAAGCCTTAACCCCAACTACATGGGGTCAAGTACATGAATCCTTTTATGCCATTCAACTCTATCAAGTGAATGAACTCATTTTGTAGACTAATAAATCCCTATAATAGCTTGTCCTCTTTTGAGACAATACTTTTGGTAATCTTGGCATTTATCCATTTTTCTCTTGCTGGTGAGGTAGCTTGCCCAACACTAATTGAGTAGTGACTAGACAATACTTTTGGTAATCTTGGCATTTATCCATTTTTCACTTGCTGGTGAGGTAGCTTGCCCAACACTAATTGAGTAGTGACTACTTAAAAATAAACCATGCTTTCAAATATCTTAAGGTATATACAGTGGGGTAAACCATTTGCAGACAGCCATAATTTCTATTTCTTCTATGTCCCATGCAGAAATCAGACTTTTCTGACTCTAAATTTTAGTGCATGCGAAAAAATATTTGCCATGGGAACACCTCTAGGTGAATGATCAGGGTGAGAAATTCAACCTCCACAACAAATATCAATCTAATTTTCAACTTGACCTTTCAATCTCTAGTAATTTATAAATTCAACCAATAGAAGTCTTTCAAAACCTCTTCGTTGAATACCCAACTATGGCTCCATCATTTTCACTTATATTCTGGAAAGTGGTTTCCCAAGAACAGATAAAGAAAGGCAACCAATGAATAAAAGGGATTGGATACATACTCTGCAAGAAAGGTTTTTCTGAGCATATAAGTAAACTAATTCTCAGAAATTTAATCATTGCCTAACACAATTGGTATGTCATTAATCTAAGACAATAAATATAGCTCATGTGGACTTCAGCTAATGAACTGGATTACACGAATTAGTTTTACAATAGCTAAAAGTCTAGGTATAAATACCAAACTACCATAAATTTAGCCCAAGTTCAATTAGCATAATGCTCATATTTAAGCTCTTTAAGCTTCAGTATATGTTTCTTAAGAGATTCTCATTCTTTGGTTTTCTCGCATTTCCTTGTTCAAAACCCAATACTAATATATGGGATAAACACATACTCCCTGTTGAAGGCTACGCAATCCTCAGTAATTACTTTTAATGAGCTTAATCCACTGTTGGATGGGTTCCAGGAAAATATTCAAAGAAGCAACCATTATTAAAATGGGTGCAAAGTAGTATTGACTATGAATTATGATGAATAATTACCATCCTTGGATAATCTAGCGACAACAACTTATGAAAATAAATTAACATGTACCCAAGGGCAAATGATCCACTTCCCAATAAATTTATAACTATGATATAATTTGGCCTGATTAGCAAATATTTAAAATCCACCAGAATACAAACCTCATTTTTCAACACAGAGAGAATAGTAATCAGTGAGGGTCTATCAACCTTTTCATTGAGAAGCCCAGATTGGCTCCACACAATTTCTGGACAAGATCAACGCAACCATTAGATCCCCAAGCTTTAAAATTTAAGTTTTCAGCTCAAACATCTAAAAAAAATTCCAAGATTTCTAACATTTCCATCTTCATCATGACTTCCTGAAACAACTAGTAATTAATCTGCTTAAAAATCTAATGTAGATCTGATAAAGGTTTCTACATGTCTTCAGAAAAAGAAAGAGAAAAGCTTTATACTATAAATCTATAGTTAAAGTTTAGAGATGAACTAAGGAAATATTAAAATACCATATATTACCAACGGCCCTTGTGGCCTAGTGGTACCAGGTGGGGTTGGGATGTGGCTAAACTTTATGATCTAGGGGTCAAATTCCCTCCAATGTAACCCAAAAAAAGAGCAGAATATATTCACCCAAACTTCCAGTGGTAGATCTTTTTTTTTTTTTTTTTTTTTAAATTACGGTGGAACCATCCCACAGCAGGGCCTTTGGACCCACCCATGGAACCTAAACCCCCAGGGAAACTAGCGCAGCAACCCACCGCCTCGCCCCCCACTTAAATCTTGAGTTGTCCTAGCAGGGAATCGAAACCGAGACCGTGAGCCTAACCACACAATCACAAGTTCGCCCTTAGCAACTGGGCTACCCAAAGGTGGTTTCCAATGGTAGATCATTGATCACGAAATCAGACTTAGGATTCATTTGCCACATTTAATTCTAAAGGCTCCCATCAGAAATCTTATATCAACATTGATCAGAATAAGCAGATCACAGAATCTAGAGTAATTTGACAAAGTTGAAAGAAACCCTCAATTACCCCTCTTTTTCATATGAACATCATCAATAAGTAAACATCAAAACCCCAAATTGTTGATGACCAACACAAAGCCAATCACTCGCAGCTGAATAAAGAACTCTTAAATCAGCAATAAGAACCCATTTCACAAAACTTCAAATTCAGCATAAGACACAACCAGTATGCAAAATATGTGAAACTTCTTTGACACATTAAGTAAACCCCATCAACACTAAGACTAATCAAGCCTTCCTTGGCATCAAAAGCACATCTAATAGTCTCATAACTTCAAAATAGAAATACCAATTTCATAGATCTGAAGAATCATCCATCAAAACAAATCAACAATAAATTTAATTACTAACCACCATGATTGTACTACCAAAAAGATTAATTGATCCCTAAATTGAATAGACATACACAACATATACAAATATGGAGCAACATATGCAAGAAATCATACCTGCAAAAGAACCCAAATCTTATCAACAGAAATATTCTCATAGAACCGTATATATATATATATATATATATATATATATATATATATATGTACACACACAGACAAAAACATACACATATATGGAAACACAAGAATTGCGAGAAAATCATACCTGCAGAAGAACCCACCAACAAGATCCTATCAGAAGACAGATTCTCACAGACCCATTTGCAGACAGCGACAACATCTTTGATTTCAGCAAACCCAGTGAGAGAAGCCCTTCCTGTTGACCTCCCAACGCCTCTCATGTCAAAGGTCACAGCCCTGTACCCTCTATCTGCTAACCCAAGTCCAATCCCTTTCAAGAGGCCTTGACAGCCACCCAAGACTGAGTAAGGATGGACCAGAACCACAACCAAGTTGTCTTTGATCTCTTCATCTCCTATTGGTTTGAAGATTCTTGTGCGAAGCTTCACTCCATCACTGGTTTCAATCGTGCATGACTCGAGTGTGCTGCTTGACATCTTTTATCACAGAGAGACAGATATGGAATGCGGTGAGTGGAATCAGAAATGACTATTTGAGAGAGTATGGGGGTAGAGGGGGAGAGGAAAGCAACAGAAGTGATAAAGACTTGGGTCACGAGAGTTGTTGGGCCGCTGGCTTTGTAAAAGAGTGCAAAACTGGTGTTGCACCCATAGACATTGAATTAGGTCCTGTTTGGTCCTGTGTTGTATATTTTACAATGTATCGAAGTCATAATATTTATTTTTATTTTTTTATATCAGGAGATTTCAAGATATTTACACACCTGACTAATGTTTTTGGGTATATGTAATTCTCGTCATACTTGCATTAGGCAATTATAGAAACAAAATCTATGGGATTACCCTGAGAAAGAGTGGTGAGGTATTGAAAACATAAATTCATCTTATTGAATGGAATCATTTAAAGAACTTTGAAACATCACCATAATTAATGTCCTAAGATCAATTTTAAGGATTATGAATTTGTGCCTTCTAATTAATTTTATTTGGGTGACCAAACGGTCCCTTAGACCATTTGCTCACTTACACACAAAACAGAGGCACACAAATAAATAGTACAAATAAATTATAAATTAAAATTAAAAAAATGGGAAAAAGTCGGTATATTTGATTACATGATGTTGTGTGATGAAGAGTACAATTTATTTCTTTTAGACCATTGGAGCCTGTGGCCCATTACTCCATTGGTTGTAATTAGAGGATTCAATTCTTTCAACAACACCCACCTACTATTTGTACGGTTAATGGTAATTTATTTTTCTTTTATTTATTTATTTATTTATTTTCCATGTTTCGAGCAATGTAAAAACATTCTACGATATCATAGGTTGCTTGCCATGGAAAGGATCCAAGCCTGTGTGAAGGTTCTAATAAACTAAGTTACTCCCTTCCTCTTATTTTATTTGATCATTTTGTTTTGACTTTTATAGAGTAACATCTTTTTTTAAAAATAAAATTTCAATTCTACCCTCCTTTAATAAAATGCCGCTTGATATAATAATGTTAATTTAAAATATGATAAAGGGTATTTTAGAAAAATAAGTTAATAATTTGCTTTGACTTTTAAAAGTGATTAAATATTTTGAGGGAAAAACAATCAAATGAAATGAAAGGGAGGGAATATGTGATTTATCTTAAAATTCGGATTAGGAGTTTGGACTTCGGAGGTTTGAGGAAGCCAAGGTAAAAAAATGGGTTTTAGATATTGCTTAATGTTGTAATGTTCAACAGATTTGATGCCCATGGAACAAACGACAAGAATGATAATAATAATTATAAGAAAGCATAAGATTATCCGGTAAATCCAGACTTCCCCATTTGATTCATTTAATTTAACGATGGATATTTCAATAAGTATTTTTAACATACACGTCATATAGGCAATGCCGTCCTTAAATAGCCAAACGGCAAATTTAAGGGTCAGGCGGAAAATCGTACACAAACATTAACCATATTTTAGAGCTTATTTGGATACAAAAAGCGCAGTTGAGCATTAGGCAATATTTGCAAAGCTTGGAACTTCATGCAAAATCACTTAGTTTTTGTTGTTAATTATGCTGTTTTTCAACATGAAATTTAAAAATGGCTTCCAATATTTCGAAAAACAGAAAAATAAAGATGTGGTGCATGCTTTATAAGTACGCTGTTTTAGTAGAATCACTTTGTCTTAATCATAATGCATCCGCGCATATTTTGTTTTCAAAATTATAATTAGAAATGCGACCAAGCAACCCTTTAAGTATTCGGAATTCGATGTAGATGTTGGCTCAATGGGCATGGTCATAATGAGAAGGATCCTTGGTTTACAGCTCGAACTGACGTGAAATATGGGATGGATAAGAATATTTCATTATGCTTTCCTGTTCTGCACTTCAAGAATATCACAAACGTAGAAGAAGAACTGGGCAATTCCTTCTCTCTCTATCTTTTTTTTTTTTTTTTTTTTTTTTTTTTTTTTTTTTTTTTGGGTTGGGTGGGGGGGTTACAATAATGTTAAATTCTATAATTTCCATATCCATAACCTCACCTTGTATGTCTCTGTCGATTTAACTGCCATAAGTAGTTGTCATTAAAGGCTAGTTTTGACTTAATGATACCACAACCACCGAAGGGAGGGCATTGTCTTTTGCATGTTTGGTTAATAGAGTAGTTGGATGTTCAAATGTAGATATGGGCACATAATAGTTAAGTCTATTAACTAGGCTGAAAAGGAGATGACGGAAATAGCTACGAGGATATTTTAAGCACATGGAAATATGGGGAACGAAATCGATTATAAAGATAAGCTATGGTCCCACCCCAAAAAAATAAAAATAAAATAAAATAATAAAGGGAAAAGGAAAGAAGGCAATAATCCTAGGAGAGAAAAAATATATACATATCAGAAAATTTTCAGCACAGATATCAGAATTAAAGCCACTCGAGCAAACTGAATCTATTTAGTGAAAGAAAAATAAACCTTTTTTTTTTCTTAATTACATTGGAGGGGATTCAACCCCTAAACTACCCACAAGAACCAATAGTAAAAAAAATTCAACTTTACATTAAAGGATTTCTTCCTGGATTTTTTTTTTTGGTTTTTTTTTTGGGGGGGTGGGGTGTGGGGTTGGTGTGCTTACTGGGAATCACATCACTTACAAGATACATGAACAAATCATATTGATGAGTAATCTTGGATTACAGCTAAATGCATGAAGAATTTGAAATCAAGTATCCTTTCTTTCCTTAAACTGTACTCAATACTCAAGCTAAGTGGTGTCCAAGTTTCTAAAAGTCTGTCTAGTTATGTGATCACTGATACACATCACAATTTCCTCCAGAGTAATATCATCACTTTTAAATCCATCTCCCTGAATCATCCTGTTTTTTCTTCATAAAAATGAAGCATCATCCACTTGTCCTGTGAGGCATTGCTTCCTCCCCCTTCTGGACACTACCAATCATCAACTGCAAATATATGCCAAGAATAAAAAAATAAATAGTGTTAAAATCTAAATACACAATCCTTAATTAAATTAATTCTCAAAACCAAACCGTGATTTTATAATTTCATTTGTGAGGAAAATGCTTCATGGCAACTCAAGTTGAAAGTTGAAACCAATCCTATTATCTGTAGACTTGGAAAAATGCTTACCTGCCAGTCCTTATAGTCCAATCGAAGAATAAAATGATGATGAGAGACCCTTCCATCTGCAATGGCTGTAGCCGTAGGAGCATTCTGTGGGACTGTTCCGGCCCAAAAGAAGCAGCACACAGTTCCATAGTTGCAACAACGCAAATTATTAGAAAAGATTCCACGGTAACAGAGATGGTAACTAAAAAATACCTATTACTTCCAAATGATCTCACCGACAAGATGGTTTCCATTATCATCAATGGTAATTTCAGATCTTCCATCTTTGACAAGGAATGAAAGAGCAAAGATGTTCTCCACAGTCTGAGAGAATGACGTTCTGTTCAGCACTAACTTCTCTAACTGGATGCACTTCCGCTTCTTTAAAATTCCGAACATCCTCAATAGATTCTTCTCAGTATCAGTTTTGCTTTGACAAGCTTTGTCTTCCACCTATGAGAAATAATCAAAATATCAAACAGTGAATACAAGTTGCAGGCTACATACTGTCCTACATGTTACCTTATTAGCATTTGCACGAGCTGTTATATCATCAAAAAATTACAAAAAACGGCACCAATGTCACCTCATCAGGAGAAATGGTCTGCACAGCCCTTTTCTGTTTCCTTTGAATCACAGACTTTCTATTGGTTGGTTTATTCATGGGTCCAAGCCTGAATTGGACTAGAATTTAGAACTGGAATATCAGTATATATATCTAGTCTGTCAAAAATCAGAAAGGTCAGAGAATGCTTACATGGTTGGCATTCCTGGTGCCTTTCTGAAAATAATAGATGTATCCAAGCCTAATTTCCTCCAGGATATAAGATTGCAATCTCCCTTTGACCCACTTTTCCTATCATACTGCTCTAGCAAACTCGAAATAAAATCTGTGACACCATCAGGGTTCTGAGAGGATTTGAGGGACGAAAATAAAGTATTTGTGATGTTGAGAAGGGCCTCTGCGTCAGAAACTTGTTCACGAGGCTTTTGAACTGTCAATTTGGGTTAAAGAGAAGCATGAGCTGCATGAGTAGAATCAAGGCAAAATAGCATGCCAAAACAATCACCTAGCTGGTGTAGTCTGTCTACTTTGGTAATTATAGTAGAGAACTCATCAAATTCTTCTCTAAGTGTATGTTCCTTTCCTGAAGCATAAACAATCATTTTTAAGTCACCAAGTGAGTGAATTGAAAATAAAGGCCTTATCTGGATGAAAAGGACTATGAATGAATTGCATACCTATTACTGAATCTTTGACAGCAAGGTAGTCTAACCGCAGCTTACGAAAGTCTGTCACGCTCTGGCCACCGATAGGAGATTTAGCACCAAAATCTTGTTCGGTTGCTATCTTCATATTTAGAACTTTTCAGCCCAAAATACTTTTCTCAACGGTTCATACCACTGTGCAGTCCAGAAAATGTTGTCATTGTAAGCACTAAGCAGTAAGCTAGCCACAAAAAGGATATCTCTGAATATCAAAGGGACCTCAACTTGGTAATGTAAAATACTAAAATCTAATAGAAATAAAAATAAATCCCAGTCTTATGAGTCCACGAACTTGTCAAACATCACAGAAGAATTTTTTATCACTCATAGCCAAAATTCTCTAAAATCTCATAGTCCTAAGTTGTGTCACGCATGCTCATTCCAAATCTTGCCATCCAAGCACCTCAACATCCTCATTTTAGCTATCCTTAATGTATGAACATGTCAAATTGCCCAATATTTAACTCCATCAAGAATAGGCATGAGTGGTTTTCATCTTAAAAAAAAACACTATCATAGCAGTATTAACAAAGGACTAGTGCAGCTCATGCTTCTTTAACCAAATTGCTGAAAATGTTCAAAGTCAAGAAAGTAAAATGTGGCTGAACATCTCAAAAAGTTCTCATGACAATCATGAAAACAAGGCGTCATATTTTGCAATTATAACCTCAACATAATTAATTTGCTTATATCTATGAATACTGGCACACGTTTATGCTGCTTCTTTTAGGCTTAGCCTTCGCATTATATTTATGCACTTCTTCTGTGCCACTTGACAGTAGTCTTTCCTTCTTTTAGAGATAGCCAAGATGCATATACGAGAGCGACATCACATTAAAGGGCAATGGACTAAACCCAGTAAGCCAATAACTTCCTCATTCACTTATTAGTAAACATCCTTTTCTTCAAAAACGAAAATATAGTGTTGCCAAATTAGCTTGTAATAGCAAAGTCTATTGAGAAAAGATAACATTACATAGAGAGGTTCGAATTTTCTACAAATGTTTTAAAAAAAAATCTCCAATTTCTCCACAAAACCATGAAACTCAAATCTTGTTTTTTAAACAAAAATGGAAAACGAGGTTTGGTTCTATATAACCATATACTCCGCATCTGACTCTGTCATCATAATTCTATATAACAAATCACCAACAGAAGGATAAAATGTGATTCACTCAAACTCGTTTTGAAGACATTTGGTTCACTGATTTTTCGAATTCCACACCAATAGATAATACAAAAAAAAAAAAAAAAAAAAAAAATCAGAACAGCACCAAACAGAACTAGAACATAAATTCACTGGATCCACACAATCACGCACAATGATCTACGGTCACGATTGGCGTAAGATGTGAATCTGAAATCAGCTATAGAATCAAATCAGAGCTACGAGATATGAGACGTCTCTGATCCGGGGAAAAAAGGTGAAAATCAATCAAATTCGACGGAGATAACACGACGAGAATGAGATTCATCGTGTGATAATCTCGGACTGGTTTATCCATGATCACCGTTATGTAGATCTCTAAAATCACAAAGCAAAGAAAAAGATATATGCACATATATATAGAGAGAGAGAGAAAGCACCTGTCATGAAGGTCTTCCAAATTGCAACTGCGATAACAGAGAAAGGAAGAGGATTTATCTATATATATATATATATGGAGAGAGAGAGAGAGAGAGAGAGAGATAGGGGAAAAACCCTAGCAGATAGGAGTGAAAGGAGCTGAGCCTTCTTTCAACTGTCTCAACTTTCAACCGTTAATGGCGTTTGAATTTTTTGTGATCAACATAATGGCGCGATTGCATTTGTTTATGTTAGAGGGGACAACACACGATACGGGTGTGCACGTCACTGCTCTTGATCCCCTCTTTTTCTTTTTCTTTTTTAAAGAAGCAATTTACCAATTGTCCCAAGTTTCTTTCTTCTCCTTTTTCTTTTCTTTTGTTTTCCCACCCTTCATTTATTTATATATTTATCAATGGTCTTGTGAGAACTCAATGAAGTCATTGGGGCAAACCGGAGTTGATTTTGAAAATAATGACAGAGACAGTACGGCAACTTCAACTGAGGGTTATATACATTTGAAGAAAAAAAATTCTTCAATATGTTTGCTCCAATTAGATTTTGATTAATATCATACTCAAACCTTTGAAATGATTTATTTTATTGAGTTTTCGTAAAGTAGCTACCTTCAAAAGTCTTCAAAAAATTTGATCATTCTTCCATTGAACTCCCAACTCCCAACCAAGATAGGAACTAATTAGTTCCATGATATAGCAAAAAAATATAAATAAAAAATTAGGTTACTTGACATGTCCCTGTTGCAAAATAAAAATCAAAACCGAATTAAGAAAGTTTATCACTAACAAATGCTACTATTCTCTTTTCTACAGATGGGGTATACATTTTTTTGACTGCCACATCACTCTACAAAAGTACACAACTCTCTCTCTCTCTCTCCAAAAAGGAAAAAAATAAAATAAAATCCTCCATGATAATTTTCAGTCCTACTCCACTGCTAATTACCTCTTTGAACGTTTCCTAGGCCTCCCCGAAGTAGCCACCACCACCACTTCCGGCACACCACCGCCTTCCCTCCGCCTCTTCCCCGTACCACCACCAGGCGGTAATGTCCCCAATGTACACGCCGACGCCTGCCTTTTTGGAGGCCTCCCAACCCCTCTCTTCACCTGTCCATTCTGCTCTTTCACCTCTCTCCCCACATCACGCCCACCAGTACTTCTCGTCACAACCCTAACCTTCCTCCCATCTCTCCTCTTACCCCTCCTCTTCTTCTCCATCTTACCATCCTTACTTTCGTCCTCCGAAACATCAACATCCTCCACCGTTCCTACTTCGTTGGGCGGCGAGTTCTGCTTCATCCTCTTCAGGAACCTCGCCGCGCCTTGCTTTTTCTTCACCGTGCTATCTTTGTTCTCTATCTTTGCCTCCAAGTCATCATGAGAGCTAAGCACATTACTCCCACACTCATGCTTTGGTGTTTCTCCGTTCTTGCTCCTGGTTCTCGTGCTTCTCCGACCCAAAACCGATTTCTTTTTCATTCTTCTCTTCATTACACTCTTCTCTTCATCGTCCTCGTCATCGTTGTTGTTTTCGTCATCATCATCGTTGTCGTCGTCGTCGTCGTCAACTTCACTCTTCTTCTCATCGACTTTTGGTTTTTCTTCAAACGTTCTTTCCCTTTTAACATTGCTGCGTTTACGGCACGCGACCATAGCAGGAGTACTACTCGTCTTGTGGTGGTTGGTGGTTTTGGGTTTGACCCGGGTTTGTCCTGGTTGTTGTTCGGGTTCGGATTTTATTGTTATGGGTGTCGGTTTCCGCATATTGTTGGCCATTTCCTTTAAGACAAGGGCTCGGAGTTCATGGGCCGCGAGGGATTCGGGTGAGTTTTTGCGGAAGAAAACGACGGCGTTGTTGAATAAAAGGAGGAGGTCGCGGAAGAATCTCTGTATGCAATCGGAGTAGACCCCTTTATCGAGCCTGGATTGCACCGTTTCGAGATCCATGTGTTGCCGGATCAGGTTTTTGTACTTTTCCGTTTCCTGCAAAATCATAGAGTTATAAAGTTATCAGATGATAATACAAAAAAATTTACTGTATCTCTTTTTTTGGGTTTGAATGTTTGATGAAGGAAAAAAATTTTAGATCTTTAATTTGCTGTTATTCCTCGCCATACGGGCGAGAGTAGCCGTGCTGAGATAAGTGTCACTATTTTCGGGAAAGTTAGAGGATTATGCCGTAATAATCTTAACACTCGAGCAGAGAGAAAAGATTGTACTTAAAGACTGCTAAGTCCTTCATTAGAAGGCTGGTCGGTAATATTGTGAAAGGTATTTTGGTCACTTTAAGACCCTCAAGTGTGTTTATTTATTTATTTATTTATTTTTGCTGGGTAAGTTACCCGGAGGTTCACATAACCATTGACCCATGACCAAATCTATTAGTCCGCATGACAAAATCAAGTCAAATGTCACATTTGCAGGTAGAGAGCAATGCTATTCTTTTCAAATTTTCTTTTTTATGTAGTTATTTATTTATATATCATTTGACATGGCACACAATTTGCAGACCACTTAAAAGGACAGTATGTCAATGCTATATCGGGTCATCCATATTATTTGAGGTAACATTGCACCATGTCAATTGTCATACGAATAAATAAAAAATATTTATATATAAAAATAAAAATCTTAAAATATAAAGCGCTTTCCTTTAAAGAAAAGGCAAAGTGGTGGCTAACAGGGCCAATCGAATATGATCAAGGACATGTAAAAAACGTCATATATTCATTTCATTTTACACTTAAGTACGAATGCCATGACCAATGCCATGACCAGGAGAAGAAGGCAAGCGCTGCCGCAGCTCTTCCCCCCAATCTAGTTAAATCACGCACCATTCATATCCATGGGGCCCATGCTTTAATAGGGACCAAGTATGAGAGGTTCATAACCAGTCTGTATCACTGGAGAGTGGAGACGATCATAATGGGACAGGTCAAGTCACAATACTGTCTGTTGGTTCTCATGAAAATCTAAGCGCATAAGGTTACACAATGAATCACACAACAGAATAATCAACCCCTAGATCCTCTAAACCCTTCTTCACAGGGAGGGTCATCTTAGGATGAGACATGTTATTTGAGCTTGATTTGAACTTCGTAAAATTAAAGAGCTATACTTTTTTTTTAATTACACAATGAGACATACTTAAATCTAATGTTTGAACTCATTAATCTATTGACACAAATTTGAATAAAATATTTCCTAATTTCATAAGTTTATAAATATTTTAATAAAAAAAAATTTTCATTCAAAATTCTAATTAATTTTTTTATAAAATAAACGAATCAAGCTCAAATTTTATAAGTCATAATTTTATGGATCTTTGTATGTGGGATAATTATTTTCCTTTTTCTTTCTGGAAAGTTTATAATGAAGAGGTTTATGGTGTTACCTTTCCTCGATGGACCTGTTGTTCTAATTAATGAATTTATCTTTCTTTATCAAAAAAAGAAAAAGAAAAAAAAAGGTCCAGAGTGTTGTTGACTTGGTTCTGGTCCAAAGAGAGCTTTAGTTGGTGTATTAGCTGACGAACCATTTGGAGCGCCGAGCGCACCTGAACCAAAACAATGAGCCGTCTTTCATATTTTAGTCGAACCGACAATATGACGGATCTTTCTAACCGTCGTGAAGGTCATATACTCCAACGACTACCTCTTTCTCTCTTTATACAGCTAAAGGCCGGGTCAGAGCAAGTTGGAGATAAGACTAACCTATGTGGTTCTCACGAAAGAATGAAGGAGAGAAAATAGAAATTCAAAATTGTTTTATTCATTATATTTCTTTTTATTAGTTTATTACTATTATTTTGTGCAATTACTTAGAAATGCAGTGAAAGCAAAAGGGGAGAAAAAAAAGCGTGAAACCATTGTTGAGCTGTGTTGGAGACTATCTTCGGTCCCCATCTAAATTTGGTTTGTTTTGACACGTGGCAGTCACTAACGGTTATACGTTCCCATTGTTTCTACTCCGTCCGATGGTCTTCTTTTCCACCAAGCTTAATTCAAAATGATGATCAGACGGTGAACAATCCATGGCGGACTACCCTACGAAACGACACCAAATATAATGAAGCTTTCTTTTGGAGCCAAGTTAGAACCAAAGGCGTCTAACAACTCCAAGCAACGTTCAAGCCTGCCTACCCGTACCCAACTATCGCCTTGTTTTCAAATGCATCCGACCGTTTATCACCATTTTGCCGTCTAACATGATGCATGTGAGCTGCACTGTAACAGCTCTCTAGTTTCTCCCCCATCCAAACACAGCTTGCCGCATCATGAGAAGGAGCACTGTTATCGTCCCAAAATTTACCAAAATACCCTCGTTTTCTCTTAAATGACAACAGCCCCTCCTGTGTCGTGATCTGGCATGCCGTGAGTGGTCCAGCAAGGAGCTACCTGAGAGCGGTCACGCCTTTGAAATATGGTTACCTATTTATTTTTAGTATTTTTGGAGGAGAAAAAAAAAATTAAGAATATTCGTAAACGTAAGATACCTGGCTCCGAAGCCGCCGCTCAAACATCGAGCCGAGCTTGTGCGACCGGATAATCCCGAGGAAACGGACCAACGGTTGAGATTTGACGGCGATCCGTTTGGTGGCGGGAGAAACCTCGTCACCTTCAGGATCCTCGCCGCTGCTACAACTCCCTATGCCAAAACCACCACCACCACCTCTCCTACGACGTCGTTTCCCTTTCGATAAACTGGCCGAGCTCTGCACATCACTACTCTGCTTCGTCCCCTCCTTCCCCTCCCGCTTCGACTCGGCCCCCGATTCCCCAAGCTCGTTCGACTCACCGATTCCACCCGCCGGAATCGCTGCCTTCGCTACCTTTAAAACACCGCCTCTCTTCTTCGTCACCGTGTCCAAATTACTGTTATTCGACCCGTCACCAACCGGTTTGGACTCGGTTCGGGTCGGATCCGGTTCATCAGCCCCCGGTTCGGGCGGTTCAGCTTTCTCTTTCGGTTCATCGCTACCTCGAATCTCACCTTTGTGATTCGTCGAATTCGACTCGTTGTACGATCCATTTCCCCGGTAGTCGGAGTCCTCACCGGATATCGATTTTACGGCGGCCTTCTCCGGCGAAACTTCTCGCCGTTCTCGTTCCCTCTCCTCTTCCTCCTCTCGATCCTTCCTCAGATCTGCTGCTGCTTCTTCTTCTCTATCATTCTCCTTCAAGCTCTGCTCACGCTCGTCTTCCAATTTCTTCACCTTCGATTGCAGAGACCTGTAAAAAGAACAGACCAAAAACCTCTCAGATCTCAAAAGCCACGCCGTTTGAACTCCAGATCTTCGATAAGAAACGAAGAAATTTACACGATCGAAACATCGCGTCGTTGAACCTCGCGTCTCAGCTCCGCAACACGAAGCCTCCTCAACTCATCCACCATAGGCACCAACCTCTCCATCTCCGATTCATCACAACGGTCCGTTCCGTCAAAACCGTCGATGAATCGTCTCATAAGGTCATGGAACTTCTGTTTGCAGTTGTGAGGAGTGAGAGACGGAAGGTTCGAGCTCCGACTCTGTATTTCCATAACCACGGAGTCCCACCTCTTCGTGCCATGGCGGTTCACGGCGCAGGCCAGCAGCAGCTCCTCTAATGTGCCCCACGTCAAGTCGTGTTCGTCCTCGTTCTTCGTCGTCGTCGTTGTATCGTTCTCCTTCGCCATCGTCGACTTTCTCTCATATCAACATCGTCATTCGTTTCGCAAGAATTAGGGTTTTGAGGTGTCTTGTTTTCTTCTTCTTCTTCTTCGTCTTCTTTATATTTATATTTATATTTATATACAAATTTATTTATTTTTCGGGTCTATGTTTTTTCTTTTTTCCTCTCGAGTTCTAATCTTCGCGGTTCGGATTTTTGTCATGCCAAATGGGTTTGAGCTGTGCTCTGTAGTGCTCGCATGGTCGCCTCTTGTGGTGGGTTCATTTCTCATTGTTCCATTACGATTTTGTCCCTGCTTATCTAGATGTTAAAGTGCATTCAGTGTTTTGATTTAAGGGCTTTGTGGTAAATATATACACCATCCACATTTTTCTAAAGAGCCACAAATGTAACTACTGTAAAGTATAAACTTTTTTCCCCCTTTTCCTTTCAAGTTCCATTAGAAGAGAATCAAAATTTAGACTTAACATTACTCAAAAATTAACTCATGCACCTGTGTACCACTAGACACCGATAGACCACAAAGGTCGCTTGTTAACTATTGTAGACTTCCATAGACAAAATCACCTCAGTAGGGGAAAAAAAAGAAAAGGTGTTAATTAATTTAGGCTAGTCTGTATACTTTTATGCATAAAATATTGGTACCATCGTATTGAAAATGTTGGACAGTAATTTTTTTTTATTAGGTATAAAAAATATATATATATTTTTAATTTGGTATTCTTTCATTAACTTAGATTTTGATTGATCTAAGATGGTGGTACAGTCTATATGGTAAAGATATGTTACCAAGGAAATTCAACTTCAGTGGTTGGGTTGCCCTCTACCCCCCACCCCACCTCGTCACCGAAACAAAAGAAAATAATATTAAATAAGTAATAAAATTCAGTGAATGACAGTTGTGTCACATAAGTTAAATGGTGGTATAATTGATGAAATTTAAGGTTGATGCTAAGGTGTCGTCGTGTTTTTCTATACCTTGCATGGTAAACCTAAGAAGAAGTATTTCCTCCCAAATTGGGCAAAGTACAGACATTTTCCCAACTAATTTTCTCCGGCTCCTTTTGGGTATGTGTGGATCCATTGGGTATCTAGGTGGACAAAAAGGAAAATAATCATTGGAAAATGAACATATTCTTTTTGGCTTCTCCCCTATAACATTTTACATCCCTTATTTCTCTCCTTTTAAAATAAATAAATATATATATATATACACACACGTGCGCGGTTATGTTCCCATTAACATGTATTGATATAAGTTATATTAGCACTATGTATTGAGAGTTGTATCCCTTGCATTGATTCAATGTACTTCACATCCACTAATGTATGGAGTATATTTCTTAATGCGAGTTTTGATATAAGTTATTTTAATATATGCTTACCTGATTATCATATATATATATTGTCATCATGTTTCTTTGTTGTTGTTATATTGTAAAATAAAATGTCTATTACTGGTGGCATTTGAGTCACGTGGCATATCTTTTTATTTTATTTTATTTATAAAGGTGAGGGTTCTAGGTAGGGGTGCAAAATGGTTCGGGTAGACCCAAGGACCGGACCATTCCGTGCAATTCGGTTCGGGCCAAATCAAATTTGGTCCGGTTCCGGTCCAAAATCTTAAGTCCCGAATTACTTCGGTCCGGGCCACGGTTTAGGGGGTTTAGTCCCGGACCAGACCGAATTCCCCAAAAAAAAAAAATATATATATATATATATATATATGATTAGATATATTATATATATGATTAGATATATAATTATATGTTAATATTAATGTATTATAATCAATAAATAAGTATTATTCAATAAATTTCTTACATTTTACCAAAAACAAAACTAAAACAAAAATGAAAAACAAAAAAAACCAAGAACCGGACCAGCCCGGACCAAATTTTTCGGTCCAATCCCAGTCTCGGTCCAAGCCTAAATCGGTCTGGTTCCGGGACAAATTTTGAAGTCCCGAATTAGTTCGGTCCAGTCCATAAACACCTCTGGCCCAGACCGATTTGCACCCCTAGTTCCAGGTGTCATGGTTTCATCCATGTGGGCATATGATTATGTAAATTTAATGTGTCATTGTGCGAAATTCTAATACTCCCTATGTTCCAAATTAAGTGTCTCATTTGAAAAAACACGATTTTTAAGAAAACTATATTAAATGCTTTCACATCAATACATATGTTTTGAAATTCCAATTTTGCCCTCAAGTGTGTAAAACATTAGAAAAATGGATAATACCTTTTCAAGGGTGTTTTAGGAAATGAATAAAAAAGGACCATTAGTTTTTTAAATGGGACAATTATTTTGAAACATCCCAAAAAGAAAAGTGGGACACTTATTTAGAAACGGATGGAGTACTTGTTATTAAAATAAATAAAAAACAATAACAAAATAATTAGCTTGATCAACAGTTGTCAACCATTGAAAAAGATGTAGAAAATGGTTATATTGCCCACTAAAGAAACTAAGGCATCGTTTGGTTGCACTTTTTAAAATATCTTTTTTAAAGTATGAAAAGTCATTTTTTACTTTCTTGATTTTTGCTTTTAAGTAAAAGCAACAAAAGTAAAAACACATTTGGTAAAATTATTTTTGCTGGTGATCTTTTAGATGTAATGAAAAACTTTACCGAATCACTGTTGGCCAAACGGAAGCCTATGACAGGCATAACCTCTTTCGATTGCAAATTTTTTTAGTTAAGGTCAAATTCATCCGAAATATAAAAATGACTTTTAAAAGCAAATTTTCATTGTTTTTGCTTAAAATCAAATATTTTGCTTTTTGCTTTCTAGAAGTCTTTTTTATTTCCTCTAACCAAACAGTTTTTTTTTGCTTTTTACAACTTTTTACTGTAAAAAGCAAAAAATCTTAAAATAAGTGCAACCAAACGATACCTAATTTAACTTATAATATCTTTTTACTAATTGAGTGAACAATCTCAAGTTCCAAGAGCATTGATTATTGTTATTT